>CM054058.1:44287798-44305298 GCA_028641055.1 Alopecurus myosuroides
TACTTTACATTTTTTGTATTCAGCAATTGGTAAAAAAGTTATGCTATGTGGACTCCACCTTAAGGTCTAGCTGGACCTTAAACATTGTGAGATTTTTAGTCTGTTATAACATATGCTGCGGGTCCCAGCTTATGGCCTGAATTGAAATTAAACATTAGAGAAGCCCTAATGTGCCCACAGTTATGTCCAAACCGTGCCCATTTTGACCCACAAGGCATAGAGTTGGTGTCAGCATCACTGACCTCGAACTTTCCCCTCGAGGTCCAATGATTTCCGTATTTGTTCTGCTTCGATGGTTTGGCTCAACTAGCAGCGCAACAGAAAGGCGATAGGCCACTAAAGAGTAGGAGAACAAGACTTTAATGTGGCAGCGTATGATAGACTGTGAACTATGGATCTACCAATGGGCGTATTTAGTACACAAAGACAAATACACATTATATGTGTATGCAATAATTTTTTTTAAAAATAGTTTGTATTTCATACTAAAAAAAAAGAATTTTCTGACAAATACATCCCAATATATTTCCTTTATTGTGTCCAAAATTTAGTTATTTTTCTGTAGATTGGACTATGACTTTTTTCACCAAAAATTTCCATATACGTAGAGAACACGTGTATGTATACAAGAAAAAAAGCTTTGAATTTTTTGAAAAAAAGAATATAATTTACAATTTTGTTGCACAAGGGCTCACTGGTGCCTGAAATATGTGTTTATTAAGGATGGCAATTTTACCCGTTCGTATGGGTACCCAAGGGTATCATACCCATATAGATATGATATGGACATTGTACCACTGCCCGTCGAGTCGTGGTAGAGCATGAGTACAGTAATGTGCCCTGATTATGTCCAAAACGTGTCTATTTTGACTTGACATGTGCGCCCTCGAGTTCATGATCGATGCACCGACCATGTCGCCACAAGGCATAGAGTTGGTGTCAGCGCCACCAACCTCAAACTGTCCCCTCCAGATCCACTGATTTCTTGATTTCTTCAGCTTCGGCCGGTTGGCGCGACTAGCAGCATGACATAAATGCAATAGGCCAGTAGAGAGTAGGAGAACAAGACTTTGGTGTGGCAACGTATGATAGTGTGAACTATGGATCTACCTGTTACACCCCAATTTTGGGAGCAGTAAAAACCCACTGTTGTTAGAGAGCCAAAAATCAGGGCTAACAAAAACTTTTTGAAATGCATCACTAGTGTGTGTGTTTCGCAACTCTTTGCTCTGTTTAACCTTGTGTGGTACTAGACAAACAGCGTGCTTCGCCGCGCCGACTGCATGACATAGACAGTGCGGTAAACTCATACTTAGACAGAAGTTTGGCAGATGCATGCATGACATGCGTCTCGGTATTCCACCATATGTTTACACCCCAGCCTGTAGCTGGGCTCTCTCAGGGCTGCCCACCTATTGACCAATTGTAACAGTTCAAATTAATCGGTTAAACTGGACGCCACTCATTGTCCATATAATACTGGTGTTAAGCGGGCCGTCTGCCTACCTACGCCAAACTAATACACAAGAAAGAACACCAGAAAAATTAGCTGGCACAATAAACATAACATGTAGTGGCTTAACAGATTAGGTGCCATGTACATATATGTGTAGTAGATTGGGTTTAATGATTAAACGTACCATGTATAAGCACGTGTCAAGTCCTGCCGTTACATGGACTCAATTAAACGTGTCCACTTATAGCCCACTTACAAACTGAGAGAGTACAATTCAAAGGATACTACAAACATCAGGATCATGATAAAAGCATCTGATTTCTCAAGGTATTTCTTGGTTGATGTTTTCCGCTCAAACATGATAAAATCAAGACAAATTAATCTCGTTGAAACTTGAAGAACATCCAGCGAAAACTGGTTCCAGAACTGGCATCACACATTTCATTCCATGCTTTGTACCTGGTTCAGTTCAGAGAGTCAACAAAATACAACTATCAAGTAAAGAAGAAATTGAATATCTATAAAAAAAATAGGGAAATAATTTCTCACAGTTACAAAGAAATACTTCTCATCCAACCATTTAAGGTTTGGCTTTGCAAGTTGTAGGCATCACAAATGCAGGCATGAGACACCATGAGTGACGGTTTACATTGTCACATTTAGTACTTGAACAAATGAAATAACCCAAAACATGTGTAATTCTACAAACCCCGTTGTTCTCTAGCTAACACATGTTCAAACATTACTTTTAACTAATTATCTAGAAACACCCTATGTGTCATTGGCATTCAGCGCTTACATGTTGCCCCATCTGAAAATAATTCATTTACCATCGCATCACTTTCCCAAATATCATTACTGAAGTGCTAAAGTACACATGTTAGTTCTGATCATACAATCAGTAGATAATATTGCGACATGGTATTAAATGAAGAATACATCCAAACAACATGCTATATCAGCTTTCAACGATATGACGAACAGAACAAAAATGTTCCCATAGAAGATAAAAATGGGCCAATTTCAAGTAGGCTTCGGGTGTTCTGTCGATAAAAGATTCTAATAGGTCTTCGCTAATTCTTGCAACTTATTACCTGTACAAACTTAAGAAGTCAGTCCTGACAAATTATCAGTGGAACTCATATGTTTGAAGAGTAGAGCGTGTAGCATCAAACTTACGGAGACAACCTTAGCAACAGTTAAAGTTGCTATCAACACTCCCTATATACATTGTCATGGTTAAGTTTAGTCCATCAAACTTAACCATGACAGCGAAATCATGCTAATTATCTTATCCTAGTACAGGATATCAAAGGGCAATTTCGCATCATTTGCAGCATTGGTTTAGGGCATATTGTAGATATTCCAAACTCTCAAGGCAAGTGAACTCCTAAGAGATCATAAATAGTATTCCAAAGCGAGAAACAAAATAAGAATTCACTGAGATTCCAATAGGCATTTTCCCGTGTCTATTTTGAAAGAAAAGGGGTCCGATTTTTTGTGCTAATAAAATTTCCAGTGCGATAACACAATTGGTCAAAGAGATCCGCTAATTTAAGTGTCCCTAATGTTTCCAGATCTATGTATTCTTCTCCATATGACACAACTAACAATAGTAGAAAATGGACCTAATTGGTCGGCCTAGGCATATATTAAGAAGAAACAATAAAAAGGAACATAAAGAACTCAATGGGCTATTTCTCTCGGCTGCTTCTCTCTCTCTCTCTCTCTCTCTCTCTCTCTCTCTCTCTCTATATATATATATATATATATATATATATATATATATATATATATATATATATATATATATATATATATATATATATATATATATATATATATATATAGATGCTAAAGCTGCTCATGGAAGAAACAATATGGAATCTATGCAGAAGAGCGAGGCGGAGTAATACCTTCTTCCGAGGCCCTGATCTTTCCCACGGACTTTGGCGGATGCCTACGCCTCCCCATAGACCCGGCTGGACACCGGCTCTGCCCCACGGTTCTTGGGGGACACCGTTGGCAGCATGTGCCCACTTATAGGCCTATAGAGCAGGCAAGCTTAAAAATAATACTGCAAGCAAATATACCGATTTCAGTTGCACAATCCACAAACCGGCATATTCCTAGTAACATGTTCATACACAGCCATACGGCTTTCTTAACTGAGTTCGAAATGGTAAAAAAAAAGTGTGTGCTAGAAAACCAAATATCGGTGCCAGCTTTCTTATTTATGGCGCATCATCTGTGCGGTCATGTGTGTGCAAGTATTGTGGGCTCAGTGTAATCTTTCGGTCCAGGCCTAATTGCGTTAATGGTACCCCTCTTGAGGCAATCATATGATTGACTGATATTTAATTGTTGATTTATCTCACAAGAAGAAGTCAATAAACCTGAGCAGCTGCAAAATGAACTCATCAATATCTGCTCATCTTCGCAGATAAAACTCATAAACCATTTGCAAAAAAAGGGTGAAATCAGAAACAGGTGATGGATAAAGCTTCCCAACATGCATATAAGTAGCAATCATTGGTCTCTAGAAATAAAATTCAACCTAGAAAAATAATAAGATGAGACACACACAAGTGGCTATCACAATCACATATGGAACGTTGGATGATCTTTGAACTAATTAAATACTCCCTCCAATCCAAAATAAGTGACCCAAACAATGGCCTAAGTACATATAAACTTATGAATGGGCTACGGCACTTAATTAGGATCAGAGGGAGTAGATGATTACCTCAGGATTTACACTGGAAAAATAATGGCGACTGGACATGGTAAATCAACTATTTGGAAAAACACACATCACAACAGGTCATTATAGTGGTTACAAAAGGAGGTCATAATAAACCGGTCATTTGAATCTTTTCTTTATAATTCAAGTTTAACCAAGTCACACACGAATACACAACACATCAGATTGTTGAAATAGAAAAGTATTGGACTTCTAGGATTCTAAATAATCATGCATACCCCTTGGTGCACTCACTGCAGCAATGGTATACCTCACCTTGAGCCAATAAGGATTTTACCAAGATAAAGAATGTACTTTAGCCATAACATAGGGGATGTTGTATGGACAATTCTTAGTTATTCTCACATGTCCCAGCGAAAAAGAACAACACATTTAAGTATGTCTTAAGTGGGAAATAAATATTATAATAGAATAATAAATATATTTCTTTACACACTCCGGATGGAAAGTAACTAATAGAAGAAACAACGACATGGCCAAATGATAAAACCAGATCTCTCATTTTGATATGTACAGCGAGCATGCAAACACAAACAATGTCTCAATCGTGATCTCTAGGACATTCTCTGACCATCATATTACAAAGAGTAACTCCAATTAAAGTCTACTATTTAGAAGGAGACTTGGTAAGAAAGACAAAAAAGAAAACATCAAGGAGAGCAGGAACCTACATGCCTACCTTCCACAGAGAGGGAGAAACATGACAATTCAGACCTATTTACATCGGAACTAAGGTATAAGGAGGATGTCAAGCAGAGTAATAACAACACAATTAGAAGGAATGTAAATAACTGGAATTATATGCAAGTAGCAAGCATAGGAATAACATCACGGCAAATTACATCCACTGAAGAAACATTAGTAATACATGCACTCTTTTTTTCCGTGGCATAGATTTTGAAAGATTATGGTTTTGCAAAATACATTTATGATATTGTCCTATGATTTGGTACAGGTGGACAGATAGGCAGAACTAACACCACGGAGATGGCAGCCAACAAAAATGACCACCGTCTAAATGGGCTAGCCCCGTGCTTAAGAGAGAAAGTGAGCACAATGCAAGTTTTTTCGCTCTCTAAATCCCATTGAGTATATGTTTCAATTTAAAATGACTAAAAATTTAGCATCAATTGCATACATTTCCGTTTGGCAAGTGTGCCAATAAACAAAAAGAAATTTATAATTCAATGAGTCATAGACAAAGCTCAAAAAGAAATCTTAACGCCACGCCGGTCCGGCCGCCCCTGCCACGGGCGCCGGACCGTCCCCTCGTGATCTTGTGTCTAGCCTACCAGATTTCGTCTAGTCTATTTGGTCTACCCCCGGTGCCTTTATATATTAGGCCAGGTTACACGTGTTCGACTCCAACACCTAACCTTCCGTTTAATTACAAGTCCTATTGTAGCCCTACTCGTACACATATTCGACACATATTCCAACAGTTCAGGTATGCGCATCTCTCACGTTGGTCAGGCATATCTTCACACTCATACATCACGACAACTTCATCTCCACAATGTCCTTCGTGTTCCTTCTGTCACACGTAACTTGTTGTCAGTTCCTAAACTTATTCGTGATAACAATGTTTTTTGTGAATTTCATCCGTTTGATCTTTTTGTTAAGGATCGAGCCACGAGGGACGTCCTTCTTAGCGGTCGCTGCGTCAACGGTATTTATCGTCTCGATGAACCGATCGTCCCCCATGTCTTCAGTGGTGTTCGTGGGTCGTCGTCCCAGTGGCACTCACGGCTTGGTCACCCAGCATCCCCTATCGTTCGTTATGTTCTTCATCGCCATGAACTTCCCATTGAGTCTAGAAATAAAGAAATAAAAGTGTGTGATGCCTGTCAACAAGGCAAGAGTCATCAGCTTCCTTTTTATTCATCTAATCGTGTTGTTACGAGTCCTCTTGAACTTGTGTTTTTAGATGTGTGGGGTCCGGCTCAAACTTCTGTTAGTGGACATAATTATTATGTCAGTTTCATTGATGCATATAGTCGTTTCACATGGTTGTATCTTCTTAAACAAAAATCTGATGTGTTTAATGTCTTTGTTCGGTTTCAATTGCATGTTGAATGTCTACTCAAACATAAAATTATTCACGTTCAATCTGATTGGGGGAATGCTGCAGTATGTATCGAGCATTTTTCCACAAACCTTCTTTCAAAAGTTTGGGATTTCACATGAACTATCATGCACACCAACACAACATTCAGCAAAATGGTGCTGCGGAGCGCAAGCACGTCATATAGTGAAACTGGTTCTACACTTCTCAGCACATGCATTCTTGTTCCCTTCCGGTTTCAGGAAGTGACGCTTTTTCCATGTCTTACGTTTCCGTATCTATAGGGCTCCCCGCACTCGAGTGCACTTCATATGAAGTCTCAGCTCTTGAACTTTTGTGTTTAATGAAACTCCTGATTACACTTTTCCTTAAAGTCTTTGGGTGTGCGTGTTGGCCACACCTTCGTCCTTACAACAAGCATAAGCTTGAGTTTCGATCTAAGAAATGTGTGTTTCTAGGATATAGCTCTCAACATAAAGGTTACAAGTGTCTTCATATGCCCACGAATCGTGTTTACATTTCTCGCGATGTCGTCTTTGATGAATATGTGTTTCCCTTCGCCAATCTTTCCACAGTCACTAACAGACCACCGATACAATCCTCTATTTTTTTCGCCTGATCAATTTGTAGATGTTGCATACCCTCCTGTCTTGCTTCCTAACCATGATGCAGGTATTGGCCGTGGAGCCCGTCTTGAGCTTCTGGATGATGTAGATACTGCCGTTGTGTCGGACGCCGATCATTCAATCGTGCATGCCCATGCACGTGGTCACGTCGCGTCACATGATGTGCCTTCCTCGCCTCGGTCGTCCCCTTCAGCAGATGCAAGGCCGCCCTCCTCTGCTGAGACTGAGCTGGCCTCTCCCCGCTTGGGGTCGTCGAGCCCATCTCCACCTGGACCGTCCTCGCCATGTGGATCGCATGGTATGTCCAGTCCACTCGACTGGGCTGGGCCAGCCTCGCCCGCTCCCTCCGTCGCTTCGCCAGCTGGGTCACCCTCGGCTGCACCGTCCAACGCCTCGCCAGTTCGAGCGCCTCCCACTGCCTCGCCTACGGGTTCAGGTCCATCTGGGCCACCTTCAGCTGGACCGTCGGTGCCAGCGCCTGCTCCCTCACGTCCTCACACGCGGAGTCGCAGTGGGATCTTTCGTCCCCTGGATCGTAAAGACGGTACAGTGGCCTGGCTAGCTGCATGCATGGCCTATTCTGTGAGCGACCCTACTGCCGAGCCACGAAATTTTCAAGCTGCAATGAGTGTTCCGCACTGGTGAGCTGCCATGGAACAAGAATTTCACGCCCTTCTTGCCAATGAGACGTGGAAGCTTGTTCCTCCTCCCGTCGGCGAAAATATTATTGATTCGAAGTGGGTTTTTAAAGTGAAGAAACATGCCGATGGATCTATTGAGCGCTACAAGGCACGGTTAGTTGCCAAAGGTTTTAAACTACGCTATGGTCTTGATTATGAAGACACCTTCAGTCCTGTTGTCAAACCGACAGCTATCCGACTTCTTCTCTCATTGGCAGTTACTAAAGGTTGGTCACTCCATCAGTTGGATGTTCAGAACGCATTTCTCCATGGATTATTGGAGGAAGAAGTTTATATGCGACAGCCTCCAGGTTTTATTGACCCGGATCATCCACAGCATTTGTGTCGTCTGGTCAAGGCGATCTATGGTCTCAAACAGGCGCCTCGTGCCTGGCACGCACGCCTTGCTTCTGCTCTTCGTGTGCATGGATTTATTCCATCGACAGCTGATACGACTTTGTTCCTCCTTCAACGGCCACATGTTACTATGTATCTTCTGGTATATGTTGACGATATTATACTTGTCAGTTCTTCCTCCCGTGAAGCTGATGCTCTCATTACTGCCTTGAGTGTTGATTTTGCTGTCAAGGACTTGGGTAAATTTCACTTCTTTCTTGGCTTGGAGGTTACTCACAGTGATCATGGTTTATCACTCACCCAGAAGAAATATTCTTTGGATCTGCTGCGTCGACCTGGTATCTTGAAGTGCAAAGGAACTACAACACCAATGTCCCCTACTGATTGATTGACCGCTGTTGATGGTGAACTGCTTTCTTTGGATGACGCTACTGAGTATCGTAGTGTGGTTGGAGGTCTTCAGTATCTCACTATCACTTGCCCGGACATCTCGTTTGCTGTTAATCGAGTGTGTCAATATCTTCATGCACCGAGAGATTCTCATTGGTCTTCTGTCAAGCGCATTCTACGCTATGTCAGCTTTACGGTCTCTTTTGGTCTACACCTTCGCCCAAATCCGTCAGGCGTTCTTTCTGCCTTCTCTAAAGGCCTTGCGGCCATTTGCTGCAGGGAGGGGGGCCCAGGGGTCAGACCCTTTAGAACCAGTTTTTATCACAAACCGGTTCTAAATGTTTTTTTGTTTTTTGCAGCAACTGCGGGGCCCGCTGTCAGACCCTTTAGCACCGGTTTGTAACACAAACCGGTCCTAAAGCCCTCCCCTAAACCCTATATTCCACCCCTAGCTTAGCTCCATTTTTTCCAGCTCGAGCTCAACTCCATTTTTGCTCTCTCCTTCCTCTTGTGAGCTCTAATCCATCCCCATTTTTCTCCACCATTTGTCAAGATTGTTGGTACCCATCGGTTCTACGGTTAGCATTAACATTCCCTCTTCCGGCATTGCAAGTTCTGCTCGTTTTCTTGCTCATTTCATTTTTGTTGTGCTAGCTAGGTGTTTGATGAAATGCCTAAGCTAGAGAGAGTTCATCATTTGTTATGTATACATATGCAATTTGAGCTCAAATTTAATTATGATTTGTGGTTTTTTTTAGTGTCGCGCGGCTTGTCCCCTTCCTCACCGCCGTCGATCGCCCCGTCACCGACACAACCTTGGTGAGCCTATTGTTTTTATTTACCAAAACAAATTTTGATTTGTATGATTTACATATTTACTTGTATATAATTTTTATATATATATATAGCGCCATGGTTTTGATATCCGTCCCCATTGGCCCTCGTCCAGTCTATGATTCGGATGTGGTATATTATCTTTTATAACTACATATTTTCATTTCCTGATTATATGACAATTAATTACGCCGACCAACTTGACATAGATATTTTTATCTAGGAGGTAGTGGAATCGGAAATGCCAATCGACCCTATTGTTGAGAAGTTACACTTAGTTGAACAAGAAAATGTTGGCTTGAAAGAAAGATTGGAAAAAACTGAAGAAAGGTTGGAAAAAACTGAAAGAGAGAAGATGACCTTGGAAAAGGTTCTTGCCGGTGTCGTCGATGGTCACAAGAGCGAGATGGACGCAATGCGCCTGAAGATTAGAAAGATTAGAAAATATGCAATTAGTAAAGAGGCTTGGTATCATTATTCCGTCGGGTCAATTATTACCTTTGTTGCGATTTTGATCGCATTTGTTGTTGTTTTTAAATACATTAATTAGAGAGAGTTTTTATGTATGGTCACTATGCTACTTTGGTTTTAACGTGTGATGAACTTTTTGTATTAATTAATTAATTTAGTCATGATGATTTAGCATAATGGTTGTTGATAAATTTATATAATGCAGATGAACCAGCAATGGATGTACAGTGATCGACGTCGTCCTGAATTCCTTAATGGCATGCATAGTTTTCTCAATGTGGCTGAGAAAAACAGGCAGAATGGTTTTATTTTTTGTCCATGTAAAAAAATGCCAGAATAAGAGGAATTTCCCTAGCTCAAGAACCATACACACCCACCTGTTGCAAGAAGGCTTCATGCCCAGTTATTTTTGTTGGACCAAGCACGGACAAAGAGGGGTTGTAATGGAAGACAATGAAGAAGAAAAGAATAATTATCCTATGTTTGGTGAACACGGTGATACTGAAATGGGGGAAGACGAGCCTGAACTTGATGACATTGTTGATGAGTCTGATGATGATCTTCGTCAGGTCATTCGTGAAGAACAGATAAACTGCGCAAATGAAAACGAGAGGTTGAAGTTGGAGCGCATGTTAGAAGACCACAAAAAATTGTTGTACCCAAATTGCGAAGATGGCCAGAAAAAGCTGGGCACCACCTGGAATTGCTGCAATGGAAGGCAGAGAATAGATTATCTGACAAGGGATTTGAAAATCTACTGAAAATAATGAAGAAGATGCTTCCAAGAGATAGCGTGCTGCCCTGCAGTACATACGAAGCAAAGAAGGTTGTCTGCCCTCTAGGATTGGAAGTGCATAAGATACATGCATGCATCAATGACTGCATCCACTACCGCGGTCAGCACGAGAATTTAACTGCCTGCCCGGTATGCGGTGCATTTCGGTATAAGATCAGGCGAGATGACCCTGGTGATGTTGAGGGCGACGATCGCCCCAGGAAGAGGGTTCCTGCCAAGGTGATGTGGCATGCTCCTATGATACCACGGTTGAAACATTTGTTCCGAAACAAAGAGCATGCCAAGTTGCTGCGATGGCACAAAGAAGACCGTAAGGAAGACGTTATGCTGAGACACCCCGCTGATGGTTCGTAGTGGAGAAACATCGACGATAAGTATGAGGACTTTGCACGTGACGCAAGAAACTTAAGGATTGGTCTGAGTACAGATGGCCTGAATCCGTTTGGGGAGCAGAGTAGCAGTCATAGCACCTGGCCCGTGACTCTATGTATCTATAACCTTCCTCCTTGGTTATGCATGACTCTATGTATCCGGGTCCAAAGGCCCTTACAAACCGGTGCTAATGCCCTGTTCTCCACCAGTGGTATTGGTTAGACAATCTGTATCTGTACTCTTGTACATGATATATATATGATATACGAGGCCACCCATTGGGTAGTGCCGAAACCCTCAAACCCTATTTCATAATACGCCCACACTAAGACGGTGGGATCCACCATTGCCGCGGCCTGAAAGAAACACCGGACGACCAGGATAGCACCTTTACTTGGAGAAGCACGCCACTCCCAGCGAAACCATGGCGCTGACGTCTAGCTCAAGTTCGGCGGCGGCGCGTGGGCCTGCAGGCTCTGCTCCAATCATGGGTGATGGGATCAACGTACTTGCACACCGTGGCCGTTTTTGCCGTCTGAGCTGACCATCGTGAATATTTTGCTCTGTCGCCGATGTCCTCGTCGACCTAGCATGGTTGTCCCCATGGTTCGTTATGTCTTCTGTATCGCAACTTAGAACGCTAGATATCGATGAATACCTTGGTAAGGAGGTTCGTGTATTTATGTAACAGTTTTCATAGAGAAGTCGGGCTTGGACTGACGGTATGGTAGGTGACTTGGTTAGGCATTTGATTGGATGGGTCGGTCAACGAACGGAAGTTGTTCCTTGTTGAATTAGAAAACTTCTTTTCGTAACGATGGATTGACCGAAGGACATAAAAACAATTATTTACCGGTGAAGATTAGATATAGATATTTTGGTGGAAGGGCAAAACAGTAAAACACCAGGTTGGACCGGAAGAAGCCTTCCTCTCTTTATTATTAGGTAAAGATCACTACACGTGACCAACAATATATTGAAATGATTAATGCATCAAACTGGCACTACCTTAAGGAGAAGCAAACCACCAATGGATTTTTTTTGTTCTTCTGAGGCCTTGCCTTAAAGAAATTGAAGTCAGTATAAATAACGTCAAAGTTTTGGTTACCTGGATATTTTACCTAATAGGCAAATACACAAGGAAGAATAATAATCAATAAAGTTGTTTGTACTATATTTTCTTACAGACTTTAGCTAGAGGGTTCTTTAACTGAGAGGGTCGTAAGATTTAACTCGCAAATGTCAGCGCTAGTATGGAAATATGAGAGCTAAATAATCTATATAGATAAAATAACACAAAATTACCCGAGTAACTCATAGTACCTTCCACATTCCAACCGAATGAGCTAGCTTAAATACTTCATTCCGAGTCATTTTTCGAGGTATCATTCTTAGGAACTCCAAACCACAAAATCTGCACCATGATATTAAAAGATGGCATATATCCCCATTTCATATAACAAAATATATAAAAATGACGGAGCGATTATGAAAACTACGTCCAGGTCTCTCTCCCACAAACTCCACACTCGACATCATGCCACCTAAACTTATGACCTTCAAAAGAAAAAAAAAGTTAATTAAATATCACAATGAAATCTCTATTGAGGAACAAACATCAGCATGCATTATGCAAAATGAGCATGATGATGCACAAGAGGTGATAAATAAGGCCTATGAGCAACATACCAGAAAATGAAAATACACCTCATGTAAATGAAAAACAATTCATTCCATTAGCCTTAGCTCATATAATACAAAGTAATGCAACACCCATTCTACCATTCGATGTGAATAGATAAAAATTCTGCCTCAAATGATAATGTACGATAGCAAAATAATTCACATGCCCTAGTCTAAGTTGTAGGAACACCAACTATATTGCAGAGACATGTATGAGCACCCGTATTATTCTGTCAGCTGACAAACCATTGTGTCAGCACTGGTAAAACGGAAGGAAGTCATATGACGTACGCATACTCACTGGTAGAAAAAAGACCTTCCATACGCCCCCATCAGTCCTCAAACGTCGCGCACCGTGACTAATGAGTCTTTAGTCCCGGGTCGGGAGCAGACCCGCGACAGAAGGTCATGCGTCGCGGGTTGGGAAGCGCGTTGAGGCGCGTGGAGGGCATTAATTCCGGTTGGCCTGGCCGCCCGGGACTAATGAGTCTTTAGTCCCGGTTGGCCTGCCCACCCGGGACTAAAGATACAAACTGCTCGCCTCCCGCGCGGCGGTTTTTATTCCGCGAGCGAGGCAGAAGGGTGCCATTGCTACAGTGCGCGTCCGAGTCTCTATTTCTTCCTCTCTTCTCTTCTCTTCCCTCACTTCGATCTTCCTCCACCAAGCACCATGGCTGAAGTTTGGCAGAGAATCCGTGGTCCCACACCATGCAGCAAGCGTCTCGACGTGTGCTACACCAACAATTGCGAGAGGCTCCCCGGTGCTCTTGGGCATTTGACCAATCTCTATTTCTCCTCTCCCGATGAACACCGGTTCTTCGGGCTTGATCTGGAGTATACGGCGGATCAACAGGATGTTGCCGCCATCCAGCGTTCAAGGAGGCCGTTTTGGTCTTCCAATGGTCAAGGTAACGCACACGTACAATCTTGCATCTTCGATTTGTTTGTTGCATCTGAAGAATACATGTGTTGCAACATATCTAACACGTATCAAATTTTTGTTGTTGCAGTAGTTCAAAGCATTCTCCGGCACTTGTTGATTTTCTTGTCAACAAGGGGTATGACTTTTGCAGCGTTGACATCACTCAAGACCGTCAGAAATTGATGCGCTTGGGTATTGTGATACCTGAAGATCACTACATTGATCTTCAGGATCTTATCCATTTCGATGAGTTGCCCGGGCCCAAGACCGGGATGGCTCCGATGGCAACTGCCTTCATCCACGACTGCTACGAAACCATGAAGTCTGGTTTCCCCTCGAGGAATCACTGGTATTGGGAGAAGACCCCACTGGACTGGATGAACATCAAGTATGCAGCCATAGATGCATACGTCTCCTACAAGTTGTTCCGCATCTACTCGACGGAGCCATAGATGTATGCGTTCGATATATGCATGTAATGGATATCTTAGTATGTAATGGATATCTTAGTATTGTGAGACTTATGTTTGTGTTATGTGTGATCGTAAGACTCTATGTTATGAATGTGATATGATTGTGTTCTATTCATGATTGTGATGTCTCTACTCGTATTTTACTTGTGATTGTAGTTATCACTTGTCTTTTGTTGATCATAAAACTATTTGTGTTTCCTAGTTTTAAATGACTTGGAAAAATTTGCAAAGTGTTGCAAAGTGTAATGGATATTATTTCTATATTAATTCCTAGCTATACTATTTCTATATTATGTCAAACACACGTTTCAAAACAAGCAAAAACAAAAACACATCAAGAAAACAAACAAAAACACATCAAGAAAACAAAACAGAAAAACTACAGTTTCTATATATCTGTTCACCAAAAATTAATCTAAGCCAGGAAAACATATATCTAGTCAATACCAAACTCATCCAGTATTAAAATGAATTAGTATTATTTTTCTTAATTTTTTGATATATTATTTGTATTTTTAAGATTTTAAAATGAATTAGTATTATTTTCTTAATTTTTTGATATATTATTTGTATTTTTAAGATTTTAAAATGAATTAGTATTATTTTTCTTAATTTTTTGATATATTATTTGTATTTTTAAGATTTTAAAATGGATTAGTATTATTTTCTTAATTTTTTGATATATTATTTGTATTTTTAAGATTTTAAAATGAATTAGTATTATTTTTCTTAATTTTTTGATATATTATTTGTATATTTAAGATTTTAAAATGAATTAGTATTATTTTTCTTAATTTTTTGATATATTATTTGTATTTTTAAGATTTAAAAATGAATTAGTTTTATTTTCTGAATATTTTGGTATATTAATAGTATTTTTAGAAATAATACAAATTAAAAAGTTAATGTTTATTTATTTATTCAAAATTATTAATTACATCATTACTTTTGTTTATTAAAAGATTTATTTGAAATTCAAACAATAAAGAAATGTGGCATCAACCAACATGTTAATAAGATTGATATGATACTAATATCACATACATGCGTGTGAAACACTTGGATACGGGACGGGATGGAACTCGGAAGTTAAGCGTGCTAGTGCTAGAGTAGTGGGAGGATGGGTGACCGAGCGGGAAGTTTGACCACGAGTAAGTAATTTGACTAGAGATAATTGTAGTTAGACACTAAGCAAATAATACAAATTCTGAAAAAAAAAAAGAAGTGAAAAAAAGGGAGAGAAAAATTGGTGTGAAAAATAATTAGAAACCCAAATGAATTAAGAAAATAAACGAAATAAAGCTTAGTCCCGGTTCATGTGGCCAACCGGGACTAAAGGTCCTCCGACCCCCGGCTCCGCCACCCGCCCACGTGGCCGGGCCTTTAGCCGCGGTTCGTAAGCGGCGCGACTATAGGGGGGGTCTTTAGTCGCGCAGAGCTAGTCCCGGTTGCGCGGCCGGGACTACTGGCCCTGGCGAACCGGGACTATAGGCCTATTTTCTACCAGTGACTACTAAACTATTTACAACTGGAATCCAGCCATGGGTGTTGCCTTAACATGCATCAACAAGAGAATAGAGATGGTGATACCGCAGGAACGAAACAGTGATGCAGGAACGAATCAGTGATGCAGGAACGAATCAGTGATGCAGGAGCGGCCAAAAGCTAAATCGCAGACAAATCGGAGCCTTCCAGAATAACGATCGGAAGAAATATGAGCCATACAAGGAAACACAGAACAAGGGAGCACGAGATTCGAGCAAACCGGATCGTCGACTTCCTTTGCGAATTCCCTCCTGAGTTGCTCGGCATCGGCGTCCTGGAGGAGCTCCTGCCTACTGGCCGAGGCGGCGGCCAGCGGGTAGGTAGATAGGCCGCTGTTGTCGTCGTCCAGGAGGAGGTCCTGCCTACTGGCCGAGGCGGCGGCCGGCGGGTAGGTAGATAGGTCGTCGTTGTCATCGTCCAGGAGGAGCTCCTGCCTACTGGCCGAGGCGGCGGCCGGCGGGTAGGCAGATCGGCCGTCGTTGTTGTCGTCCAGGAAAAGCTCTTGCCTACTGGCCGAGGCGGCGGCCGGCGGGTAGGTAGATCGTCCGTCGCTGTCGTCGTCTAGGAGGAGCTCCTGCCTACTGGCCGAGGCGGCGGCCGACAGGTAGGTAGATCGGCCGCCCTGGTCGTCGTCCAGGAGGAGCTCCTGCCCAAGCCATGAGGTGGAGGACAAGTAACGCAAATAATAGCAACCCTACGGAGCTGAGCCGCCGTCCAACAGGACCATCAAGCGGCCAAATCCCTCCCGCGGCAACCGCGCCGACGACCCAAAACAGCACATCAAAAGCAGTCGACGCCAGAAGCATGACCGTGCCACACCTCCAGCCGGTCTTGAGCCTCGCCGCCACACCCAACTCCCAACCCCAAATCTAGCAGGCGGAGCAGAACAGAGGAAAAGAGGAATTGGACCAACGAGGTACAGTCAAGGAAGGGAGCTATTTGTGTGTTGCCAGCAGGCCTCACATGGGAGAAGGAGCGCACATAATGGCCAGAGAGAAGAGAGCAAGGGCGGATTTGGGAAGGGGGCAAACTCGAGTGGAAGAAAGCCGGGCGGTGACGGCGACGCGGCTGCGGCCTGCACTCGGTAAGATAGAAGGGCTGGGTTGCGGGGGCAGGTTCGAGGGTGCGAGCGGTGCGAGAGCGATCTTTTTACTCTACACGGTTGAAAGATGTAGCCAATCTCTCTCAACTGTGGGTCTAGCAGTAGCTCGCGCGCGGAGGGTGCCTCAGGAGGCGGGTCTTCTACCAAGCTTACAGTTTAGATTAATGTTGATTTTTTTAACACCTAATAGTAATCCAGTAAATACTAAATACAACTTACTTAAAACTTACCCATTGTGATTAAGTCATGACAAGAAAACTTACCACCTTCATCAACCACCATATTTTGGCCAAACACCTTTAAACATGTTTTGACTTTGGGAACAACCCCAAAGGTCAAGTTTTTGGGAAACTAAAATTATTTTCAAACTGCTTATGAAAAGTATTATGGAATCAATCATATCATACTTATTTTCAACCAAGATAATTTTATGAGTATTTCAAAGAAAAACCATCTTACTTCCTCTTTTGCAAAGACTATAAGTGGGGACTACATTACTCATATGTTTTTACCTATTTTATATTCTTTTGGAAATGTCAAGCTTTGAGTTAAACTAATTTCCAAAATCATCTTGTTGTGGTATTTGTTGATCACAACCTTTCAAAAACATTTCATAAAACATTATGGAAATAGGTTTAAAATCACAATTGCTTGAGTGAACTTGTTTGTCTTATGCTTGACATGCTAAGTGAAGGGAATATGCCCGAGAGGCAATAATAAAATAGTTATTATCTTATTCCTTGTTTATGATGAATGTTTATTTCTCATGCTAGAATTGTATTAACCGAAAACGTTGATACATGTGTGTTTAATAAACAAACAATGGTTCCTAGTAAAGCCTCTCTTTTAACTAGCTTGTTGATTAATAGATGATCAAGGTTTTCTTATCATGAACATTGGATGTTGTTAATAACGGGGTCATGTCATTAGAAGAATGATGTGATGAACATATACCCATAGTGAA
>CM054058.1:44944851-45019851 GCA_028641055.1 Alopecurus myosuroides
CGCTATGTTGTTTCTTCCGCTGTTATTTGGATCTTTGTATTGTATCAGTTGTATCTCAGACTCGTTTGAGTCATCTTGTATATATCTTTTCTGTTGTTGTTGTGGATTATTCGTGAACTGTTGTAATGTTATCACAAGTGGCAACCTGGAATCGGTTATTATGTGGATTTTGGCGGAAATGCTGAAATCTGCATAGTGCCCGATCCTGGGGTGTCACAGACAGGGGGCGGAGGCTCCGGTGAAACCACCGGAGGCTCCGCCCGTTGCGGTTCTGCGGAATAAGGCCTAGGGCGAGCGAGGGTCAACAAGATCCAATCTCATTTGCCCCCACTCGTCCTCCCTCTTCTTCCTCACAACCGCTGCCACCCCCAAGTCTCTGCCGCCGGAAACGGGTGCTCCACCGCCGGGAGCCCTCCTCCTTGCCTTGGACCATCCCGGGATCTTCTTCCTCCTCTCCTTCCACTATGGATGGTGCGGGTATGTTTGCTCTCTCTCTCTCTCTCTCTCATCTAGTTGATGGATGGGGAAGCACTAGGAGCTCCATGTTTTTCACATGTAGATGCGTGGATTTGGAATTTGGGAGTAGAAAATCACGAGTACAAACCCTAGAAACCTAGATTGTGAGTATTAGGTTTGAATCACTTTGGTTCTTAGGGTGGATTTGTTCATGTGCCCTACCCCTTGTTATTCAACCCTAATGCTATTCATATCTTTGTTCCTTGTATTTGTGCGTCAAATAAACTTGAGCATTACCTTTTCTTCATGCTTTCCTTGCTATTTCTTTCATAGATGCATCCGGTTCCAAGGGAAAGGGCAAGGGCACTCGCACCAAGAGCATGGCTGGCCGCAAGGATCCAAGGGTTGATGAAATCGAGGACACATTGGACCCATCTCAGCCCAAGCGCCGGGCGAGATTCCCGCCTCCCGAGAAGACTTTGCCTCACAGGGAAAAATCAGCGTCTCAGATGTCCGAGGGAGTGTTCTTGCAACAACGTCGCGAGAACCCATATATTATTGAACGCGACCGTCTGATGCCACAGTTCCGAGGTAAGGACCCTTGCTTCCACACCGTCTTTCAAATCCAAATTTATTATGAGATCTTGATGAGGAAGCCTAAAGAGAATGTTTCCCCTCAACATGCTATTAATTTTGGGCATATGGAGAGGAATCCCAAGTACTTTGGAGAGGCACTAGAGCTTGCTGATGCACTTGGACTTGCTCCCATTATGCAAGTTTAACAAGATTATGATGAAGTCTTGGTCTGTGAGTTCTTGGCCACTGTGCACCTCGCCAATGAGACAGAGCGTCATCTTATTTGGATGACCAAGGGACAGCAGCTGACTATCAAGTGGTCTGAAGTTGGGACTCTTCTTGGTGGATACCCGGATCATGGACCTTTTGCCGGTGGCGAGGAGTTTGACAGTGGATGGTTCCGTGTTCATGCCCCTAATACTCAATCTCTCTCCAAGGATCAACTCACCCCTCTGTATCACTGGAAGAAATTTGTTGTTGGGTTTGTCAAAGTTCTCTACCCCACTTATGATGTTATGCTCCGCATCTATCGAGAGACCATGAACCCAAAGTCGGGGAACATCGATGAGATCCAAGGTTTTCTCAATAATCTCATGCTTCTTACTCATGAGAAGCGGCTTGCCGGTTCAACTCAGAAGCTTGATGTGCTCGATTATCTGTGGAATGAGTTGTGGCACGTTATTGTCAATAGGAAGAATGCTTGCTTTGGGTCCTTTATCATGAAGATCATCTTGAATGTGTGGGATTACAAGTTCCCAGAAGATCCTATTGATGAGGCTAATTGGATCCCACACACGGAGACGAGACTTCTCATCAAGGACCACACCGAGCCCATTGAGCATCCTACCCATGCTCCTCACAAAGGCAAGGCCAAACCTCGTGTCATCGTTGATGAGGAGGAAGAAGAAGAGGCAGCTGGTCCCTCTCGCTCTCCTCCTTCTGACAGTGCCTTCAAGTGGATGGCAAGGGCCCTCAAGAAGGTGTTCAAAGTGAACAAGAAGATTGAGCAGCATCAATGGGAAGTTCACTATGATAAGGAGCTCAAGCACCGCAAAGCAACAAAGGTGGAGCGTCAGCTTCGTCGTGATGGTGGCGAATCTGTGGAGTCCCCGGTGCTACCTAGCATCACCGACTGGGACAAGTGGCAGACCAAGGATTCCACCGGGAAGCTCATTGAGTGGTCTGACGAGGAAGAAGGAGAAGAGGTCACCAGCTCTCGCCGCCCCCCCCCCCCCTGAGCCTGGATATCTCCTCCGAGTGATCTTCGGGACTCTAGCATCGGTCTTCTCCCTCTTTTGGTATCTTGATGCCAAAGGGGGAGAGATATCTATTAGGAGCGGATATTTGCATGGGTCTCTCTAGAGCATGTTTTCGACTTGCATCTTTCTTCTTGCTTGAGAGAGTTGGTCTTACATTTGGAAACTTCGTTTGTTTAATTATTATACGTTGTGAACCTCGTTATATGCATTATGTGAGCTCGTGAACCTATTACCTCAATTTTATCACTTGTTGTGCTCACTATAACATATGTGTTTAGATATCCATTGTGTTTAAAATATCTCAACATGAAGGGAGCATATCTCTAGAGGGGCTCTGTCCATGTTGTGTGTTTTAAATTATGCAAATAGGGATGTTGTCATCAATTAGCAAAAAGGGGGAGAATGAAAGATCATCTTCCGGTTTGATAATTTAATGAAAACATACCTATTGGACTAATGTTTATTTGTATATATGCAAATGCCCAGGTTCATCAAAGATACAACATCTATGGGTTACAAATTTGTTTGGAATGAAAAGAGCTCGAAGTAACAAAGTTGGGAAGCTATTTTTGTCTGCAACGGAGGCTCCGGTGAAACCACCGGAACTTCCGCAACAGTCTTTTTCTAGCACAACCTAGGCGCGCGCCTCCGGTGCGGGCTCCGGTGTGGGCTCCGCCAAAATTGTGTTCGGGAGGATAAGATCGAAGGTCAGGGCGGAGCCTCCGGTGCACATCCGGTGGGCGGAGCCGCCGGTGAAACCACCGGAGTCTCCGCTTGCTTCACCACCCCCACTGTGGAGATGGCCTCCGGCGCTGGCTCCGGTGTGGGCTCCGCCAAAATAGCGTTCGGGTGGATAAGAGCGGAGGTCCTAGCGGAGCCTCTGATGACCTCCGGTGGGCGGAGCCTCCGCTCCGCTGGACACAGTGCGAAGGAAAAGGACTACGCAGCTGCGCACATGTGAAGGCCACCGGAGCCTCCGGTGCTGCGTGAAGCTGCCCAACGGACACTTGGGGGAAGGGGTATTTAAAGCCTTCCTCTACCTCATAAATGAAAAGGCTTTTCCCATTCTCTCACCTAGCCATTAATGAAAGCTTCAACCTCCTAGATCTCCCTCTCCAACCACCCAAACACTCTGAAACTTTCAGGAGAGCTAGAGGAGACCTAGATCCATGATTTTACCGAAGGAATTTCAAATCCATCCACCACATCCTAGTAGATCTAGAATCCTACTTGAGGCCTAAAAACCTTAGTAGATGTTGTGCTTGTAGCTTCCACCTTGTTGCAAGAAGCTTCAGATCTGTTGAGAGCCTCCATCCATCTTGTGGAGTGTCCTCAACCTTGTGTAAAGGTTTGTTCAACGCCTTCAGGTCGACCTCATAGTGGAAACGAGAATCTCCCTCACCGGAGAAGCTCAAGGAGAATAAGGTGTGCACAACCGTGCTATTGAGGAGCGCCTAGGTGGCTCCCCACCTCTCCAACATAGACATACTTCTCTTGAGAACGAACTACGGGAAACATATCCTTGTCTCCTTGTTTACACTTGTGGTTTATCTTGTTGCCTTTTGTTTTACTTCCGTTGCGTATCTTATCTTGTATCACTTAGGTTGCTCACCTAGTTTCTTGACGCGGGGTTGCTCTTTTCTCTTCTGATCTTAACTTTTGTTTTAGCCTTGTGGCCATCAGCGCGGATCAATTTGCATCCTCGGCCCCATCCGTGAAGCAGAAGGAGGCCATCGTGAATCCTTCTCTAGCTCCACCCCCACTCGACGACCCCAAGCCCTGCCAAGGCGGTCGACACTTTGGAGTACACGGTTCCCAGCTTGGCGGGTGGGCGGCCTGGAGATGCCGGGGCGTCAGCGAGAAAGGAAGTTTTGGCTAGCTCACATCACCCCTTGTCGACTGCGCACGGCGAAGTGAAGTCTTTTTATCTTTCTGCAGTTTATCCTATTTTGTATCGGGTGCACGGCAGTGATCCCGATGGGAGTAGCCCCCGAGTCTATGGTCCTGCTTGCAGTTGGCTATAGACTCTAGTCTAGGCTTTTGCTTTCTTGTCTGTTTCTTGGTTTTGGCTTTTATCGGGTGCACGGCAGTGCTCCCGATGGGAGTAGCCCCCAAGGTTATACTTGACTGGTACAGTCGTGTATAGTTTCAAGTAATATCTTTCTAACCTGCAAGGAATTTTTGCAGGCTATCCTCGATTCTCTGGCTGCTTTTGGGTGCCACCTTGTCGCGGCTGAGGCGGAGTGCACTTCTCTTCGGGGAGAGCGCCACGAGCTCATTCAAGAAGCCCGTTCTCTACTAGGTGAGTTAACATATGCTTCTTATTTTGGATCCGTTTCTTCTGGCTGCGACTGTTATCTGACGTGCATACTCCATATTGCAGACAAGGTCACCCGCTTGAATTCCCAGAAGGTCGAGGACAATTCTCCAGTTAAAGATCTTGAGAAGGAGCTGGAGTCTACCCGAAAGGAGTTAGAGTCCACTCGCAAGAATGCAGCCGACCGCCTCGCTGAATCTCGCGAGTCCTTGAAGCAGCTGGAGGAAACGGGTGCAACGCATGACAATGATTTGGTCGGCATCCTCCGTCCCGTGGCACGGGCTCCCTCGGGTGTTTCTCGAGAAAAAATGGCATATCTCTTGGGTTGATATGTCGGGGAAATTATATAGGCGAAAGAGCTATGACAGAGGGCACCTGGGGGTCCAGACCACCCCCAGGAGCGGCCAGGGGGCGCGCTGCCCTATGGTGTGCCCCCCCTGGCCCCTCCCGGGTCTCTTCGGGACTCCGTGGAACTTTCGGGAATTCTAAGACTTCCGGGCTTTCAAATTTCCAATTCCGATAATATTTTCAAAACAACTTTTCTGAAACTAGAAACAGCAGAAAACAGAGAACTGGCTCTGTGGCGTCTTGTCAATAGGTTAGTCCCGGAAATCGATAAAAATGACATAAAGTGTATAGCAAACATGTGGGAAATAACATGAAAACAACATGAAAAATCAGAATTAAGGATACGTTTATGACGTACCACGTGGTCATCAAATATTAACGAGTTTGTATGTGTGACATGATAAAGGGTTATAGCGGTGTGTTTATGTTTCTACACGTGCGTATGAATTTCCTCTGATTTTCATATTCAGTGACCATAGCAGTCAAAACATAAAAATATAATACATTAATCATGAAACTGATGTATTTTATTATCTATTGAGTATACGCCAAACAATGGCCACAAGTTGGTTGATTCACTGAGAAGTCTCGCTTACCACCGGCCTTAAATCTTTAGTAGATACATGCTCTCAAGCGACACTAGAAAGCATATATATGCGTCGTCTTTATGGCTCTTGTGACGGTGCATAAGGAGACAGTCGTAACACGGTTTACAAAATCGTCTCTACGACTCTCTAGAGATGAAATAGTGTGTCTATAGCCTTTTAATTTAAAATCCCCGTGTGATTATTGTGTAGCAGTGGGGGCAAACAGATTTTTGGGGGGCGCAATCGCTCGATTGCTGACGACGATCACATACCCAGCAACGACTTTTTCTCGGACCATGACAACCTCTTCGTCGGAGACATGGCCGATAACGGGGAAACCAATGGCTCCACTCCCGCTGCACCGTGCGTAATCTTGTTCTACATGTATAACATGTTGCTAGATTTTCTATGTCTAACATTTGATATAAATTTCATCTATTCATCTACTATATTAGATGTTTACATGATTATTTAATTTGCTACTTCCATGATTTACTTGATGATATTTCATATTAAATCATATCACTACAAGGAAAAGACTTACCACCGGCGTGAGGGTTTTGGTACCACCAGCAAAAAACGTAACACGCCGGTGGTCTTGCGCAAGTGGTATTAGGTAGCATCGGCGTGCATTCGGCAACTCTAGTAATATTCATTTAAGTAGTGGTGTGGGATGTTCACTCGACACTGGTAATGATATTTTTATCAATATAATCAATATAAAAAGCTCGTCCCATTCCATGTTTTCCTTCTATCTCTCAATAATTATATTTAAGTATATGATTGCAAACATATACGAAAAATAATTACATGATAATTAAATTATTACATATAGGATTCCAAACATAATAAATGATGAAAATATATACTAAACATCTAAATGAACAATAGGGACAGTCTTTCCTGCACCGTCGGCACCTAAGTACATCGTCTATCACCTAGCTGCATCCACCATCGTACACTTGAAGGTAAACATCTCTCATGACCCCTACCGCCGATTGGTCAACTCCAGCAACACGGACACCACCCAACGAAAGTAGTTGGCGTCGATCTGCTCACCGGCCTCAGCCCGGGCAGTCAATGCCTAGAGTAGAACTATGGCGGATCGTCTCCTTGCGTCATCGCCACCACGCCCTATGTCACCACCACCGCGACCTGCACCACCACGCCCAACGTTATCGCTCCCGCCGTCCTGCCCGCCATCACAGCCGCCACCGACGTCTTGCCCGCCGTCGCCAGGCCCACCACAACCTAGCATGCCACCGTCGAGGGACGGATGAGGTAAACCGTAGCTAGTAGCTGGCGCGGTGGCAGGAAATATATAATGAAATTTCGCAGGTGGAGGTGGGATACAAAAGAGTGGGAATTAATCCCGTGCCCAAACCCTGCCGTAGTATCACCTGCGTGGACGATCCCACACTCGCCACTATACAATATTTGTTCACTGGAGTCGTACATAAATCCCTCTCCACAACAAACGTTGTCGGCGGATTATTGGGTCCCACTTTCCTATGGCGTTGGCACTGTAGTGACACGCTAGTGGGATTTTATTATCACGGGCGGGAAAAATGTTGCACGCCGGTGCTATTTTATGAAACGCGCTCCCAAACTACCATCGGCATGGATTAGCGCTACCCTCCACTAGTATGGTTTCAGCTATAAGCCTTTTGCTTATAGTGTCAATAGTAGAAAATGCCTCATTGGTACCGGTTTTAGAGGGCCTTTTGTACTGGTTAGACAACCAGTACCAATTAATCGTTACTAAAGGTCCCCACCTTTGGTACCGGTTCCTTACGGACCGGTTTTAAAAGGGCATCCACATGGCCCCGGAGTTGCCCACGGGGCTTTTATTAACCGGTACTAAAGTTTAGTCCTTTTATTTATTTATTTATTTAGAAAAAATTCAATTTTATTTCCAGTTTATTATTTGTCTTGTTTAACCACTTAATCGCACTATACACACATTTATCACTAAGTATTCTTAATTTCAACCTAAATTTGTCGCTTCTACTAACACTTCCCCCACAGGTCATCCATCCTCAGACTATTCCAGCAACAGCACGCTTAATTTCTGAGTTTCTTCCCTATGAGCTACCTACAAACAAGAGATACTTACCTAACAATAGTATCATGTCAATCCTGTTAACTCATGGACTATGATGTCACACACATTTATTTTATGAATCGAAATAATTATTTAAATAAAAAGAAATGAATCATTGATAATAATTTGAACTAAAATATTCTTAAATACAAATAATAATTAACTTATTTGCATTTTTTCTATTCAATATTGAATAATTCATATCTGCAAATTCATAAAATGAAATTTGACAAATAATATGTCTAAATCGATTAGAAAAATGAGAGAAATCCAAATATAACATCCATAACCCAACTCTTGATAAATTTTCATCATGTTTGTCTGATCACGTACTTCCAAGCTATAAGTCATGAAACTCACTAGAAAGAAGTGGAAACCCATGAAACAGTATCATGAACCGGTACTAAAGACCTCAAACGAACTGGTACTAAAGGTTCCCGCGCCCTGTGATCTGAAACCGGTACTAATGCTACCTTTAGTACCAGTTCATAATGGAACCGGTAATAAAGGTAAAAACCTTTGGCCAGTATTCTACTAGTGTGTATGCCGAATTGATAATATATTCAGCAGTAACACGTAGTCAAGTCCTAAGGGGTAGACCTGCAAGGCCCATACAAACCGAAAGAGAAACACTCATAAAGTGAAACAACTAGCTAGCTGGGGGTTGTAAATATTGTACAATGGCTATATATAGGGAGAATACAGATGAAATATGGCGGGAAAGAAACGCAAGAAAAATTATGTAGAAGGGCTTGTTTCCGTGCCTTTTTCAAATACACACGACAAAGACTTGTTTGCCGTGTGTTCTAAAAATACACATAACAAAGGCTTGATTGTCATGTGTTTTACAAATACACACGGAAAAAGACTGTTCCACAAATACACATGGCAAAGATCCGCGACAAGCGGCGATCTACCATCACCGTCGGCGCACTCGCGGCAAATCGGCTGGATAGAAAAGCCGTCCATGAACGGTGGCTCCCGATCAGGAGCAGCTGGGAGGCGGCAGATGTCCCAGCGGTCTTGGTACTAGATCATCGGGGAGGGAGATTAGACGGACGGGCATAAAACATGTCATCAAATGACCAATTGCCGATTGCCTAGACAGTACCGGTCATGGGCTGTTTTGTTTTGTTACTCTTTTGGGCTTCGGTGTGTGCAGATCTCCGTAGATTAGTATGTGCTACAGACTTAAACACTAATTAGAACGTGTACACATAATGTGTACCGGTATTACGTGATATAAAACGTTGGGGGGGACAAGCCATTAGGGGGGGTCTGACCCCTGCTAGCCCCCCCTTGTCTCCGCCCCTGCAAATACACACAAAAAAGTACTGCCATCATAACGTCCCCATAAAGTGTGGCGACGAGGTACATGTGTCTCACTCGTCTGTGGTGCATCATTTTTTGCTGTGTGTTTTCCTTCGTCTTTGTTGTGTTTAAATCTTTGTCGTGCGTTTTCTTCGGCTTTGCCGTATGTTTTCTTCGGATGACACCGTGCGCTCGGACTTTGCCGAGCATTTTCGGTGGCGAAATCGTAAAGACTTTCTTTGCTGTCTTCCGCTCTAAATGGCACACGGGAAAGAAGATTTTTCGCCGTAGTAATTACTGCGTATTAGCTAGCAGATAGTTAAACTCTTCCTTCTCAAAACCCTAACAATTACCATCAGCCATTGATGGTTAGTCTTTCCCAGTCCCATACTGTTTGATCAAATGAGATTAACTTGGCACCACCACAAATTAGTTATCGACTTGTCTAATTTTAAACAGTGCAGTTTTTCTCTTTCAACTATTTGTTGGATTTCTTTGTCTCTTAAACTCTGTTTGGCTCACTTAACCCTCAAACCTGTTTTTCAAACTAATCTGGAGCTAGCTTAACTGATTTAACATATATATGCGTTCATTGAACGGATTTTTGTATACAAAATCTGAAGATCATACATATATATAGTCTGTGCCATGAATCATATATATCTTTTTATTTCGAAATATGAAAATTGGCAACCTGTAGAAAAAAAGAGACCATATACTGTTTATTTTATACCGATCACATGTAGGCATATCTTTTAGCCAAAATTTATATGTGTAGGGTCCAAGCCAGAAACTATGTGCATGCTTTGTTTATGGAAATTTCTGTGTGCAACTTTTTTTCCTTCAAATATAAGGGCAAGTTAAGCTTAATTTGGGTTTCAAAGTGGGACACAAAATATTTTGATGCATATGCATATGTGGCTTAGTACTCGGATGGACTGCTGAAAAGAACTCGGAGAGAAACCGATCAACTTAACATGATTGAATGAGTATTGGGAGAACAGATTCTTGTATTTTTGAAATTTTGGTACCAAGGAAGATTAAGAAAATTTGCTTGTATATTCTCATAGATAGGTCTGGAGCAACACATTACAAGCCATTATTATGCCGATAATCGAACCTAATCTGTGGCGTTGCACGAGCCAGAGCCAATGGACCGCAAACAGGTCAAAATTAAAAAACAACAACGAAACTACATATGCATGGAGATGATCCAAATAGATGGATAATCATCACCTAGATGCATATGCACATACAAAACTCAACTTAAACGATGATAGAAATCGGATCTCTGTCCATTCCACGCATGCATGCATGCGACGAAATGAGCCGGGGAAGCCACCTAGATGCGTATGCATATGTGGCTTAGTACTCTGTCCGGATCCCATCTTTTCAGTACGGGCCGGGGAAGCCACCGAACCCTGGCGGCGGCGGCAGCATGTACTGCATGCCCGAGGCAGTGAACCCCGGCGGCGGCGGCAGCATGTGCATACCCGAGGCAGCAGCGAACCCCGGCGGCGGCGGCAGCATCTGCATGCCCGTGGCAGGGAACCCCGGCGGCGGCGCCATCGCCATGGCCATCATCATCTGGTGCTGAAGGTGCATGTTCATACCTGCGCCATTGTTGTTGACGCCGCTGCTGCTGCCGCCTGCATGGAACTGACCCACAAAACTGTTGTTGCAAACGCTCTGTGTTCGTGATGATAATCGCAAGAACAAGAGCTGGACACACAAGGTTTTGTGCTGTTGCAACTGCTTCAGCTTTTCGTGTATTCAGATACTTAAGGAGTACAGGAAAGAAAACGGAACAGCTAAGCCGTCCGAAATGCTAGCAACGTCGTGCAACGACTGAGTGTGCCATCCCACACTCCGCTCAACTCGCTAGTGATCCTACAATTGTGGAAGGAAAAAGTCTAGCCCTATCTCTACGCGTGGAATCACAGGCGATCTCACGCGGATTTATTCTAAGCAGTAAAGCAGCTAACTGACAGTCTTTTAGCCGTTGTCGACAACGGCCTGAACATCTTCAGTTAACTGAAACTCACGGTTTTGCTTCAGTCTTTGATCCAGTGCAAATGCGGGATTAATCAACATTTCACCCCCTTAATCCTGCACTTTGATCACTCCCATCTTCATTCGCATCTCAACAAAACGAGTCCTTCCCAATGCTTTGGTTAGGATATCTGCTAGCTGTTCATCTGTTCTGACATGACTGACATCAACTTTCCCATCCTCAATACACTGGCGTATGTGGTGGAACTTTATGTCAATATGTTTGCTCCTGCTATGATGAACCGGATTCTTGCTGAGTGCAATAGCTGATTTGTTGTCCACATACAACTTGAACTTCTCCAGTGGACCTCCTGTCAGGTCGCACAGCAGGTTGCTTAGCCAGACTCCCTGGCTTGTGCCTGCTGCTGCTGCTACATACTCAGCCTCACACGAAGATACTGCAACCACTTGTTGCTTCTGCGAGGACCAAGTGATTACACTCCCAGCAAGGAAATATATCACTCCAGATGTGCTCTTTCGATCATCTACGTCCCCAGCCAAGTCACTGTCCGAGTACCCAACCAGTTCAGCAGGTCCTGCAGATTTCTTGTAGCAACAACCATATCCCAAGGTTCCTCGAACATACCTCAGAATTTGCTTCACAGTGGCCCAATGATGTGCACTAGGTGCTTCCATGAATCTGCTTGCCACTCCAACAGCCAGTGCCAGGTCTGGTCTTGTGTTTACCAGGTACCGTAGACAGCCAATGACACTCCGGTACTCTGTCACATCCACCTTAGGAGCTCCATCCTGTTTTGACAGTTTCAGTCGTGTCTCCATTGGAGTGTGGCAAGCATTGCAATCACCCATGCCTGTCCGCTCGAGAATCTTTTCTGCATAGGCACGTTGACAGAGTGTGATTCTGCCTTTCTCCTGCTTCACCTCAATTCCCAGGTAATATGACAGTAACCCGAGATCGCTCATCTGAAACAAACGATGCATTTCACTCTTGAACGTCTCGATCTCCTTGCTCTCTGTGCCTGTGATGATGAGATCATCCACATACACCCCCACAAGCAGGAATTTGCTGTCTTTCCCTCTCCTGTACACTGCATGCTCCATAGGGCTGCGAACAAAACCAAGATCGACGAGGGATGAGTCTAGTTTTGCATACCATGCTCTTGGTGCCTGACGCAGACCATACAGTGCCTTGGAGAGCTTCATCACGCCACGGGGATTTGATTGATCGACGAAGCCTGGTGCCTGATGCACGTATACCTCCTCTGCTAGATCGCCATTTAGAAAGGCCGATTTGACGTCCATGTGATGAACTTCCCATTCATTGTGCGCAGCTAGTGCCAGCAGTACACGCACAGTTTCCATACGAGCGACAGGAGCGAAAACTTCGTCAAAGTCCACCCCCTGACGCTGTGCATAGCCCTTCACGACCAATCTAGCTTTGTGCTTGACAATGTGTCCATCTGGATCCCTTTTCAACTTGAACACCCATTTTAATCCAATCGCGTGCTGAGTTGCAGGGAGCTGACAGAGAGCCCAGGTGTCATTTGCAGCAATGCAGTTCATTTCCTCCTCCATTGCCTTTCTCCACTCTGGATCAGATAATGCGGCTTCAACACTGGCAGGCTCATCTGCAGAAACGAGGTGGAGCTCGTCCTGTTCTGTGCCTCCGTCTTCTGGGTCCGCCAATGCCGGTGCCGGCGTGGATTGGCCACCGCTCTCCAGCTGTGAGGTGGCGTAGATGTTGTCCACCCGTCGATAGCGACGCGGCCCGTCTCCATCATCAGCGGCATCGAGCGCGCTGTCATGCGAGGGAGGAGTGCACAGCTGCACCGTTGTCTTGGGCGTGCTCACAGGAGTGGCCAATGGTGTTGCCGGTGGCGTTCCTGCGGGCGTTCCGCCGTCGCCTGCCCTCTGAAATGCAGGCAGTGGCGTCGAGTAGCCGTCGTCGTGGCTGCTGACGCCGTCATCAACGATCGTCGTCCCTCCTTCCGTGGTGTACACCACCGTGAAGGTTGAGGCGGGCGCTGCATCTTCGGTTGCCGCCGGTGCCGTCCATCTCCAAGGCCTTTTCTCCTCGAAGGTGACGTCCCTTGTGACGTACAGACGATCGCCTTCGGGGTCATAAACGCGATACGCCTTGGATCCTTCTTCGTAGCCCACGAACACTGTCAGCAGGGAACGGTCCGAGAGCTTCGTTGTGCCAGGCCCTGTCACCTTCATGTGCGCCACACACCCGAACGTGCGGAGATGCTCGACGTTGGGCGCACGGTGGTGCCAAGCCTCGTATGGAGTGATGCCATCGAGGCTGCGAGTCGGGGCGCGATTGAGCACGTACACAGCACACTTCACCGCCTCGCCCCAGAACTTCAGCGGCATCGCCATGCTCTTCAACATGCACCTGGCCATTTCCACCACAGTTTGGTTCCTGCGTTCCACAACGCCATTCTGTTGTGGCGAGTACGGTGCAGTGGTGTAGTGCAGCACGCCTTCCTGATCGCAGTACGCACGGAACTCTCCTGAATTGAATTCTCCGCCACGATCCGAGCGGAATGCCCTGAGGTGACACTGCTGTTTCGCCTCGGCGAGAGCTCTTATCTTCTTGAATCTGACAAAAGCTTCGCTCTTCGTCTTCAGGAGCTCGAGCCACATGTATCTTGTACAGTCATCCACGACGAGGAGGAAGTACTGGCTGCCGCCCGCTGTCGATGGCTTGATCGGGCCGCACAGGTCCGTGTGGACGAGGTCCAGTGCGCGTCGTGAGCGGTGCTTGGTCGCCTGAGGGAACGCCATCCGGTGTTGCTTCCCGAGAGTGCAGCCATCACAGATCTCGTCCACGTGATTCACTGGTGGCATGCCCCTGACCATGCCCTTCGTCGACATAGCGCTCACCGCTCGGAAGTGGAGGTGGCCCAGTCTCGCGTGCCAAAGCCACGCAGGATCATCTGTGCTTGCGAGGAGGCAAGTGGGCACGCACAGGTTCAGGTTGAGGACATACAGGCGATTTGCTGTTCGTCTGACGCGCACCAGCAGTTTTCTCTGAAGATCGAGGATTGTCAGAAAACCCTTTTCCACCTCCGTCTTGTATCCCTTCTCGTCCAACTGCCCGATCGAGACGATGTTTGTGTGGAGCTTTGGGATATAGAACACGTCGGAGAGCAGCCTCTGGTTCTTGTCAGGGCACCTGAAGAGAACATCCCCTTTGCCTTCGATCTGAACAACTGATCCGTCTCCGAATCGCACGGTTCCTGTGACGGACGTATCCAAGCTGACGAACGCCTGCCTGGAACCAGTCATGTGACTACTGGCCCCTGTATCCAGATGCCAAACTCCGGCCGCCGCCGGTACGGGGACAACTCTTTCTTCATTGAGGTAGACCACCTGCTCCTGTGCCACGGTGAGTGCTTGAGCTGGCGCGGCCGGCGTCTGCACAGGCTGCGCTTCTGCTGCTTTGGATGCCACCTGACAGCACACGACCTCCACGAGATGCAGAGCGGGTGCGTCTGCCACGGCCTCGGCGAGATTTGCAGCTTCGCCCTTCCGCTCCCGATCTCGCTGAGCCTTTCTGCACTCTTTCGCCCAGTGGCCTGGCTTACCACAGTAGCGGCAATTCCCCGGCTTGCGCGTGCTTGTGTTTCCGTCTCCGCCCGCGCCGCCGCTGCCTGACTTGCCGCCGTTGTTGGTCTTGTCCGTTGTGTGCGTCTTGGCCTTGTAATTTCCCTTTCCGGTGGAGGGAGCACTCTGCGCGCGCTGCTGCTGACGCGCACTCCACTCCTCCTCTGTGAGGAGAAGCTTGCCACCGCTGTCTGCCTCCGATTCACCGCGTCCCTCGGACGCGACCAGCCTTCCACTGAGCTCCTCAATCGACATGCCATTGAGATCAAGAAGAGTCTCTATGGAGCAGGCCATCTGGGAGTATCGCGGAGGCACAACTCGCAGGAATTTCTGGACGGCAGCGAGCTCGGTGACGCCATCGCCGAGCGACTGCAGTTCTGTGACAACGCCGGCCAGTCGCAGCGCGAAGTCTTCCACGGCCTCGCCGTTCTTGAACGAGAGATTCTCGAAATCCCTCCTCAGCTTCTGGCGCCGCGCCTCGCGCACTCGATCGACGCCGACACGCATCGTTCTGATGGCGTCCCAGGCGGCCTTGGCGTTGTCCTTAGCGGCGAGCACCGGCACCATCTCCGGTGGAACTGAGCGCAAGATCGCGCCCAGCGCTTGCCGCTCCTGGCGCTCATCTTCCTCTCCCACCAGTCCTGGATCCACGGCTTCCCACAGGCGCGCCCCTTGGAGCTGGACACGCATGAGAATCGCCCACTCGGTGTAGTTCGTCCGAGTGAGCATCGGCAGGTGCATCGCGCCGCCACTCCCCCCGCTCTCGCGGATCACCTCGCGCACCACGATCTCGCGCCCGCTGCTACTCTCGCCACGCCGGGCGAGACTGCGTCCGCGGCTGCGCTCACGTATCGGTGAAGGTGGGGTCGTGGGTTTCGCCGGCAACTTCGAAGGAGATCGAGATCCCGAGTTGTCGTCGCCGGCCATCGCAATGAACCTAACTGGCTCTGATGCCAATTGTTGTTGCAAACGCTCTGTGTTCGTGATGATAATCGCAAGAACAAGAGCTGGACACACAAGGTTTTGTGCTGTTGCAACTGCTTCAGCTTTTCGTGTATTCAGATACTTAAGGAGTACAGGAAAGAAAACGGAACAGCTAAGCCGTCCGAAATGCTAGCAACGTCGTGCAACGACTGAGTGTGCCATCCCACACTCCGCTCAACTCGCTAGTGATCCTACAATTGTGGAAGGAAAAAGTCTAGCCCTATCTCTACGCGTGGAATCACAGGCGATCTCACGCGGATTTATTCTAAGCAGTAAAGCAGCTAACTGACAGTCTTTTAGCCGTTGTCGACAACGGCCTGAACATCTTCAGTTAACTGAAACTCACGGTTTTGCTTCAGTCTTTGATCCAGTGCAAATGCGGGATTAATCAACAAAAACTGGCGGCGCCGTTGCCTGCGAGGAGAAACTGCTTGGGCGGCTGGATCACCTGGTGGCGGGACCTGGCGTTCATGACATGGCCGTGGTTGAGGGCGTGCTGGAGCACCTGGTTGGCGTGCGCGGCCATGGCGGCCTGCAAGTCCGCCAGCGCCGCATCGTAGGCCACCAGCTCCTCCTCCCCCAAGTCGCGGACGTCGGACTCCAGCATCGCCACCACGGGATGCGCCGCCTCCGCGACCTCCTTGGCCATGGCCGCGTCAACGCCATCCTTGCCCGCCTTCTCGGCGTCTTTCATCGCACGCAGCTCCGCGTACCGGCGGTTGTGCTCTGCCAGCTTTCCGTTCTCGTCTCCGGCGCCGGCATCTCCTCCGACCCACGCTCCATGCAGTCCGGTGGATTCGAAGCGCTCGATGACGGCGTCGACGGACGGGTGGCCGAAGGAGAAGGCCTTTCTAGCGGGGGAGAAGGTGACGACGGCCACCTCCACGCCGCAGAGGATCGCCAGCTCGTTGGCCTTGTTGAACAGGCCGGCGCGGCGCTTGGAGAAGCATACCTGGCGGGCCTCCAGCTTCTCGATCCGGCGGATCTCGACCTTCTGGCGGCCGATGCTCGGGCGGTTGCGGCGACGCGCCATTGAGATGGAGTGGTTTGGTGGGTGGATTGGATCTCCTACGGGCTACAGGGTTGCATGGATAGTATTTATGGAGGCGCGTGACGAACAAGATCAGTCGTGAGTATCTGCATTCTGAGCTTGCATGGGAAAGTCTTCATCACTCGTATGCTCATGCTAGTTGGCCCAGGGAGGTGTATCTAGACTGGACAACGGTAGGGTAGGTGGATCTGCTGTATCTAGAGAACAGGGAGTGTAACGTGACAACTTATCACGTGAATGAACTCTCTCATGCATAGCTAGCTACGGCATGTGTACTGCTGTATACGACAACGTACGTCGACAAGTGCATATACTGAGCTAGCGAGCGTGACAACTTATCATGTGCATACAGCTGGGAGGGCGCCCCCTAAACCTGGTTGAACATCTCAATTTTAGGACATGTACAATGGACAACTTATCATGTGCATACAGCTGGGGTGGCGCCCCCTAAACCTGGTTGAACATCTCAATTTTAGGACATGTACAATGGACAACTTATCATGTGCATACAGCTGAGATGGCGGCCCCTAAACCTGGTTGAACATCTCAATTTTAGGGCATGTACAATGATTCTATCTTAACAATGACACGTAGGATAATTGCTTAGTTGGCGGAGAGAGAAACAAAAAAAAAATGTTTGCCTTCTCTTAGCTAAGAGATCACATCTTAGCATAATTGTCGCACCACATATTTAGGATATCTGGTTGTTATTGATAAGACTAAAAAATAGCTCATTGTACAACATGGTTTTGGTCTTATCTATATCACGCGGCGGATTTAAGATAAGACGATTGTATCAATCATTGTACATGCCCTTAGAGACAATCAAATCCTCCACCAAACATTCGGCCATGGTTCCGGATATCATGTCATTGTTTTCAAGTCCTACATATATAAGTAAGGAGGTTCAAGTGACAAGGCCGGGCTGGCAAAATTCCGGGCCCTGTGTGAAATTATAAATTGGGGCCATCTTTCATCTTTGTCGAAAACTAACAACTCGCCCTATAGAAGTGCAAACTGGGACTGGGAAATTGACGAACGTCCGTTCACAAACACGGTAGATATTAGGAAGCAAGAAAAGATGAAGTCGAGCTCGACGCTTCTCGGCTGCTTTCTCTTGTCGCCTAGACAAGGGATTTCGAATCTTTTGAAGTGATCGATAACCATTAACTTCGGTCCTCTGCTGAAAATATCGCTGTCCTTTGGAAAAGTTCTACCTACATTTAATTTAAACGTAATTAGAGCTGGCCGTTATTAACTTCGTTCCTCTCTAAGAAATATCACCATCGTTTAAAAGATTATAGATGCATCTTAATTTAAACATCTTTAGAATCGTTAACTGTTAATTTTAGTCCCTCTCCTAGGATGGCTAGCGTTTGAAAAAGTTTCCGGACACAATTTAGTTTAAACGTGTTATACTAGCCAAAAAAACAATGTATATGCTTGTTATCATGGCTGGATATGTTATATCGATACTTTTTTTTATGTAGAGACCAAAATAATTTAAACGATTAATAGTACTAGCTCAAATAGATCATGTATTGTGTAAGCCTGTTTTCATGGGTCGGTGTCTGACATAGCCTTCCATGAGACCAAAATTTTGTGTTGTACCTTAGATGTTATTTTCAAAGTAAACAACGAAAAAAACATGACGCGGGGAGTATTCGATCCCTGTACCTTGTGTAAGAAAATAGATTATCGAAACCGCTACGCTGCCGTATCTTTCATACACAGGGTACACAAGCCCTTTTTATCTATTCCTACGAGAACACAAAATTTCAATTATGGGCCCCCAAAATTTTGAGGCCCTGTGCAGCCGCACGGGTCGCACTCCCTTGGGCCCGGCCCTGTCAAGTGAGTAAACAAGATTGGAAAAATTTGCACTTGAAAATGCATTATAATATCAAATAGAAACAAAAGTAAGGATAAGTAAAAAAGAATCAACAAAGTTCCCGCTCCAAATTGCATAATCCTAATATCAAGCACATCAAAGTCATGCGAGTAAACCGATTTAATAAACTTTGGCAAACGTGTGCCATTCTACAGTACTAAATTATAGTACCTTTAAACATTCAAGAAACAAATTGAACATGACCATTTTCGAACTACACAAGTTATCTACAAATGCTAACACAAGTGATCTAAACCATGTAATGTACCGATTCAAAATTAGTTCGGCTGACTAGAGAAGTATAACAGCTAAATTCATGAGTATCATATGGAAAACCCTAGCTACAAAAAAATAGCACAAATGACAAAATAGGCATGCCAGAGAGAGCAAGCCGTTGTATTCATAATGTACCTAGCTACAAAATCAACGACTTATGGCTCCAATGATGGAGACTCCATCTGGTGCTATTTTGTTAGCCCAAGCCCAGTCCTAGCATCGGATGCATGTGCTTGCGCTCCATATTGCTCCCTTCGTTGATCCATTCACTGCCTAAGACCGACAACCATCTCATGTACCTGCAATTGCCAACCTGGTCATCGACCACATGGCCATTGTTGAGGAGACATTCACGATCCATGAATGTAGATGGGAAGAGGAGAGCGATGAGGTGGATGGAAGATAGTTGACTGTTCGAGGAGGAGGATGGACATGGGAAGAAGTGACATCGCCCTGTCTCCCTCATCTTTGGTTGCATGTAGCCGTCGCATAGAGGAGATGAGAGGGGAGACATGCAATTGAGGTTTAGGGTTGCTTCGGTTTACGTTTTATACCGCGTGGGGGGGGAGTGGGTGGGGGTATTTGGGAACATGGGCCGGCTGAAAATTCAAATGAGACACTTTGTTTTGACCGGTTTGCACTAATATCGGGCCCAAACAAAATGGCCAAATTTCAGAAATTTGTTTATTTTTTCGGCCGATATTAAAAATCCCGCTTATTCCTAGGTCATGTCCCTGTTGAATTATTTCCCCCTCAAATCTTACTTTATAGTTGTTTATGATTTATTTAAATGAAATCAAGGGACACCCTTGCTTCTAATAACACAAACAAACATCGGAGAATATTCGTGATGATGATGAAGCTCGCGACAATGGTGGCGACATGTTCCGTCTCCAAACTTGGAGGTGCTAGGTTGGGTAAATATATGGATATTGCTAGCTCGTGTTTGTATACTGGAGGAGAAGAATTGAGATGAATGTTGCACTTGTCATGTTGAGTTGGGTTTACCATATGAAATGATCATCAAATCTTACCGTACGTTCATCCAACTCATCATGGGCAGTGCAGTGCTGATCTCGACTCATTTATATAAACATGGACCACACAATACAACGATATAGATCATCTCCATGGTATAGATCTTCTTATGTGGACATGTGGCAGCTCCTCATCGCAGTAATCTCCATTCATGTAAGAAAAGCAGTCAACTCTTATCATTTATGGCATTCACTCTAAGTTGGGCGTAGGGTATCTTATATGGAAACTTAGTAAGGGGAGTGTAACTCTCATCTTATCTCCTCCTCTATATTCACCACCTGACATGAGCCATATGAGAACACATGAGGTCGTATCCTTATTATTAGAAAATTTGACATAATTTTAATGGTGGAATTTTTTTAAGTGCGGGCACTTTGTTTGAAGATATAAGAAATGCTTGAACATATTTATTGAAAATTCTAAATAATTTAGAAAATGAGAGTGATGAACAAGTTTATATAGTCAGTCGATTTACGACACAAGTTGAGATGCGAATCATGGTGTGCCTTCCTGAGTTGAGTGCTCACCAAGCACAACACAATGCTCATGTTATCTCGTCTCCTTTATCATTAGACAAGAAAAGTTCTTTCATTTATTCAGTATCACCAAGTTGAGTTAATATCTTCTCATAATGTGTGACCGTAGGAGAAGAAAGAGGATGTGAGATGAGAATTACATTCCCCTTGATGAGTTTCCATATATGATATCGTACATCCAACATAGCATGAAAAGCACAAATCTAATTATAGAGACAAAACTGGACAATGCCCTGTCAATTTTTTTTTGAAGGTGGGTGGATTTTGTTGCTTCATGTTCATGCGGCGTGCGTGGCTGTGATGATGTGGGAAATTGCATATCACTGAACAAATTTGGATTGTAGAATGTGATTAATCGGATGGCTAAAGTTATTTGGATGGAACACCACTCGCTCGTTTTATATTAATGGAGATGATAGGTTCAAGTAACTTTGAAAATTAGTATATTCCGGTTCACATAAATTTGAATACCTTATAATTTTCTACTGTACCTTATATTTTTGCTTCGCGAACCAAATGTGATGGTACGTACGTTCAGAGGCTTGAAAAGCCTAGAGGTTGGCGTAGAGAAGGTGCCGCAAGTCCTTAAAAATTATAGGCCCCAGACACGAGGATCGGCACGCTGCCGTCCACACCATCGTGGTGCCATATCAAGTGTTTATAAGTGTGTTTTAGTTTGTAGATGTCCAAGATTAGACTCCGGAATGTTAGCAGCTTCACCGTCATTAGTTTCTCTCTAGTGAGTTTCTGGACTTACAAAACTGGAAACTCCCATTCCGGTCGAAGGGGAGAGAATCTTTTGGAGAGTTGGGTATACTTAGTTTTAGGTGTTCCTAGTGGCTATCCTAACACAAACAAGCATTGTGCTCCACTATGCCAAATCTTTGCTCATTCCAACATGGTTTAATCATTTGGTGCCCAAGTTTGTCATGTTTACCCCCAGAAATCCTAGTATCGACACCTAATTTGCTTTGGGGTGTCCCTACACAACACATTCAGCATCCCACTTAGTAAAGTACTACACATTATAGAAAAGATGATACGGATGTCATATTTGGATTTCCCTCATTTTTCTAATTGATTTAGACATATTATTTGTCAAATTTTGATTTAGAGATTTGTAGATATGAATTATTCAATATTTAAATGGAAAAGGCAAACAAGTGAATTGTAATTTGGATTCAAGATTGTTATTAATGATTTATTTCTTTTTACTCAAATAACTATTTGGATTCACAAAATAAAAATGCGTGACATCATGGTCCAAGGGTTAATAGAACTGATATGACAATATTGTCAACAAAGCATATGTTCTTTCTAGGTAGCTCATAGGGAAGTAAAGAAGAAGTTAAGCGTGTAGTGGCTGGAGCAGTCTGAGGATGGGTGAAAGGTCTAAAAGTGTTAGTAGAAGCGAGTAATTTAGTTGACATTAAGAATTCTTAGAGGTAAATATAAACATGTCTATCCAAATGAAGGAGAGATATACTCTGGGCCCTCACGGAGATATCACATCGACACCACTTGCAAGCACGTGACTAGGTCACAGAAATTTCATATCACAAAACAAGTAAAAGAGTATTTGATAGTAACGAGATTGAACTAAGTATTGTTGATACCAATGATCGGATCACTAGATTCATCGTTGAATGTGTAGGAGTCATTACGGATCTAGACGTCCCGTTGTTGACAATTTATCGGAGAGGTGTCTCGATCATGTCTATATTATTCAGAAACAGTAGGGTGATACACCTAAGGTTTGACGACGCGTTTGAGTGAATACGAAATATTGGAGAAAAATTTGGACAACACAACAATTGTTTCGGGTAATATTGAAATATTTTAAGGGGATAATTGTCAAATGTTTGTTAATAAAATTAAAAAATAATCCAAGGGTGTAAGTCTTAATGTTTGGATTCAACAAATATTAAACTAAAGAAATACACATATTTTAATTATTTTTTAAAGGAAACCCATGGAATTTTGAGGGGAGATTGAGTGGGTTAAGTGAAGACTCCACTCAAATGATGAGGGGAGATTTGGTGGCAGCCCATGGTCGTGGCTGCCTCCCCTCCTAGCTATATAAGGAGGGGTGGGTGCTCCCTCTCCCCACACACTTGTGGTACCTTCCCCTCCCTACTCTCGAGGCTCCACCTCTTCGTAATCCGCCTGGTTAATCCCTAAATATTTAGTTTTCTCCACCACACCAGGCCGTCACGTTATTGGAGTTTTCTGGTGGATCGATTCTTCTGCTGCCCCGCTGGATCGAGGGAACATATGTTCCCGTCAAGCCGTACGTGTGACCGAGTGTGGAAGTGTTGCCGGATTGCAGCGCTCTTCTTTGCGATTTTGAGATCGATATGTGATCGTCTTTCTCATCCATGGGATTTGATCTTGTAAAGCTTTTGTCTGCGAGGGTAAGTTCATCTAGAAATCTCTGTACATGTTGCATGCATCCTCTAGATTAGATCTTGGCCCGTTGATTGTTCTTTCCGTAGAAATTTTTTGTTTTCTATGCTTCGACCTCTTTAGTTTGGTATAGCTATCTTATTACTGTGTTATGACATAATGGCCAATGCCAAAGGATTGTCATTTTTTACATCGACAATCAGGCATTCATCGTGGAGATTGGAGGAAGTACATGACAATAGAAAGTGGATGTTTCTCTGTCGTCGAACGGCTTGCAGCAATTTTCACTGCAGCGGAACTTCGTTGGATTTTCTGCTATGGTGAGAATAATGGAGCTGGAGGATCCTCGTTGGAGATGCATCAAGAATCCCCAAAGAACAAACGCAATACCAAATAACACAAATTATGATTTTTTTGTGATGTTGATCCTTTTCTTTGTTCACCTTGATTGCAAAGTAATCATTTGTTAGGGTGATTCCTCACTTGAAAATATCAAGATAGTTCGTGTTCTCCCAATCGTAGAACCATCAAACTGGCGCACACACCTCAAACCAACACTTCATATGGAGCACCAGATCCAACCTAAGAGCAAGACAAAATGGTAACTACAAAGAAATTATAGCCATGGAGAATCTCAATCAGCCGGATCCATCCTAAGAACAGGTTCATCGAAAACAAAGGAAAAAGTGGATTAAGGAACAGGATTTAGGCGCAGCCTACCTCAACCAGCATTAGATCCCTGCAGCTACATTTCTCGAGGCGGACAAATATGAGAGGTTGTATGGATTAAATCAAAAGAGGGAGAGTGGAAGAGAGAGGGGTGGACGAAAATCGGGAAAGCAACATGGGTATCTGCATCGAAAAGGAGTGTGGCAAGGTCGATCGGATCTGAGGATCAGAGGTTCAGCTGCAGCAGAAACCCATGCTCCCCTATTGTCCATCAAGGAGGATATTCGACCGCTGCCATGGCAGCCCACATTCTGCCCCCACAACAAACAAGGGTGGCGCTGGAAGAGGCAGAGTTGGTCGGCTCTCGTAAAATCCAAGGACGGGGTGGCGTTGGCACTAATGGGTCAGGACGGAGGGTTGGAGAAGGCGGGGCTCAAAACTTCAAGGTGCAAGGAGAGTGAGCGAATGGAAGGGGATTGAGCAGGTGGTGGATAGGGTTTCACCGCGGAGTAGTTGATCCAACACGGTGAAAATGTGCAGCCCAAAATAAAAATCGATCAAGCAATACATACACTAAATAACGGGCCTCACGTTTTCCTTGTCCCGCTAGCAGTGAAACACAATGTGTTCGGGTGGGTAAAAAGACTCGGGCCAATTGGCGAATGGGAGCTGTGCTCCCGCAGCGCTGGCGATCATGCACATGGAAAAGCCCGATCGCTGACACGTGTGTCCGAGAGAAACCGGGGCCACCCACAGCCACACAGGGTATGTCTGATCTGGGTAGAACTGTCTGGTCAAACGGGGATTGCTAGTGATGGACGGTCGTGATTTGTTTGGAAGCTCAATCCAACGGACCAGAATTCATATCACTCAGGAGTATGTTGATAGGGCGGCGATTGTTTTTTTTTTTGAAGGGTAGCACTTGCCAGTTTCCCTCTTCTTGGTGGCAAGGTGGGTTGGGCCGCTATTATGCTGGGCATTGTCGTGGTTCTGGTTAATACATGAGTAACATTAGATACAACATGAAATAATCCCTCCGGTCCATAAAAAATGTCGCTGACTTAGTACAAAGTTTCTACTAGCTTAGTATAAAATGAGCGAAAGTTTTATGGATCCGAGGGAGTATATTTTCATATAATGTCCATATTGTATTATAGTTGCCGATCTTCCTTTTTGAAAAAAAATAGTTAAATTTCACATTATTTGACATTTGGAAAAAAAATTATAGGCCTTACTTTTAAAAAATGGAGGGAGGGACTTAGATGAAAGAACAATTGAAATTTTCCTATATTTCATACGATTGGTAGTTTGAGAAGAGAGGAAGCTTTCATGACATCATCGACAATCTTGACAACCAATTTCCAGTCCTGGCAATAAGAGGTCCAGAGGGATGCACGTGTAATTGTCGCAGCAAGGAAGGCAGGATCAGCTGAACATGATGCAAATCTAGCTTCTTATCGACGTTGCGCTCTAAAGGGAGATGTAAACTTTATTCACATTATTTTGAGTGGCACCCCTTCATATTTAGGTAGATGACGTAGGGCCCGTTTGGCATCAAAGTATTTTTATAGTATCATGAGAATACCATGGTTTGTAAGAAAACAATGCTTGCTAAAAAGGCTTACATTTTGGAACGGAGGTAGTATTAAATACTTTGAGGTGTTTGGAAGGAATAAATTATGTGATTCCAAAACTGAACTATTGCTCCAATACTTCATTTTTTGGCCTTATTGGAGAATTTGGTCCGGACCACTTTTTTCCTAAACGATGAAACTGAAGGATTCATCTCCCTGGCACTCAATTACCCCAGCCTCTAGTGATGTTCATGCAATACTGGTTGTCGAACCGAAACTGGGTAGCTAGGTCGAGCACGAAGAGGATCCGGCGCCGCTGAACCTCGGGCACCACTCGTGCAGCTTCACGACATCGACCTCGGGAGTCGCTGATATTGTTTTAGCATTGGTAGTTCTTTTTGGAATTTAGTTATCCTTAATATACATGAATTGGTTGTGGTTAATGGTTTCCTTAATATCCTGTCCACAAGGTATCCATCTTTCTCACATGTCGTAATTTTCTTTTCTTTTTTGAATCGGGAATTGAGAGCCGTACGTCAATTATGCCTTGTGGACCTACACGGTCCAACTATTATGTACATATATAGTTTTTTTCTTTTGAAAAACATAGTACAAATTGCAAGCGTTCATATACACGCGCACACATTCACCTGTATAAACGCATACACGTACATTTTACCCCTGTGAGCAGCTTCAAGAGACTGAGCCGGCGGCACATTGACGAAGTCACCACAGGCGTCTCGCTGTCGACGGGAACGTCGCATTCTACTGAAATAATATTCCTCCTAAATGCAACACACATGTGTTAAACTTGTGATTTGAACTCTGCTGGGCTGGGGGTACAACCACCCTTCTAATCATCCAACCACAGATTGGTTTTCATATACTTATATAGTCGTGACATGTTGGTTGAACAAACAGAAACATGTGTCATATAACATGTGTCCTTAAATCTTAGGCGCAAGTTTTAGATCTAACTATTAAAATTAATTAGGATGATGTGGCTTTTATTTTTTTATTTAGTACATAATACTATATAGATACTGTGGGTTTAAGAAAACAGGCTCTTCCAAAACCTATTTTTCCTCGAGAACCAAATGTTGCGGCACAAAGCGGATTTTCCACATGTAAGTTGACCCCCCCGGCACTATCAGAGCCGTCGGTTGGTCTCCGATCGAACGGTGCAGACACTTTTTTTATTTTACCCCCTCTAAAACGTCTAAATCAACCCTCGGTCCATGCCCAACCGGATAACCACCCGGACGGCCACACCCACCGTCAAACCCTACTCCTATTCCATCCTTCCCACACCCTCTTCTCCCCAACCGCGCCGCCGGCCTGATCCGCCTCCCTCCGTCTCTGTTCGGCCGCAACCATATAGGTCACCACCGCCACCACCTACCTCCGGCCATCGGCCATGGCCATGACCGTGCACTCGTCTCGGGCCACCACCAAGCCCCGTCCACCGCCCTCGTCCTCCTCTTGCCATGAACGACCAGGAGCACGGCGCAAATCCTCTGCAGCTCGGCCGTTACGGGCAGCTGCATGTCCATGCCGTGGTTGACCTGCGGCGCCTTCGAGGGAGGCCACCGACGGCAGCTTGTCCAAGCTGGAGGCGGTGAGGGTGCCTAGGGTCGCCTCTGGCGAACTCCAGGAGGATGCCGCGACGGCGAGCTGCCAAGGGGAGTCGGTCCGCAGCCGCGACATGGCGGATCCGTGGCCGCATCGTGGTCTTCAAATCCGACCATAGCGGATCCGAGATTTTTTGGGATTTTTCCATCAAGATCTGGCCATGTGGACGCCGGATCCGGCTTTGTTTTTTCTTTTTTTTCGATTTCTCCGTCGAGATCTGTTTTTCTCCGTCAACAACAACTACAAAAAAATCTTATTTGTTCATGTCCACTGGAATACCTATTTTTGGTCCGAAATTTCTGTTTTGAATCTTGTGTGCATCTCTCGATGCGAAGTTTGCTGCAATCATTTTTCATACCAAATGTTGAATCCTGATCTGTACATGTACTGACCGGGGAAGACAATATTTGTATAGATATGAATTGGATCTTATGTTAACTTTATGTAACTGAAGTGGATCTTGTATGAAAGTGTGTGAAATGTGCATTTCTCTGTCAAGATCCGTTACAAAACATGTCAAATCCTCCTAGGTGTGAAATGTTTCACTGCAGTTTCTTGTATGGAAACATACTGATTTTCTTACAATAGTGTCTTTAACAGCAATTATCACCTTTCGAATAAAAATGCATGAATTTGCGATGTAACTACATTGAATCTATGTATCTTCTGGGTAAGAATCTTGCTTAATTTATGGATCATGCGAGACTCGAAGCAAAAAAATAAACTGAATAATGTTTCTTTTATTAATTTTTTTTTCTGAATCATGGAGACAAAATATGTATGAATCTGTGAGAATATAAATAAAAATGATAAACTATCTATCTATGATTATAATGACGATTTTTATAAGGAAGTGCTACAAAATGTTTGTTCTAAAAAGAAAAGTGGAAATGGGCGAATTATTTTTAAAACTTGTAAAATCATGATATTTTCATATGGAAGTGTGAAAAAATGTTTGATACGTGGACAAAGAACTGGGAGGGACTGAACTTATAAAAAAGATGGAAAGATAAGGGGTGTTGTGCAAAATAGAAATAGACGTAAGAATAAGTTTGGACAGAGGTGGGAGGGCCATCTTGCAATGTTTCCAGCACGAATCTCCAATACACGGACAGCAGACATAGTGCCGGGGGGCCAACTTACATATGGAATTGCATTTCCGGTTGCGGAGGCTTGTGAAAAGGCTAGAGGTTGGCATACAGCAGGCGCCGCAAGTCCTTCAGAATTGTAGGCTCCGCAGACAGGAGGATCCGCACGCTGCCGTCTACGCCATGCATGAGGTAGACGAGCCCTGCACGCTGCTGCACGGCGCGGTGCATCGCCAGCGGCTTCCCCCACCCGAAATCCGCGTCGTACATTGGCATGCCCAGCCAGCTGACCACCCGCACATCTGTCTTCGCCATGCCGCCCGGCGGCGGAGCCGTCTGCTGGCTGCCGGCCATCTCGAAGTAGTCGATCGCTGAGCGCACCAGCTCGTCGTCCATACGGCGGATTGCGCCTCTGATGCGGCCGGCGACGGAGACCAGCGGCTGGTCATCCTCCGAGGAGATGATGTCCCGCCCCTTTCCGGCGGCGCCCAGTATGATAATCCCGTTGCCGAAGTAGCTTGCCGGGAGAGGAGGCCTCAAGCTGCTTCGGATGTTGGCCGGAAAGCTGAAGTGATGGCTTCCTTGTCCTTCTTCCTCTGACCCTCATTGATTTGCTGATCTGAAGAAAGTTGTATAAAGAAGCCTTTGGCATGATCCAAGATCAATCTTTATGTCAGGTGTTCGTATTTTATTTGCAAGTCCTAGGAATAAAACTATCCCCGACCTCTGGGGGACTGCACTCTTCCCTTTTCTTTTCCTTTGCTTCATTCAAGTCAAGGGCAAAGTGTTCAATTGCACGTCTCTGTTGAGGATAGACTGATACCGATGTTCCTCGTCCCGTAGGTAACCGATCAGCCTGACCCATTCATCTTGATCTTTTATCGACAACATCTACTATGAGATTCCCTTAAAAAGGGTCCTCGGCAGCAGCAAACTAGTTAGTAGGGATCGGTCCCGTGGTTCTTGCTGGACATGCACACCGAGTTATTCAGCTCGCACCGAGCTTTTCCTGGCTCGGCCGGGCCTTGACTCGGCCCGCTGTGATGATGGACCGAGCCGAGCCTCGTTTGTTGGACCGCGACGACCTCGGGCCGAGCCTGGCTCGGCTCGGTCCGGCCCGCGAGCTTTTATTTTTCCCAGCTAGCAACGACAAATAGGTCCTCGACTGGAAGTATCGATGCAGACTCCGCCGCCGTAGCTCCTATCCGAGATGCAGTTTCCGCCGCCGTCGCTGATGTTGCCCCCAGCTCCACTACCTGCCCTCTGGCCGCGTCGCTCCTATCCGACTCCGCTCCATGCCCTCCGCCCGAGCTCCTGTCCGCGCCGATGCGTGTCCTCCCGTCGATTCAGCATGGCTCCGCCCGAGCTCCTGTCCGCGCCCGAGCTCCGCGCAGCTCTGCCTGCTGCTGGTGCATCTCCGTCTTCAAGGAGAAGATGCTGCCGGTATTTGTTACCTGGGAAAATTACTCTGCTCTATTATTCTGTTCCATGCATCGATGCGAATTGCAATCCCTGCTGCACCGCCCCCTCCTTGCATCTCTCTTGCTGAATTGAGTGACCTAGTGGCTCTATCCGGTGGCTTACGCGTCGAGTAGCAGGTACGAGTCCCTTCCCCCATCTTTTTCTGGAATTTTACTGCTGGCTCGCGAGCCGGCTCGTCCGGACCGAAGCTCGCCCTGGCTCGGTCCGAGCCCACTTAAGCGGCTCGTGGCAGCTGCCGAGCCAGCTCGCGGCTCGCCGTTTCCGGCTCGAGCCTTGTCCAGGCTCGGCCCCAGTTGGACCGAGTTGGACCGTGTCCAGCAAGACCCGTGGTCACCGTTAAGCTGAGCTTTGGAATTCGATTTGTTGGAATAGGCGATTTGAGGGCACGGTTTGCTTAGTGATTTCACTCCCTTCCTTTGACTCTAAGGGCATCTCCAGCCGTCCCCCCCCAGAGCCCCCCCAGGGGGCTTTTTTCGCGGCGGAAGCGGCGAATAGCGCCGCTTCTTCACCACTCGCCTCCCCAGAGGCCCAAATAGCGCCGTTTCGGCGCTATTTGGCGCCGCGGCTCCCAGGCCGAACCCAGCCCGCTGGGTTCGGCCTGGGGGGGCAAAACTGCGAGGCCGCGCGGGCGGGCCAACGCTGTCAGTGACGCGCCGGGAAAGCGCGGGAACGGAAACCCCCGCCCGTGACTTCCTTCTCGGCGCCCGCGCCGTCAAAGGCTGCCGGAGGCGGCGGCCAGTGCATGCAGCGGCGACACGCGTGGCCAGTCAAAGTCCACCGGATTAATGGCGGTGCGGCAGCGGCGACACGCGCGGCGCGGCGACTGGCCCAGCCAGGCTATAAAAACGGTGGCCGCGCCCTCCCCGTACGCACATTCTCGACCCCTCCTCGCCGTTCTTTTCTCCACCTTCGAACCCCGCCGCAATGGACAACCACTGGGAGGCGTGGCCCAACAGCGACGACGAGCTACAGCCAGCGCAGCGAGCTGCACCGGAGCCGCAGGTGGTGGCGCCGGAGCAGCCTCCCGAGCACGACGAGGCGCGCGAAGCACGGCGGGCTGCCCGCCACTGGAGGCGCGAGGTGAGGAGGCAGCCGGTGTGGCCCGAGCAGCACGCCGGGCTGCACTCCTTCGAGACCTCGCAGAACGAGGACGCGTACCGCAAGGTGCGCGGCGTCCTCGAGCAGGCTGCGGCGGCGGCGGAGGCAGCCGCCGTTCGAGCCTCCCTGGAGACGCACCAGCGGGAGGAGGCGGCGCGAGCGGTGCGCCGCCAGATGGCCCGGCGGGCTGCCTCCGTCGAGCAGGAGGGCGTCATCGCCCTCTACGAGGCGCAGCGTGAGTTAGCGCTGCAGGGTGAGCGGCGGCGCAACCGCCCGCCCTCTGAGCAGGCGCAGCTGCACCGGCTGCGCCTGCAGGCCCGAGCGGAGCGGGCGGAGCAGCGCCGTCTCGCCGCGGCGAGCCAGGACGGAGCTGGACCCTCCAACCAGCACCGCCACGACGAAGACGACGAAGCGTAGACGTAGGCGTAGTCATCGCGTAGTATCCGCTGTTTTTAGTTTAAATTTATCGTTTTAGCTTTAAAATCGCGCCGAATATGTACGCAGTTTCAAATTTCAATAAAATTTCGACTAGTTTTTCAACTGCGTTTGTTTGGGCCGATTTGTTGGGCTCGGGACGCGACTGGGAAACGAGCCCCCCCAGGTTCCAGAATAGCGCCGTTTAGCGCCGCGGCGGCACCAAAACGGCGGCGTTTTGGGCCCTGGGGGGGCGCAACGGCTGGAGATGCCCTAAGAGATCCTTTCGCTCGATAATATACATTAACCCGTGCCTTTATTGCGAAAGCAGTGATCGTACATGGACGACCCAGGTGCTGTATGAGGTAACTTTTAAGCTCTAAACGGATCCGCACCAGCTATGATACCAAGTCTAACTTCACAGGATCGGATACAATGGAACATTATGAATGACGCGATCCGATCCCATATGATATTGACTTCATTGTTGTTACGTACGCCTATTTCAACCTGGAATTCCTAGCCATGCGAAGAAGTAAATAGCAACAAGGCTTTGGCCACGTTACGGAGGAAGCCGAGCAGGCACAAAGTTGTATCAAAATATTAAGAGGAAGGGGATTGGATTTGCCGATGAAGAGTACCCGCGAGGGGCGCATGTTCTTTAGTAGAGTCGGATTGAGACAATCTGTCGATTCTTACCCTTTACAGGTAATGCTGGTCTCCTGGCAGGGAAAGCCCATTAGAAGCTCAATTATCTAAAGAAAAAGCGCGGTTTTCATGGGCTCGTGGGTGATTCCACAAGAGCCGTTCTAAGCTCAAATTGTTAATTAAATGGGCCTTGTTAATGAAGTATTTCGTTACCTTCCTTTATTCTTATTTTTACCATTTAGTTGAACTGACTCTGTTAATTCGCTCTCACGGTAATTGGATTGCGATTTCCTCTGGATTCAATGACTGCTAGGATTTCTTTCTACTTCTATTTGTGGCATTTTACGATAGATGAAGCGTGGATTTCATTCCAATAACAACCCCTGGCTGTTCACTTAGAGAGCAGCACATTGTTCGACCTAGGGATCTTGATGAAAATAACTATCAATTAGAGCTAGCTGCTGTTATTCCAAGAAGCAAGCCAAGCTAGTTCAAAGGGCTGGCCATTGACATTCCACAATTGAACTGGAAATGAATCATGCTTGCAATCAATAATTGCATAGATAAAGTTGACTACATGGTACGTCTTTTGTTGAAGCAAAAGATAACCTATAGACAACGGTCAAGTCTGCGATCCAAACAGTGATGAAAAGAATTCTCAAATCATTCGCGGATGGACGTGAAAGAAGGAAGAACCAAATGGCACTGCTTCCTCAAAGCGAGCTTCGGGTACCCGATCAAGGGACTAATGAAACACCAGTACATGTCATACAGAAGCTCCACTCATCCCTCCGCCAGCCCAACCTAAGTTTCTATCGGACTGAGCTATTCTTCAATCCAGTGCCCTAATCCTTTCGAACTTGGGTCCATAAAATAGTGCTATTGTACAACCTGGGGAAGTCAAAGCACATTCTAAGTGGGCCGCATGGGTCGGCCCTTTCACCTCATTCTTTTCCGTTTCCACGCTCTGAAACCGGGTTCTTTCACTTCAATCTCTCTCATAATCAAGCTGAGATATGATGCTGTTTCATCCTAAAATTATGAGAAATCCCTTGTTGGCTGGGACGGACCCTTAGTATAAGATAAGTCAACAGGTTGTGTCAGTTTCTCAAAAGACATGGGATCGCCTTTCGGGGTGACTAGCTGCATTCATTGGTTTGCTTTCTTCCACCAACTTCACAACCATCCTTCGTTGATGACAGGCAAGCTCAACCACAGTTTCCGTAATTTGGTTCAATTCATTCGGCATTTCCATTTCCAATTGGTAAGTGGGGCCCTTTCTCCGACCCAAGGAAGAAGATCACAAGCGGGAGTCCCCTCTAGGAAGAGATGCCTTCCAAAGGCCGTACGCTACTGTTGAATGGCCAAATAGGGATTGAAACAGAGTAAATAACTAGAGTATCCCGTCGTAGTGGTAGCTGCATTTACGCGACCGGGTCCGAGCCACGGGACAAGACCAAATTGGATTGGATTGGATTTGTCACATCCGCGGATGGAAGACCGTAGATTTCTCACTTTCCCTACTCGGAGAGCACGTGTATGTAGTCCGCCTGTATCTACTTATTTATTCGGAGAGCGCCAGGATTCAGAAGTCGTACAAGCTATGGCGGAGCCGTTTACCAATGCACCCAGTTCTCCTCATATTTGATTATTTTTTTTGTATCATTGGTTCCACGTACGTCTTTTGGGCGAGCTTTCTTCACTGTCATCAAAACCAACGCTCAAACCGAAGCTTTCCGAGCAGTTGTTTATTTCTCACTTTAGCTGCTGTCGTTTTCCTCTTCCGAATTAAGCGAGTGAAAAACAAGGGGATCAGAAGAACAAACAATAAGAATGAGGGATTGAAGTCCGTTTCCTTCGTATCGTATTTCAACGGATCGGGTAGTTCTAGTCTTTTTTGATTACTCCTTCGTTTTTACCATCATTTGACATAACAGAATTAATAAACTGTTTGATGGTCAACGGAACCGGATCTGCTCCCTTTTCCTTCAGGATCTGTTCTTGAACTTCTTATAGTAGGTTGAACAGGTTTCACATACTCAGTGAGTGGTGAAGACCACTGACCCCAATTGGTAGATCAGCAGATAGCTAAACAAATTCGGTATACTCAAATAGTAATTCGGCATACTCAACACCATAGGTAGAAACGGGAGTTCGAAGGTACCGACCACCTAAAGTGAATTAAGACCAGGAGGGCTAGGAACGAGTAGAGAATCAAAATGCCCTTATTCCAAAGGAAGTGAGTGCCAAAGCGAAAATAGAGTAAAGAACAAAAGAACGAAATGCAAGGGTTGCATCCGCTGTTTCAAGTCCGGACGGTTCCTCCGCTAGGTTATTGAAGCTGCTTCGGGAGGTGGACTCAACACTTTTCTTGCTCCAAGACCACCCTCTAGCCCTCATGTCAAATAGATGACAGAATTGTAAACAATCATAGAATGATTTAAGCTACCACCTTGTGAAGACAGTATCAATGAAAATAGAGTAAAGAACAAAAGAACGAAATGCAAGGGTTGCATCCGCTGTTTCAAGTCCGGACGGTTCCTCCGCTAGGTTATTGAGTTGGCTCCCCCGTTATTCTTCATCAGACAACGCACACTTAATGGAAAAACGAGGTATCTTTTTGGAAAACTTCTCTACTTGCGACTTTGTTAGCGCTTTGAGGGCTTCACTATGTTCTCTTAAATATTTTATTTAGAAATAAGAAATAAGTATTTCTCAGGAGATGACTCTGCTGATACCGAGTTTCAATGCAAAATGGCTCCCGCTTCTTCTGAAAGAAAACTGGGGAAAAATAAATATGGAGCCGTCAGAGGCTTATCTGGCCGATATGACTTCCAGAAATGATTTCCTGAGCTCAACCTAAAATTTAGGGGTTGGGGCTTTGGCTCCAGGCTCAAACTCTATCTTGTGGTAGACTGCCCGGAGCGCTTGGGCAACTAACTTGTGGGGCATGACATCCCAAATTCATCATTCGGAATTTCCTGAGAAAAAAGTATTATGTGTATTGGATCCGCTCTTCTGTTAGCATGAACACATGAATGAGATTCTTCTTATTCTTCCTAAATAGAACCCCCCACCCTCACCTTTCTTAGGACTATCAAGCCTTCTCGAATTAGGTCTATGGGTACGAAGGCCTCTCGAATTTGTTCTACGGTAGAAGCTTTGAACGTAGACCCGGATACAAATCTTTCACTCACTGAAAAGTGAAAACCTGTGACTATATCGTTCTGAAGACGGATGCGACGGGAAGAAGTGGCATTTAGAAGTGTTGCTGACTTTACATTTAGGTTTCGGCATAACAAAGCTTGCACTGTCTTTTCGCACTTAGGCGCACAGCGTGCCGTTGGTAATGATTCTACTACGGTGCTGCAAATTCGCAAGCTGATCCTAAGTAATCGTTGTTGTTCATTGGATTCCTCCGGAATTACTTCGTTAGGATTGAAGAATTGCTGCAATTCTTCCTGAATAGACTCGATTCTCCCGTCGAGAGTTTCTTTGAAAGTATTACCCAAACTCTTCCGACTGAATATGAGAAAGCCTATAAAACAACGAGCTACTATCATTTCTTCATTATAGATTGAGATCTTCTTCGGACTTGATGCACAAATAGATGGAATAGCAGCAAATAGCATATTTCTATTATTCATGTAGGGTAACTCCATCAACTCTGCTCCCGAAAAGAGAAAGGAGACTGAGACAGGGAGACTTTTTTTTGTGGGCGCCGGTTTTTCCAACGAAAGCCTGATTTAGCATGTAACGTGAACATGAGCGGACACCCACATTTCACTGCTAAGAGCTAATAACATGTATGCCCTGCAAAGCAAATTGGTGAGCATCCGCGGAGCGGAGGAGAAGTTGATCAGAAAAAGAAGGCTTAATTTTACACTAGTGGAGTGAAGTTGATCACCCTTCCTTATTCAGACGGATTTGCCTTAGTTTGAGTAGACCGTCGAGTGATTCCCTGTTTCTGCTTGCTCGAATTCGATATCATTAGCACATTGGTCTTATTAACTGCCTCACTCAGTCCCAATGCTGTGGTCACGGGCCATGCTACTGTATTGTGTGTGATCGGCAAGCCAATCTGGTACTCGAAGGTGTATGAAAAGCGGCTTTAGCAAGATTGCCAACCCAAACTCTAGCTTTTGTTCTTTCGGCGTACAAGTTTATTCCGGTTGAGGAAAAGAAGGCTGCTCAATGGAAATCGGAGGAAGAAGGACAAGCAGCCCCCCGTCGTGAATTCCGGGATTCGTTAATGATAAATTGACTTTCTTCGCCATTCTTCCCATTTTCCTTGGATTTCATTGCTATTTCCTTAGTAACACAAGTGGGTGATGAAACCGAGAGATAGTACCTGCTTTCCCTTCACCAAAAGTTGCTTGTTTTCAATTCAAGAGTCAGTTTCAGAGCTCTTTATATGATATTTCATTCCCACATGTGACTTCATTTAACGGAGAGGACGTACGACCTTGCCATACATCCATAAGTTTCTATTACAAAACAACCAAGGCTCCATCGAACCGATTGAAACTGTCTTCACAGCCTTGAATCGAAGGGAACTACTATAGAGACTTGAATAAGCAACAAGGCATAACACTAATAAGGGTCCCTAGTCTTTAGATAACCTTAATCACACCAGCTTTTCCTCATGGGAGAAATGGGAGGCTAAAGGAAATAGGAATGTAGGAAATCTATGCCAATAATAAATGCTGAAGGTTGTCAACTAGAAACAAGTTATCAGTCTCTTCTTCCGATCGTGCCATCAGTTTCTTGTAAGCCAGCTTCCTCCGATGATCGGTTGCGGCTAACTTCTCTCTCTTCATCTCTCAGAGTTCGCTTCAAGTGATCTTCTTGGTAGTAGTTACCCCTGTCAGAACCATTGTCTACTCTTTCGTTGCCCTACGCGGGTCTGCCAGCCAGCCGAAAGTAGAGAACCACATTGTAAGATTTGGGGCAACAGTCAACTCTCTGTTATAGCTGCTATTTCTTATTCATTCAGGGCGCCCGTTCATGTGTTTAGTCTTAACCCTTGAGATTCTGATTTCAATAGAGATTGGATTCGTCGCATCTAGAGGAAGAGCTCGACCTGAAACCGCAGAGTTAAGTTGGACGGATGCTGTGGTAGCGGGTCAGGCTTACGATAGCCTTGGTTGGGATCGTCGCCTGACGCGCGTCATTCGTTTTAAATAATCTTCCGGATTTTCTGCTCTGTTAGCAGAGCGTTTGGAGGCCAAGGCTCAAGAGGCTGTTCCGGTCGCACTCGTCCGCCCACCTGGGACCTATCGAGGGAGGGAAGTGGAAGGTTGACGTGAGGTGGACGCCCTCCTGGTCTTCACCTAATTGTGGAAGAGAGTATCAACTCTCTCTCGCGCCTTTCTTCAGCTTGCTTCTTCCTGTTCGTCCATTCGGGACGGGGCAGGCAGCCCACATACATGAAGAGAAAAAGAGGGGGGGGTACCTTGTCTGTCGGTCGAAGAAGGCAACAAACAAGTGAAGCAACCGATGCTTTGGTCATTCGACTCCTTGATGCCAGTCCTTGTGCTTGCTGTCATGCTGGCAAAAAGCGGGGGTTTTCGGCCGGTTTTACCTACTATTGGATTTGAACCAATGACCCTCTCGCCGTATGAAAGCGATACTCTAACCGCTGAGTCAAGTAGGTCAAGCTGAGTCAAGTCAGAGAAAATCGAAAAAAAGAGAAAGCCAACCAAAGCGCAACCAGAGTTCTCCGCGGGGTGGAGCGCTAAGAAAGAGAAAGCGTTATCGCTATACGAAATGAAGCAGCGGCTAGCACACTAAGATAAACCACTCGGTTTAGGCCCCTGCTTAGTGGCGTGTGATATCAATGAAAGAAACAGCGGATGCGGCGAGTATTGCTTGTTTCCCAGATCCGGTATCAGGACCTGTCGATAGATGGATGGACCCACCCGTTTGACTCTTATGAATTTCTAGTTAGATACTATTGCTAAAGGAAAGTAAAGATAGTGGTTTGTGTTGCAAAAAGCTAGTTCAAGGTCAGGCTCCGTCAAACAGAGTCGTCAAGAACGAAAAGCTGAAAGAATGATGTGTCAAACAGTGATTGCGCACAGAGGTTAGTTAAGTATAGGAACTATTGTCCCTAACGAGAAGTATGCTGCTGTCCCAATAAAAGGATAGTTGGACGTTATCGATTGAGGGAATAGGGATAGGTGGTTAAACGCGATGCTGCGCCTAACTATATAGAACGGTGATCCATGAAGAGAAGTCGGCCAGCTATTAAGTCAGAGAAGTCATCAACCTATTACTAGTGTCAGTTCTGTTAAGAGAAGTCATCAACCTATTACTAGTGTCAGTTCTCTTCTTCCTCTCTACCAATTGAAAGTAAGTATTGATTTCGCCTAATAGGGACAAAGCAAAGTAGGGTGGTCAAGTACAGTATGCCTGGAGTTCGTAGTGCCCACTAGATATCATTGGCAAGTTATAGAAGTCTTTCTCTCTTCTGAGATATCATTGGTCAGTGCAGCGAGGGGCAACCATCATTTCTATTGCTCTGTAAAGAAAAGATAGGACAAGGGTCTTGCTCCACCCAATGGAGATAAAGCACGGGGATCCGTTAAGGGCGTATTGAATCGATAAGAAGCACTTGAATTCTAGTGGGCCCGGCTACCCAACACTAGCCCCGGATCATTTATGTATTATCAATTGATAGTAGGGGCAGGCAGGGGAAACTCTTTATATCAGTTAAGTAAACTACTGATTGTATTGTGGGCTGGGATCCTACTTCTATAGCGAAGTAAAGAAGTGTGGCTTGATAGATAAGTTGCACAAACCTTTGAGCTCGATACGATATAGTAGAGCGATTAGTTCATAGACGGGAAGCTCCATTCTCCCATTGTTCGGGACTCTCATTGTTCTGTTCAGAAAGTCGTCGGCATCTTCCTTTATTCAATTAGCAAGGCAGTGCTGGTTGATTTCATCATTTCTAGGTATACCCGCTCCCTTTTCTACGTTGTGATTCTTAGGGATCTTTTTTCTCCGAACCAACCAGGGCACCCAAGCGTTCAAACGTTACCCCCTCTTTCGACTTTCTTCTTTTTGAACCCTCAAAACACGAAGAATGTAAAGCCTACATCACCGCAGGTGAGGATCGGGAACCCGGCTTCTAGGTGGTCAAGCTAGCGTATCAGTCAATGTTGTAGATGTTCAGTAATAGCCAAGCCTAGCGATGCGTCTTCCCAGCCTGCGATCTGAGACACCTTTGTCTGAACCAAAATCTAGCTCTTGAGACTTGACTGGCATATTTTGGACTCAATGTCATCATAAAAGAGTTTCCATTGGCATGATGATAACTCGCATATTCTTATAAATACAATGCCAGGTTTCACAGCCTTTCCGCCGCCTTCCACTTTCCTGGTAGCAAGAAGAGATTCCTCCCAGTGATCCAAGGGGCAATACCACCTTACCTGGAATTCCAGACTTCGAAGAAAGAATCACAGTACTCACTCAACCTATAAAACAAGTCTTTCACTTGTTTGGTCAAACTTTGCAACCCATATTATTTCTGCTTCATCATTCCCAATTTCGATTTCACAGACCTACTCACTCAGCCTATAAAAAAGAAGCAAATGAGACTAAGAAATAATGTAGAGACTGACAATAGAGGATTTCCATTCTTCTGACTATCTGCTACAGAAGTATGATCTCTGTCACTGAGAAGTTCTCCCTAGCCTCTTCTTTCCATCAACAGGTGATTGGGAGCCTAGTTGATAAGGCGCGCAGCGAAGACGGATGGAAAACACAAATTGACTAAGCCTTGGCTATGCTATTAGTCTCAGTTGCATCAAGTAGCAGTACCATTCTATGGTCTCTTAGCTGGAGTTCCCTCCTTTCTGGAGTTCACGACTTCTTTTAGATGTCCGAATGTTGAGCCGATATAGCTTCTTTACAGCCGGTGGGCAGTATGGAAAAAATCATAGGCCTTTCTTAATACATAGAAACTACATCTGAGGAAGATGCGGATCTAAAGATACGTAAGAGGAGCTCAACCCGGCGGTAGGGGTGTATAGGAGGTGTTCCGGCAATCAACCTGTCTTAATATGTTGTTTTCATTATATAGATTAGAACAAAAGAGGATTTAATACCTTGGGGCCAGTTGCTTATACAGCACATATTGAGTTGTTGAAGTTAGGGCTAGAGCTACTAGAGCGGAGTTTGAATAGAGGACTTTGATTGAAAGAAGAGGGGAGAGAAGAAAAGAGTAAAACGAAGTAAAAAGAGTACGAGGTCTGACCAGTAGTATATTATCTTGAATGCGGAACATCGTTTTCTGTTGAAAAAATAGTAGAATGATCGATCGGAGGTTCGAATTGGCTTCATTTGCTTTCAAGCATCCCTTTTTCTGCGCTCGCTTACTTTTCTTCTGCATAGTTAGTGGCTTGACTTCCTCTCAGGAAGAGCCCCTTGGATTCTGTGGAAACTACTCTGTCCTCGTCGTCTCTCGCCTCTGTAAGAAAGTCTGCTCTCGTTCGCTCTAAAGTCAATTTTCTATGGGATTTCCTATAGAGCAGAGCCCTAAAAGTTAAGCGAAGCCAAGCGAAGCTAACACTTTCTCTTCTTTTTTTTAGACACTAGGCTAGAGCTCAAGCAAGCGGTTTAGGTAGAATGTATGTCTTTTCATACAAAGCAAACAAAGACGTTGATGTAGTTTGAATAGGGCATTCGCCACCAGCTTTGCAGTTTAGAAAAAAAAAAGACGTAGGGCTTGAAAGCCTTTAGCAAGTAATCCCTTTTCGCCTTCCCCTGCTTCCGTTCACTTCTCCTACTTCCTTTTCTTCTGTTTCATTCTGGCTGGACATTTCTGTCCTCACTCCTTCCAATTTCACTTACTTTACCCCCACTTCAAGGTGTAAGTGTTCACATCTAATGTAAATGGACTTAAGGTTCTCAGCCAATCCATGCCCAAAACCATGTATGTCATAGGACTCTAGTTCAATCACTCTCAAATAGAATTCAAAGTTATGCGACTGCCTATCTTATCCATCTCGAGCCCTAAGCAATGCGATTTTCCTTTACTTTGCCACTAGCTATATCATTGTCTAAATGTTGAAGAACTATTGTGATTTCATTTCGATCGGAGGTTACACATGGAGGCTCTGGGTCAAGAGGGGAAAGCATGGCTGAACATAGCAGCACTTCCCACTCACTACCACCTATGTCGCAAGCGCCTTCCTCCGTCTATCTGTTGTCGCTTCCGGGCACACCATCAATTGATTCATAATGGGTTTCAGTGGCGGACAATAGCAAGCTACTGACCCTCTGGAATATGGGTGCATTCAGCATCGGATTGACAAGTTCTGCTGATAGCGGATCCTGAGACGCAACAAGGGCGGGGACAGTGCCTATAGTGGGGAGGGGACCCAAGCATCACAATATCACGATGTTTTCTTTTCATTGATCAAACCGCTTCGCTTGCACGGATCTAGAAAGAATAACAAGAGCTGAACTACCGGTATGAGGAGTGGCTTCGACATGTCTAAGCAAGGGGATGAGTCGGCATCTTGTAAGAGTGGCAAAAAGAGATGCATTATTCGTGGCAAGTAGGCGGTTCCTTTTCCCTATTACCTCATTGACTTCCCGTTTGGAGCTTGCAAGCCATTATTCTAGGGAGCACGAGCACATATGAAGGGGCCTACGCGGAAGGAGACGACTGGTGAGGGTGGATTTCAGTCGAAAGAGCTTCTGCAGTCACCATTGCGTATCCGTATCGTGTTCCTCTATTCACAGGTTCTCATGCCCTTACTAAAAAGATCTATAACCTGGTCCCTCATAATGAATGTAATTCCTTTTCGCCTATATAAAAATCCTGCAGAATCACATTCGCTCTTGGGAAATAGGCATTGTCGAGCTTGATTTTCAGACAAGTTCATCTCCGTAGTGGCCCAATCCAACAAAATAACATCTCGCAGGTGATCCACCGAGCGAATCCTGAGGCTGTGATGCTCATAGTACCCGAACCCTTGGATCTCGCTTTGCAATGGAACCTCTTCTGTGGACTCAGCTTAAGTAAAAGATGGAGGTTTCGGCGATGTCTGGTTGGACGGACCCCCTATTCAGAATACGCGTGCGTCCCCACGTACGCGCGTGATAAACCATAAACACAAAAGAGTGATATGACCCTCTAAGAAGAGGAGGAATCCACTTGTTAAAAGAAGAAATAAGCAGCTAAACCACTGGAATAGAGAGATTCGCCTCATGGAATATAAGGAAAAGATGCACAAGAAATCTGAGGAATGCACTAAAAAAGAAACTAAACATATCCAAAATATAAGGAATGATCGGCTTCGCCTTCTATTCAGATGCACAATCCATTGAAATTATTCCACTTTACCGATGCATTCATCTGGTTTCGGATGCATTCATCATGTTTTAAGTATCCATTCCCTATGGTGCCCAAAGGGATTGCCTTATGAATCGCAAATTCCGATCAATCAAAAAACGAATGCAGCAGGACACACTTTTGAAGATAAAACGAGTGTGCAGCTGTGATGCACACCGGGGGAATTCCAAAAAGACTGGCTTCCCCTTCTAGAAAGAGAATACGCGTGTGTCCTCACGTATGCGCGTAAAAAATGAAGAAAAGAAAGGTATGGATTGATGCGAGAAAACAGCTTGCACGAAAGAGCTCGAAATTGAGTAAGTTAAGTTGACCCAATTAACCGATTTAAGAGTAGGCTCGTCTTGAAAAAGCAATCGAATTAAGTTGTATATAGTCTAACTCAAATACTTGATTCATGATTAGAAATATCGATCTAAAATTAGCTTTTTTAATGTTATTTACTTTTGATGCAATGACAGATTCTCTTTCGATAACATAGCAGAGCCATTGGGTGAGACCACGTGAACATGACTACTTAGTAACGTCGTTGAAACCGGCCAACCTGCCGTCGTAAGAGAGATATTTTAGCATTGTTGCAACCAGTTATCAATCCAATCCTTCGCAAACCAACTGAGCTATAAAGCTTTTTTTGTTGAAGTGGCAGACACAAGATAAATAATGTGAAACCGGATCTCTCTTACTACAGTGGGAGGTGTAGGCCTTATTTGCAGCATCAGGTGCAACATTATTCCCCCCTGGAGAGCCAGCGGGTCCCCACGCTGGTGCATTCGGGAAGCTGTATGCATTCGGTGCCCTCAAGCGGGGATTAAGATTACCCAAATCAGCATAACGAAATGGGAGCTCAAAGACAAACTCCAGAATAGCTGAGCTGAGTTGACTACAGAATACCCAAATCCCATTCAGCACCAGAGCTCAACATACACGAGACAAAACTGCCAATACTCTAACAACCAGCTACAGGTGGCTCACGAATGAATAGTTCCAGGCGAGTAGCTTCAGGTGGTGGTCGTATCTCATCTCCATCCACGAACCAAGGTACTAGCCAGTGCCAGACTGTACATGTAAAGGAAGAGACGCTGAAGACTGCCTTTTCTTCATGAAAGATAGATAAACAAGATTCATTCCATCGTAAGACAGAACAAAATACTACTAGCCAAAGCCTACTTCGGCACATGAAGGAAGTGAGCAACAGCCCTTGGGCATGAGGCGGGTAAGATATGCCTAATCTATTGGGCCGATAAATACTTCTTTCCCATGGGTACGATATTCGAAATCTTTGTTGCAAACAGAAAAGAGAGAGACATAATAGATTTGGTAGGCGGAATGGAAGGGCCAGGCTCACATCTTATGAACGGAGGAAGCGAAATGCTGCAGTCAAGCGAAATCCTTAACACTTATTCACAGCTCAAAGCCATAACCATAGGGGCCTAGTCTACGAGAGATTGATCCGACAAGCAACTCCGGGATGTGAGGCGTTTAAGCAATAGTTGAAATAGAAAGTACCGGTAAATGACTTGCCGGGGATCCGCTGAAATACGAGAAGATCCCGACGTTTTGCGGTGCATGCGCTTGGTCATTGGCATGAGGAGTGCGGCACAGGAGAGCATGATGTTGCCAGGATGGGGCCCGTTCCTGATAGCAGCTTCCCGTGGTGGCGGCGGCCGTGGGCGTGGCACTACCAGAATCCGGTGCACCAAGACTCGGGGCCGGCAACTACTCGGACCCCGGTCGTTGTCAGCCGGCAGACGGTGAGGACTCTGCAGGAAGAAACTTTAGCTCATTTTCGATGCAAAATGCATACTTTTCACTATAGCTAGCATGAATGTTCTAGAAAAAGGAGGCTTTCAAAAGGCATTTCACGAGAGGAATCGAAAAATAGTAACATTTGGCCATAGGCCGGCATGAACTGATGAGAAAATTGGGCATGAAAAACACCCATCTCTTAAGCGAAATGAAAAAATGCAGCTTTTAGCCCCAGGGCTTTTTTTCGCTTTTTTTGCCCAATTTAGAGCTTCTTATTAGGGAAATTGATGGTTCCTTACAGCCTATAGCGAAAACCTTGCTTTTTTTATTCTCCCTTTGAAATGACCATTTTTCTGCTCTCTTTTTAAAAAAGATCATGCCGGCTATATGCCGAAACCTGGCTTTTTTGCATCCCTCTCGTAAATCGAGGAAAAACTTGCTTCTTTTTTCTTAAGTCATGCGGCCTTCCACTACTCGAAAGCCGTTCGCGCGTTAGCGCAAGCTGTTTTATCGCTTAGGCGAAAGTGTAAAAAAAATCTCATCCTCCTCGTAGAACGAAGTTTTTCGAGCTCCATTTTCGGATCACTTTCACGCCAGCTAGTGGCAATCACATCCACTTTAATCAACTATGTAATTTATCGAATGGGTAAGACGCGATTTGAGTAGCAAATGCTTTTTATGACAGCACTGGAGTGTAGGAACGCGGTACCTTGTTGACCGCCTACGGCTCAGCCTGCCCTTTTGTCCACTAACTCTACCTTGCGATAGATGCCAGGGATCCTGTGAATCTGAATCCACACTTCAAGGCTATCCAACACAATCTCCTCGGGGGGTGAGACCCCGTCATACTTATCCATAAGGATGCCCAAGCCACGGAAGTTCCATGGGCCTCCCTCGGTCATCTTCTTCCAGTTTCCTAAGCAATTCGCCTGCACCACAAAAAGATTGTCCGAGATAACTCGGAACGCGACTTCCTTCGCAGGGCTCCAGACAAATCGCATGGTGGAGTAGAAAGCCTGCTTACTAATTGCTTCGATCACTTCTCCATAACAACCTTCCAGAGTTCCGCTTTCACCCGTGTAAAACATCCAGCTCATGGGCATTTACTAGCAGTTGCTTATGCTTGCCTATTCTTATGGTTGACGTGTGGTCGACCTTGCATCCCATTAATCTTTGCTCTCTTCTCACCTCTCTTTCTATCGATAGCTCGCCTACCTCAGTAAAGTATCGGTTGAAAGTCCATTCCTTTGATTTTCCTTAATCAAAAGATTTATTAAATTTTCGTATAGAAAGGAGACGACGGACTCATTGAAAAGGGAAAGAGGGAAGGCTGGAGATGAGTATATGAAGCGAAGCGCGGGGTAGAGGAATCAACAACAAAATCATGGAAATAACAGCGAAGGAAAAGCGCGAAACTAAGTAAAGTATTTACTCGATATGTTAGAAAGAGCTAAAATCATACAATTGTATGAAAAAGCGGAACTAATTCCTACTCCAGGCGGCCGCGCCGACAACGAGGATATTATGAAAAAAATCCTCGAAGGGCTCGAGAGGATTCATAACTTTGAAATAAAAGTAAATCCTCTCACCTATGAAGCGCATAGGGGTAGGATGCTCAAGCTCCTTGATAAGATTATTATCGATCCGAACGATCCACAGAATGCAGGGGTAATCCTTGCTTCTAGGATACGCTTCGAGATTAATCAAATCGTGGACGATATCGATCCGTATTGGCTAACCGACCTTTCCTCTAATATAAGCGCGCTTTCTGAAGCAGTGCATGGAGGGGTGGAATGGGATCATCGGGTCGAATATCGCCGTCAGGCTTTGGCGGATTTGCAAGAATTTGGTGCAAATGGAAAGGTCTTTAAAAGGGCTGTGAGGGACGTGTGGCCTTCGTCGATGGGAAATCAAGTGTATGAAGGCAACTAGTATTTAGTTCGTGAAAGAATGTTTCGTTGGAAAAACCAACGCCGACGTCAAGATCAGTCTCCTTTCTCTTTTCGGGAGCAGAGCTGATAAAGATGGGAAATTCCAATGATTCTTCGTTCATTAGAATGTCGATTCCTCACAATCGCTCTTTGTGATGCTGCGGAACCATGGCAATTAGGATCTCAAGACGCAGCAACACCTATGATGCAAGGAATCATTGACTTACATCACGATATCTTTTTCTTCCTCATTCTTATTTTGGTTTTCGTATCACGGATGTTGGTTCGCGCTTTATGGCATTTCAACGAGCAAAATCCAATCCCGCAAAGGATTGTTCATGGAACTACTATCGAAATTATTCGGACCATATTTCCAAGTGTCATTCTTTTGTTCATTGCTATACCATCGTTTTCTCTGTTATACTCAATGGACGGGGTATTAGTAGATCCAGCCATTACTATCAAAGCTATTGGACATCAATGGTATCGGAGTGCGCCTCTTAACGAGGGTGATTTAAGTGCAACGAAATGTACCGGTGGTTCGCGAAGCATCTGGCTTACCGGTCATCTCCCATTCCCGTCGTCGAGAGACTAAAAGAACTATAGCATGCCAGAAACGGGGAGTTGAGGTGGTTAGACCTATACCCCGAAATGCTCCCAGCATAGGAGCCTATGGTTCCATTCTTGTTATTGCTGGAGGTACACATACCTCTTCTCGGTGTGGTGGAGCGATATACGAAAAATAGATGCTAAGCCTGCAATGTCCGATAACGGGGCTTCAGTAGTGAATCTATCGGCACCACAGCAGTGGCATACAACTTTGGACCTAAGGGCCGGTCCTGTTACCTTTCGGAATGGGGGATCCCCGTTGGCAACAACCACGGTAGTAGTTGCGGAACTACTGGGCCAAGAGAGGACAACCTGTTGTTCCTGCTCCTCCTTCTTCGCTTCGGGGACGGAGGTCCTACGGTAGGTAAGAGCACGCACAAGCACTTGACCGAAGGGGACCAGCGCTTCTACTCCTCCACCGAGGAGCCGTTCTTGCGAGAAGCAAGGGATGTCGTGAACGGTGGGAGGTCAAAGAAAGAGAATTGACCTCTGAATACAGTGATCCTATGATCTAGATAGACTCCGTCCTTTTTTTTTAGATAAGGGTGACTCAATAAATTGGGGGTGGGACCTGCTGGCATAATGCAGGCTGGAACGTGGGAATTCGAGGTCTCATGAACGAGTTTTTTTCGTGGACAAACATACTTTCCGGTCAGGCCTATGGATCCTTTTAGATCTACGGGCCGGCCGTTCACATGAGCATAGGGAATCTATACTCGAGCCTTCTACTTGGGGCCCCTGGCAGGATAGGTGAGGAATCACTCTTGATCTGATCTATTGGGGCCTACAACTTCGCCAAAGCCGACTAGCATCCCTTTCCACTGCGCATTTTTAGAACAAAGAAGACTACTACTACTAAACTAAAGGATCGAATTCGCTTTCCGTGGTGAACTGGCCGTCCCATACCTTCATTTTGTCTAGGGCTGGAATTAAAACTCGAAGCTCGCGAGTTAAACGAGTAGCTCGCAACTCGACTCGGCTCGGCTCGAGCTCGTTGTCCAACGAGCCAAGTCGAGTTTTCGTTTTCGACAGTAAACGAGTTCAAGCTAAACGAGCCGAGTTTACGAGTACTCGTTTAGCTCGTTTAACTCGGTAAAAAGAATTTCTAATAATATTTTTATATATGTGAACATTTTTTTACTGATTATTGTAGTTTATTTATGACAAATTATTTTATGGTGACATCTTTTCATCGATTATTGTGATGATTTTATTATACGTGCCCCAAATAATGAAAAATAAGTATATATACAATACATAATGTTGACTTTTTATAGTTTTATAAAATAAAAAAAGTTAAACGAGTAGCTCGCGAGCTACTCGCGAGTTCACCGAGCCGAGCCGAGTTTTGTTTTCGGACTCGTTTGTTGAACGAGTCGAGCCGAGCTCGACTCGTCAGTTGACCGAGCTTGAGCGAGTCGAGCCGAGCTGACTCGGCTCGGCTCGAATTCCAGCCACGATTTTGTCTCATGTGTGTTGAACATTGTCTTCCTCGGTTCCAGCTTCACTGATGTAGGTAGGGCTGGGCGAGAAAGGGTCCCCTCTTGCCTATTAGTAAGCGGGCCTTCGATTCCACCGGGGTCTTACGGTCTCATAGAGGGGGGGAGAACTACCTAACTAAAGAAGAATAGTGCTATTTCTAAATAAGAGTAGGCGTGGAGAGCTTTTTGCGGGGAAACTTGTAAGTCAAGTTTGGGGGGAGGCGGGCGTCGACCCAACCTTATGAGTATTCGGACTATAACAGTTCCGATGAACAGTCACTCACTTTTGACAGTTATACGATTCCAGAAGATGATCCAGAATTGGGTCAATCACGTTTATTAGAAGTTGACAATAGAGTGGTTGTACCAGCCAAAACTCATCTACGTATGATTGTAACACCCGCTGATGTACCTCATAGTTGGGCTGTACCTTCCTCAGGTGTCAAATGTGATGCTGTACCTGGTCGTTCAAATCTTACCTCCATCTCGGTACAACGAGAAGGAGTTTACTATGGTCAGTGCAGTGAGATTCGTGGAACTAATCATGCCTTTACGCCAATCGTCGTAGAAGCAGTGACTTTGAAAGATTATGCGGATTGGGTATCCAATCAATTAACCAACTAAACTGGGAAAGCTGAAGCGGAAATGCAATTCTCGGGTGAGGGAAGGGGGAAGCTCCAGGAAGGCTTCGCTCGCTCGCTCAAAAAGCTCTAACACTCGTTTACGAGTGGAGTGCATAAGCCCTTATTGAAGTAGGGCGAGGCCTTACTACACGAGCTCGTAAGTCAAGCACGGAACGAGCCTTGTCTACGAAGCTTCGCTTCATCATCTTGCTTGCTTCTGGCGAAGCTTAACGCACTATAACATAGGCATGCATGATGGTATGGTAGGCCTTTTAAGGCCGACCACTACATAGGAGCGATAGGAAGCCAAGCCGTCAAAAGGAAAGGCGAGCAGCCCTTATTGCAATAGCAAACGGCCTACTTATAGCCCTATTTATACCCTTTCTCGGGGACTTCAACGGGCCTTACAAGCTCAATAAATTGCAATTCTTCACCTTTTCCTCAGACAGTGGGAATGCATTTGCTTACTTGATTGACATTGACAGATATGTGTACCACACCGAACAAGCAATATGTCATATGCTTGATGTACCAGCCAAGCCAGCTCTTTTTTTCTCAGTTCCCTTATCCTTAGCGCAAAAGTCAAAAGAAAATGAAAGAGAGTTTGTATTTCTTTGGTTTAGTTAACGGATGCAGAAATGGGACACCTGAAGGTGAAACAAGAGACCCATACCCATGGTCATCTGATTGATCTACTCGGCTTCGGTACTGAAATGAAAAGGCCAAAGGCCAAACAAAAGACGTTTCGTCTGCTCCAGACGAGGTAAGAGCGAATGATCTTTTTCGTGATTTCCATCGTAAGAAGATCGACTTGTAGAAGTCTAAAAATGGGGAGCAAAGGAAGAGGCAGGCTGAGCTGACTCTTGTTCAATATCATTCTCATGATGTGTGGTGCAAAGAGAAGATTCTTGTGGAAATCCCTTCTTTCTAGCTTGATCAATTTCTGTAAGAATGAAGCTAGTGACATTAAACTTCTGGCTCTTCATTATGAAGTCAACTACATGCCAAGACCCTTTATTCCAAGTAGATTGCATCTGCATTTCCTTGGGGAAGAAAGTTCCGTCAGACGGTAGCTTAGCCATTCATCAGATACATGTCGGAGATCCTTCTCTTGCGTAATAGTAATATCGATTGTTCCTCTACGAGAGCCAAGTGAACAAAGCCAATTACACAGCGAGTGATTATACCGAGACTAAGAAACAGCTAGCAGTATCGATATGACCGCAATAAGATAGTGAGTGAAGACAGTGCAGGTGTCGCAAGAGAATATCCACATGTGTACTTTACTGTAACCACGGGCTTTGTGGCATTCTATCTTTATCGAAGAGAGCTTATTTCTCACTGTTTCTACCATTCGAGGGGGAAGCCATTACGAGGATGCGAGCTTGCCAACAGAAGATTTTCCGATTGGAAGTCCCGGCAATGGCGCAAGCAGGCGAAGAACTGGAAGCAAAGCGGGTTATTGACCACACAGCTATAGTCAAATCAGAGAAGAATCCACGGCACAAGCCTAGTGTGAATAATAAAGTGGATGTAAAAAGATGGGAGAAAAGTAAAGTAGGGAAATGACTTGCCTAAGGCATTGAGAAAACCAAATCCTCCACCAGCTCCCCTTAAAGACAGGCAGATGTGAGCAGTAATAGCGAGCTATGAAAAAGTGAATCCACCAGTCCCAGCTAGTTGAAAAGCAACAATCATTCTTTCCAGTAAGTCAGTCGATCTTGATTTGTTCTCCTCTCCCTTTCGGTAGAAATCAGAACTCTATGATTCGATTCTTTATTCTTTTTTTCATTTTATTTTTACAAATAACTGAGGTCAGTTTGCTGAATAAGAGAGAGCGAAAGACTTTCCGCGTAAGAGCTCTTCAAACCTTGCTTGTCCTATCAAAGCAGCGCTGATACTCCTGGAAGTGCAAAAAGAAAAGTTTCAAAGAAGAATCATATATGCGAGACCCTTGGCCAAAAGGAAGGATAGCCAAGAAAGATGCCTGCTTTGGCACAGGGTGGAACTTTTTTCTTTATGCCTAGTGGGCTTGTGATTGTGGGCAAAGGGAGCCACAGACAGGGAGATAAGAATAAGTGGGCTTAGTATGAACAAGAACTTCGTGAGGTCCAGAGAGCACGGGTGTCAGCATTTTTTTAATGAAATACAATACCGGCCGGCTCTATATCCTTTCTTCCGGATGAACGAATCATACTTTTCCACTGTAGAATTCTAAGCTGCTGGCAACGGTTCGAGATCTAGTCTTTTTCCTTCCTGCTGGGCAGTACCAAGGAAAGGAGTAAGCAAAAGCAGCTCCAACCTGTTTGGATTTTTTTTTAGCCTGTCTCCTAGACTCAATCGAGGTTTTTTCAAAAAAGACGCGTTTGTAGATTTAGATGGAATCCATAAGTCGCCGGAAGGGAAGATTGGTTTTTTTGATTGTAGATAAATTGCCGGTTCACGCTGTCGTAGGCTTTCCGAAGATCTACTTTGAGGCAGGTCTTGGCAGCACCAGAAGAAAGATGAAAGTTCCGAACCAGCTCATTGGCAATAAGAATGTTGTCAGTTATTCTTCGGCCCTTAATGAAGGCTTGATTGGCTTCCGGAGATGATATCAGCCAGCAAGCGCAGAGTGAGGATTTTAGATAGAAATGATGAAAAAAAAGTGACAAAGAAAAATGGGTCTAAATGTTCCAGTCCTATCAGCAGTCTCAGTCTTGGGGATTAGAGTAATGATAGTATGGTGATCCTCCTTAATCAGTCTTCCTGATCGAAAGAAGTTTCGGATGGCGGCCCACACATCAAACTAAATGACATCCCAACAGGTCTGGAAGAAGGCAGCGGGGAATCTATCTGGCCCGGGGCCTTATAAAAATGAGATCATAGCTTCTTTCACAATGCTCTCCACCTCATAAAAAGATACCTTTCTAGTGAGCCAAGAGCTGGCCTCGGGAGTCAGTATTTTTTTAGAATCAAAAAGGTGAAGATGAGGGATTGGTCTCAGGGTCAGTCCCCAACCGAAAGAAGAATGTCTCCGTGATGTTTTTCATATAAAAAAGATTATGTGTGGTATCCCCCGTCTCTAAGACAGCGGATAGTATGATGGGCTCTCCTAGCATGAATGGAGGCGTAGAAAAACCGTTTGTTGCTGTCACCAAGAGCAGCCCAGAGATGAGAGGAAGAGGCTCAGTATCCACTGGCTTCAGTAGTAGGAGTTGCCCATTGTTCACCGAAGTCGTCAGAGAGGGAATCCTCTCACTTTTCATTGGACAAAGAGGCGGTCCCGTGATCGGCTAGAACTGCCATCCATCCAGGGCTTGATGAGTCAAGAGCAGGGGAATCACTTTTCTAAAGGCTACAATCGTCTGCAAGGCAGGATCCATGGGGGAACTCACGTGGACAGGAAAGCGCTTCTTCTTGGTCCTCTTTCTTTAAAAAATGGGCAAGACATCAGAGGTGTAGCGACTACGGTAGTTGATGTATGAATTCCGCCTTGACCGCTGAGAAGCTACTACTCTTTTTTTCTGGTCTAGGGAAAGATTCCGGATTTTTTCTTTCTTCCTTTGATTCTTATATTTTGCTTTTTTAACTGCCCAAATGTTATATAACTTTTTATCTAAAAAAGTCTTTTAAGTATGCAATGACGTCATTCTCATTTTGACTAAAACAATATAGAGCTAGATATGTCTGTATCTTAGGGAGAAGTACTTCCTCAAGGTTGAGCATTTTCTTTTGTAATTGATTTTCTATTTTGTTTTTAAGGCATTCAGAGGAATTTCTTCGTGGGTGCCTTCATAAGTCCGTCTGAGTGAATGGAGACAAGTACTCCTAATATAGTATAGTATAGTATAGTATAGTATAGTATAGTATAGTATAGTATAGTATAGTATAGTATAGTATAGTATAGTATAGTATAGCAGGGTTGACTGACTTCGCGAATGAGTTCCAAGCTTTTTTAAAAGAGTTTGAGTTTGAGCTCGGCCAAAGACTTGATCAACATCTGTTGGAAGCTTTGGCTTACTCTTTATGACTCTGGCCCCTTCTTAATAGCAAATAAAAAATTGCAAATACAAAGTTATCTGCATATATAACAACAATAAATTCCTTCTTTTTACTCCAAATATGATATGAATCAACATGATATGTTGATGTAAGAAGATATTAAAAAGAACTGGAGATAAGGGGCTTACCCGATGTATTCCTTAAAAAAAGAATGCATAACTTGATCGATTCTGATCTTTGATATCACTAGCTTCAGTCAGATTAAAGAAGGCATCATTACCTTGCCCAATATGCGCGCTTAATGTTGAAATGCAAATATGAATATTAATATTAAAAAAAGAACCTACTATATCTGCTTGAATGAGTCTATCAACAACCTTTCCCAATTTTGGAACATGAGCGAAAAAGGGGATGACTCCTCTCCCTTTTCGAAACCCATGGGAGTACGTTAGAAAGATGTCTTAAAAAACGATGTTCAAAAGCCGTATCCATGACAATGATGTCTGCCTTATGAGGCTGTCTAATGGGGCGCATCTCCCCCGGCTTATGTGGTTTAGGAATGCATGATCGATACATCGAAGAGAACTAAAAGGAAGAATTCTTTAATGACCTCTTAATCTCCTCCACTTGGGACTTGTCAAGAACTTCCAAAGTAGAAAACTTTTCCCAAAGGTACTAAATAACACATAATAACATCAACAAATAATCTTTACATTTTATTATCCTCCTTAAAAAAAAAGAATAAGTCTTTCAGACCTTTTTTTTTTACATTTTAAACTCATGTTCATGGTCAGTTTTATTCCCAATTGTTGCCCGTGTGAAAAGAAAGAAGAGAAATTGGGCCATGTTTCCCGAGAGAGACTGCCTTCTCTCAGGCCAGCAGTCTTATACTTATAGTCGACTGCTCTATGACGATCTGACCTCTTTCCTGGGCTCTGCTTGCTCGTCTACGCTCCGACCAATTCAGTCAAAATCGAAAAACGATGTTTCCTTTAAAAAGTATAATAAATAGTAGTAGTCAAAAAGTGCACTTTTTCCATATATTTCGATTTATAGGGATCCCTATCTTTATCTCTATCCACAGAGATACCTATCTATATATATAGAGATTTGGATCAAAATTGATCTAGACTATCCTCTATCCGGATAGATATGTCCCTATGAGCGACTAGGCCGATCTTTTTTTATATGTTTTGGCCACGTCCGTTTCCGCTCCGAAGAGGAAGGTTTGGATCTTTCAATCTTATGTCGTGAGGGATGTGACCTATGTTAGGTCCATAAGATACCACAGCTTTTAGTGTTCTATGATTCACCTCCGAATAATGAGTAGGTAGTTCGATCCTTTTGATTCTTATCTTCCTAGTAAACGGGGATCCGGAGCAATAGGTCGAATTACTATATAAAGAAGACTTGTAAACAAAAGGACATAAAGAAGACTCGTAAACAAAAGGACTTATTGTTCGAGTAGGAAGATTTCGGTTTTTCTCCTTCCCTCTTTTCAATAAGAAGAAGTATTTGAAATGAAACAAATTCCTCTTCATTCTGTTGTGCTCAGCGAAGGAACTGCCTAAGCATACTTTTGCGGATCCAAACTTCTTTGTTCTTTCAAAGTCTTCCTCTTGCATATAAGAACGCAACTCTTGCAAAAACAAGGATTGGAGTAGTAAGCGGCATCCCCTCTGAGTTGTGATGAGTAAGCGGAACAATTCCGTTTTTGTTCTTCTCCAGATTTTGGCCGGTAGGAATTTGCCTATTATTTTGCCAACTGATATGTCGATATAGAAAGATCTCCTTATTTCTTCACCGCGGGTTCTCGCGTCATTTTCTTTAAAAGATATTAGATCACCGTGGGAAACTTTCAAATGAGTAATGGTTACCAGTCCATTATTCAAACAAACCCTTCGATGACTTATCGGCTGCCTTGCTTGAGGAAGAGTGTCACTAAAATGGAGACGAACCGGAATCACGTCCGATCTTGTTTCTTGATTGAGTAAAAAAGGGATATATGAAGTTCGTTCTCTTCCTCTGTGCATCTCCCTTATGGGTAAATCCCCATAATAAAGGGACAACTTTCGTGTAGTTTGTGATTTGATGTTACTGTTTAGATTTTCTCTCTGAGAAAGATTTCTTTTAATGGATCTCCTCTTGTTCCTCAATCTTCGGAGAATGCGGCGTTGGATTAGAGAAAGTTCTCTGTTCCGAACATTTCCTGGAAGTAGACGACACGTTTTAAATCTTAAAGCTGGCATGGCATATTTCGTTGAATCAGTCTTTTTCGCCACATCGCGTATGAAGCTGACCAAACCTAAACTCAAAAGCGGTTTGCACTTTAGAAAATGGCTTGCGCAAGATGCTTGCGCGCCCATCAAGGTAGTAAGACTGAGCTATCTCGCACTTTTGTAACTGACTCGTTGACAGAAGAGAGGCTGTGGGCTATCCGAGAGAGTGGTTCAGGTGACTACCGGAGTCATTGATTAAGCAGGTCAGATGGGCTTAGTAGGGCTCGAACCTACAATATCACCGTTATGAGCGGTACGTTTCAACCAATTAAACTATAAGCCCAATCGGATCTCTACATGCCGGGAAGAGCGGACAGAAAGAGGAGACCTTTGCTCTATCTCCTTCTTCCTCTTCCCGGGGCCCCGGAGGGGTTCTTTGGCAAGCCCTATTAAAGAAGCTAAGTGACTTTCGTCACTCAAGTAGTGAGTTTGAGAGTGACCGTTAGGGCGACCACTTGTACTTCTAGGCCTTGGCGACCTATATGTTACGCAACACAGCTTCACTCGATTCAGTAAATCAATAGTTCAAACCAGCCCACTAATAGCTTAGATAGTGGCCCTTCCACTTTGGTATAGTTGACCCTACCTATTGACTCAAGGTTCATAGGAAGGGGGAACCCAGACGTAGTGGGATGTAGGCTTCAGTTGTTTTGGTACTTTTTCACTACGTCTTATTCTTTTTTTTTGAACCGGCTTTTCACCGGCAGGTCAGTAGGCCTTTTAGAAGGCGAACAAACGAAAGTTCTCCGCGGGCGCTAGCGCTATCTTGTTCGCTTTTGTCAACTGAAGTCGCGCGTAGCGCCAACTAACTGATAGCTGATAGAGCGCGGAGCCCCGAGTCTAAGCGAGCAGAGCCATTTCTTTCTACTGTCGTCAAAAGAAAAAGAAAAGTACTAAAGGCGAAGGGCATTCTGTTGTACAGCTACTTTGGTATAGTTACAAAGGTAACCGGTAGGTGACTGTTGAATCGACAGTAGTTACGAAAGGGGGAAATAGCTCAGTTGGTTAGAGTGCTGGTCTGTCACGCCAGAAGTCGCGGGTTCGAACCCCGTTTTCCCCGCCCGATCTTCCTCTTCCTGCCCGACTCATTTTGTCTTCACTGGAAGCTGCTGATCCCAGCGTAGCATTCAAGACAATTGTTCCTTCTTCGGTCTCCCTCCACCCCCTTCGTTTGTTGTGGGTCGCGTCTCACCGCAGGCACTTAATGAATGAGTGAAGATCTTCCTTCCCCCCTTGTGTCTTACCAAGGACAGAGTTCCTACTTGTGGCGAAAAAAAAAGTATACCATCCCACCCGGCCTAACCCGGGGGGGTGAAGGTTCCTCTCGGAGACTGCCAGTCTACAAGAAGCTGGCAGAGCTTTAGCCATTGGACCACATCCATCCATCCTCCTACCTAAACAGTGACGCCTTTTCTTGTTCGTTCTTAGAATTACGCTAGTGGAGACTAATTCCTTCCGGCTAATGAAGATACTACCCCAGTCTTCCCATTCATTCCCAGTGGATCCTTCTTATCCCTTTTCATTGAACGAACCAAGTTCACCTATACGAGAGTGAGGAATAGAAATCCTACAATCAACTTCCCACTTTTGATGTCCCGTTTGACGATTCTGCTGCGTCTTTTGAAAAAGAAAAAGGAGAAGGACAGGGGTCGCTAGTCAGAAAAGCTATAACTATCAATTCGAATTCTGAATGAATCAAATCTCCCCAAGTAGGATTTGAACCTACGACCAATCAGTTAACAGCCGATCGCTCTACCGAACTGAGCTATTGAGGACGAACGGACTTAAGGAAGCTGACTCTCGTTCTTTGGACCAACCAACCGCAGACCGAAAATCTAAAAAGTTCGTCACTTTTTCTCTTTCACATACACCGGGAGAAAGGGTGACGATAGCAATCCCCTTTGCCTCCCCGGCCGGGGAGCCTCCAGGACAGGACAAGGGGGGCGGCGGTCAACCATCAACTCTCGATATGCATATTGATCAATCGATCTCCGCGTCCTGCCAGTTCGCTAAGTAGACTCACTCTACCGAGGGGCAACTAAGGTTGGTTCCTGCCAATTCCCTTGCTGATCAGCCTTGGAATTGGCAAGTATGAGAGAGGACTCTCTCTGTCTCTCCGAGTTTCAACTACTAAGTGAAGTTAAGTAGCACTTCAGCTATTCTAAATGTGAATAGATTCCGATCAAGCAAGCAGGAGAAGGTGGTCCTTTCATCTCTCTGTCTGCTCCATGCTCTATAGCCTAAGGATCATGAGCAGGTTTAATGCTAGAAAAAAGGAGATCTGCCTAATCATTTCGGTAGATGAAGTAGTGGGAGGTCACGAAGGAAGTAAGGGGGCATGTTAAGTTGATAATTTCGAACATTGTAGCATCCTTTTTACGGTTGGGCTTTGAGTTGATAACTTTTAAGAACTCTTAATATGAAAATACACATCATAAAATGACGCATCGAGCGAGACCATTCTGTTTCATTGTGAATGAAAGACGTTTTCGACCAACAACATCTACTCATATCCAGCTTCGTGTCATTTTTGAACACAGCGATCAGCAAGCAGCAAGCGGGGGAGAGTCAAGTCAAGTACAACACAGGACTGACGGGGTGGGGCGCGCCAAAGCAGCCCGGGACCCCGGAGGGGTCACTACAAAAGCGCTGGCGCCTTCTTTTTAAGGTGAAAAACTACGCTAGCTAAGAAAAAGAAAAGGGCTGCGCTAATGGCAAGGAGCAAGAAAAGGGCAGCTAGCTCGAAATCCGATAAATCGAATACCTCCTGGCTTCAGTTATGAGAGAGAACTCCAAGGCAGGATAAAGACAGAGTTGGATTCAGCCGCGTGGGGAATGAAACAACATTCATGGAATGAGTTGAGGCAAAACCTCCAGCTCTTTTTGAGAGTCAGGGGCAAGCCCGGCCTAGCGCTTTTAAAAGGGCTGTCTGCATTACTGGATTCACTATATAAAATTGTAGTAAAAACAAGGGGCCACGTAGACTATTCTGAGGTGGTATGCTAAATCCATGATCAACTGATGTAGCTAGTGTGACTAAAGCAGCAGCTATTGGCTTAACTGGTTCTAAACTCTCCCACCCGATAAAGGAATTGAAAGACTACCCCGGGCCACGTAGACTATTCCCTTCCGCGGACATTCTTTTATAGTCTAGAAGGAAAGTAGCAAAGCCGAACGCAAATACACATGCAAATTGCGTCGACTACCTCATCACTGTCCAAAATGGGGGATACCGCTATTCATACATGGATGGACGAGGGACTCCGCTGACAACATCAGTAGATGACTTTTCTCGCGGAATGCTATTAACGTTGGAAAAAACACTGCTCTCAAACTCACCCGGAGGGTGATAGGTAGAAGCATTAGTACCTAACGGAGCGGTATCTAACCAAAAAGGGAGGTGATGTTCTTTTTATAAACAGGATGGAGCATGGCTTCCTTTCTTCTTAGATACATTTCATTCATTCCATTTCTCTATAGTTTACACCATAACATCTTGCTAATCCTGACAGATCTCGAAAAGGGTGGGGGCACTAGAACCAAATCTACATACACATCGAAACTTCCTATCTCAGCCAAGCTAGCACCTTCATCCCACCAATGCATTGTACGACTCTCCACCCTCCGCCTCGCCTTTTCCTCCCTCATGAAATCCTAATTTCCCGCAATGAAATTCGATTTCGTTCATGTCGGCGGTTGGCAAAACGGCCCTGAGATCCGGGACTGGTAAAACATGGGTGCCCAATTTGATTTTCCGTGCTCCGCCTTAGTGCCCTTATGAAGGCGGCGGGGAGTCCTTAGCCTTTGAACCAAACTCTAGGGAACGCTCAATTGCCTGACGTCTCCACTGCAATGGTGAACTCAGTGACATACACTGAAATGGATTGCATCTATTGTTCCGTTCCAAACAAGGCTGATATTAGCAGGGCAAGCCCTTCCATGCAATTTCTTGCTTCGCTCTACAGACGAAAGTGCCGGATAGTCAATGGTAACCAGAAGATCTATGGTTTTCGAGAGAAGGTAATTGGAAAAACGATTCATTCCTTTGCTTTCTTTCAGATATCTATTCAATAAGATGATCTGACCTTACCTGAAAACTAGATTCATGAAGAAGCCCAAAAAGTGCCGGGCTTAGTGCAGCCCAGTTCCTAGCCAGTGTTCAGTTATTTTATCAGAGCAGTCCTCCAGTGCGAGTTCCCTTTAAGCTGCTCTCTATTTGAAGCCAAAGTCACTATTTCTATCTTTCCTGTTATTTCGTACCTAGTAGTATATATATATGGAGAATACCAAAAAGCTATCAATTACGCATAGGAGTTGTATAATAAAGGGCCCTGACTTGTTGAAGTGCTTATTTTTTAGAGAGATTTACTTTTCTTTTTGACCAGTGTGGGGTTCTGCCATGGATATTCGGTCCACTCATTCATTTTTCAAACGTAACTCGATTGACTCAATTCACAAACGGCAAGGAAGTCAAAAGTTACGCTTACAGGTCGTACGACAATTGCTTCTCTTCCGGGACTACATACATCTTTAACAACTACCATACAAGCTATTCGCTTAATACATGCTAGTAGGTAGGCTGGTGGTGGAGTATTTATTTGCGTCTTTTTTTGGTCTGTCTGTATTTCGGTTTTGGGATGGTGCGAATCCATCTATCCACCATTCTTTTATCTTTCAGTAGTGTCAACCTCAGTTCTGGTTCTTTATCTTGGAATACTCTCCGTTGTCCTGGAAGCAATGCTTGAAAGAAAGCGTAAGGAAGCGTAAAATCAGTATGATGTATTGGCAAAGTAATAAGGGAATCGAAAGTAGATAGGGACTCCCACTGTAGATTTTTTTTTATACCTTTTTGAATTGGTACCTTATAGCATAGCGAATTGACTTTTCTTTCAAAAGAAAAGGATATATCAACCTGTAGTGAACCGGGCCACCGAGCTTGCTTTTACCGCTCTTACAGCTCTCTCTCTTCTTTTTTATGGGTAGTTTGGCCAGGAAAGAGAAAGAGGAATGTACCCATTTCTATTTATCCATTCTCATAGAAAGTACCAAAAATGTTTTTGAATGTATGGAGCAGGCGTATGAGTTGATATCTTCAAGAGTAAAATCCTTTTCTTGCCCACCCAGCCATAAAAGAAAAAAATCGTTACGAGCGGTCTTAAACCCTAAAGAATTGAAAAGCTCCAATTTAAATAATGGTACCGGGGAAATACCCAGGGAAGAATCATTCTTTGAATCATCCAGATCTATCAATTTTCGAATTCAATAAAAAACGGACTGATCCTCGGAATACACCATCATCTTTCGAAGTGCGCAGTCAATATTATGTTATATTCAAAGAAACAAGTCAAAGAGTAAAGGCTTCGCCCTTCAATACCACACTTCCAATCGAAATTCCTACGAGATTGACGTTCGAAGAAAAAGACATGGTTTGATAGAAACTTTAAGTGGGTATCAAATAAGCTGGAATGAATGGTATCAATTTCTTCTTTTCTATACTGAATCTGCTTCGGTATCTCTTTCTTCCTTCCCTTCTGTAAACCAAGCAGTGACTAGCCTCTGGCACTCACTTTCCAAAGCACCAATTGACTTGCTTTCAGAACAACCCTGATCAGTTATACCTGAAATACCACCCGTACTACGTACGCCATTCCCAACGCGGAGCGCCTTTATTTTCGTATTGAACTCCGCTAGGAATAAAAAGTTAGACCGTAGCCTTGTCGAACAACCTCGTTTCTCGCTTTTGTCGATTGACTCGTGGGACTCTACTGAATTCCAGCATGGGTGTGGTAGATTACTGACGTGAAGCCGGACCTCTATGAGTGCTCTACATGGCCGGATCAAAGCTATTCTAAAAACGAGATCCATTGGAGTGGGAAGTACTCAAGATGTAGAAGAGGACTCAAGCAGGTTTGGTCCTCTTTCTCTGATGTGTTCTTAGAACCCACTACCCTCCCTCCTAAAAGACCATGTGACCATCGGATTCACCTCACGATAGTCAACCAGTGAATCAAAGGCCTTATAGGTATTCACACCACCGGATGAAATTGAAGCCATAATAAAGGAGTTACTCTAGAATGGTACTCTACAACCTAGTTCATGCCTCACCGGCTCTTCTTGTAAAGAAGAAAGAAGGTTCGTGGCGCCTATGGATTATAGGCAACTCAATGCGCAAACCGTAAAAAAGAAATACCCGATACCGGTCATTGATGATCTTCTGGATGAGCTACACGGTTATACTGTGTACTCAAAAATCGTTTTATCTATTCATTCCCACATCGATTCACCAATCCTGGAACTCGTTATGGATAGAAGGTCCGTAGAAGTGAAAGTAGGACGACGGGAGAAAAGAGTAAGGAGATTTGGGACTTTCTGCCCACGAAGAAATAGTAGCATTTGAAACTGGAAAGATTTACTTTTTATAGTAAATCCCCAAAGAAGGGCTATAATCCAAACAAAGGAGGAGCTAGCGGACAGTTCGAATTTCAACGATTAGAGAGGGGAATGAAACACTTGTCTTTCACAATCAATTCTTTTTGAACAGTCAGTATAGGACACGCGAAGCGAGAGCGAAACTCGCTATGAGGAGAAGACTCGGCAAGAGAGGTTTGAACAAGAGGAACTGCCGTCTAGTTGAGTTTGATCATTCTCTCTTTCTTTCAAGAGCTGAATAAGGGCATATCCGCAAAGGAGAGAGAAATCGGACTTTCTTCTTTACCCCCCTCATTATTCAAGACGTGAATATAAAGTGTATTGTACTCCCTTTGATCTTTTCCGGGATCTTTACTCGTCGTTGATCAAGGAAGCTAGAAGGAAGATGGGTGGTAGGGTGAATGGACATTCGTATCCTCTCCGACTCGTCGGTTAGGAGAGTAGCGACCAAAAAGAAATCATTATACAGGATAACTGCTGTAGAGATAAAATGTAGGAAGGAGAAAGTTGGTTTCAATGAGTCATGTGAATTGTAGAAGAAATAGGTAAACAAGGCGGGTTAATATATATACGTTGAAAAGCAAGGGGATAAATTGAACGAAATGAAGAGCAATCCAGAATCCTATTTTGTATACTATAAGAAAAAGGCACTGAAAACTTGGAAACTGAAGATGTTGTAACTGATATGGGTAGTCACACATTAGGAAAAATGGTGTAGTGGTTGGGCCAGGTAGCTTCTTCTTTTGAACAGCATTTCATTCTGTTTTGGATGCTTTCTACTATGTTTCAAGTGATCAAAGAAGAGTTTATTTCCCACTACTCATATCACATCTTATGTGTTGATGCAAGCTGACTAAATCAATAAGATGGTATTCGTATTTGATTAGACAAGATGGTATTCTTCTTTATTCCGGAGCACAACAATCCGGATCTCTATCTTATAGCTTATCCTTCTTATTCTGTATGTATTACGGTCATGTCAAGTCAATGGTCTGTCTGCCCTGCAACCGGTCTTGAATGGCTTCAGTGAATTGTTTGCTGAGCCTACAGAGTGACCTCCTAGGAGGACAATAGACCACAAAATACCCTTACTACCAGGCACTAAACCTGTCAATCAAAGGCCCTATGGATATTCTTATTTGAATAAACTTTCCATTGATAAAATCATGGACAGCAGAAATCATTCATTCAACCTTCCACCAGCCCATTTGCCCAGCGCTGTTAGTGAAGAAGAAGGCGCTCCGCGTTGGAGGCTTTGCATTGACTATAGGAAGTTTAATACCAGTACAGTGAAAAACAAGTACCCTATACCAATCATTGATGATCTTTTGGATGAATTACATGGGGCAAGGTACTTCTCTAAGATAGACCTCAGATCTGGGTACCATCAGATCAGGATGAGTGAGGAAGATGTGTACAAAACAGCTTTAATAACCCTACTGAAATAACAGACCTTTTAATCTGTTATTGAATGCCCATCTAGCCTGAGCCGATTCCTCCTTAGAAGAGGGAAAGTTCGTTGACCGCTAATGCCGCATCCACAGGAGGGTGGAAGTAGGTTCCATCATTTCTTGTTTTTTTAGAAAAAAGAATCTGAAGTGGATCAACGTCTTTTTTTCTTATTGAGTGAGTTGGGAGTCGCATCTACACTTAGTCGAGTTCGCATACAACAATAGCTGCTACCATTCCACCATTGAGGTGGCTCCGTACAGGCACTATACTACGTACGGGCGGAAGTGTAGATCACCCGTCGGAGAGAAGAAGTTACTCGGTCCGGATCTTGTCCAGGAGGCTGATGAGAAGGTAGAGATGATTCGGAAACGCTTGCTAACCACGCAGAGTAGACAGAAGTGTTATGCGGAGGGGAGAGATTTGGAAAAAAAAAGGAAGGAGATCGCGTCTTCCTTTCAAGTCTTCCGCCCGGCTGTGCTCTAGATAAATAAGAACTATGTCTTCTACGCACAAAGAAAGAGGCCTACTAGTTGGAAATGTTTAGTCAATATGCGAAAGCAAATGGGGCAGCTCAGTCAGCTCTCTATTCTTCAGTGACCGGGGTAAACAATCAATCGGGCAATCAGTTTGCTTATTCAGTCAGCCACGCTATATTTTCTTTCTAAGATAACTCACAAGTTTTTAGCCCTTGCTTCAAAGGAGTTGGATCAGCAGAAGAAGCCAGCTCAAGGACGTGTTTTTGCATTAAACCAACAAGATGCACAAGCCACAGGTTCGGTCATTCATTGCACTATTCGAATTTGTGGTAAATCTGCTAGCATACTTGTAGACCCTGGCTGGTTCCACTCACTCTTTTGTATCCCCGTTATTTGTACCGAAGAACAATAGGGTTCGCCGCTCCATGTAAGTCTTTTAGTAGCTACTCCAATGGGAGATTCCTTGCTTACAAAGCTAGTATTAAAGGACTGTGTTATTACGAGAGCAGATCAGGAAATGAAGGTGGATCTAATAGTTTTATACTTTATATATTTTGATGCTGGTATGGATTGGTTGTCTGCATACCATGCTCGTGTGGATTGTTTTAGGAAGATAGTGACTCAACACCCTGTAAACCATCGTTTGAACTTGTTGGGGTGTGTGATGAATATCCCGCTCTAATTTCGGCCATTCATGCCACTCCACTTTTGGTTGCACCGGGTACATGGCTTTCATTTCGGAGAGCTACTCGAGTGTTCTGGGCCTTAAAGACATACCACAGGTATGTGAGTTCCCAGACGAATTACCAGGACTTCCACCAGATAGGCAAAGAGTGTTCACCATAGATTTGCTACCGGCTCCAATCTCTAAGCAACCATATTGGATGGCGACAACAGAAATGGAAGAGTTTAAGAAGCAGTTACAAGAACTTCTGGGTGAATTCGACCGAGTTGATCTCCACGCCCGTATTGTTTGTGAAAAAGAAGGACGGGCGCCTTTGCATTTCAACTCGTAAGCTGTTTCAGGTAACCGTGAAGAATAGGTATCCACTTCCTCGTATTGATAATCTTTTTGATCAGCTTCAAGGGAGTGAGGTTGACTCCTTTATATATTTGCGGTCCGGTTATCATCAATTGAAGGAGTACTAGTTTGATTTTGTCCTCATTAAATTAGTAGCCGTAGGGATGACTTGAAAGAGAATATCCATGCATATCGTCGCTTCGCTCGCTTTCCAATGGTTCAGAGCGAATGCGAAGAGTCACCAAAATTACTAATAGGAAGGAAGGATGAAGATTTTTTTTTTTAAAGCCTGCCTTTTCAGTGGAATACAAAGTAGGGAAGGTATAAAATGTTTGGGTTTGGTTCCAGCCGGGTATGGCATGGTCAATTGCTCTTTTAGGAGGTAGTGCTTTAGGTTCCTCAAAGACTACTTGGTATATAGATAGCACCTTCTCAACAGAATGAGGCATAACAGTCTTAGTCTGTTTGTGTGTGGGTATGTCGGTTGGAATCATCAAGTGTAGTTCTCCTTCTTCTTCCTCTTTATTACTCATGTCAGCCATTAGTATGCACTTCTCTTCTTTCATTCCTCTAAGCATGAGTTGGTCTGGGCGGGCAATAGATAAGAAAGAAGTTTTCTTTCCTTCCGAGTGTAGAAGCTGAATGCAGCGGCGAGTAACATCACAAAGATAGCAAACCATCACCGAGAAATGCCGAGATCGCTCCCTGAAAAGAAATAAAAAGAAGAGTAGGCCCAACTAGTAATTAACTCGTCCCCAACTCCTTGAATCCTGACTATGGGTCCCAGCCAGTCAGAACCTTCTTCCCTACTCCAAATAGAAACAAAATCCGAATGAACCTAATTCGATTTTCAGATCTAGACACTCCCTTCCCCTTCAAGAAACGACTTGACCTCAAGGCGTTTGGTGAGCCATGAACTCTGGGTAACGCTTCTCCATCTCATAATAATCCTCCCAGGTTGCTTCAGATTCCGGTAAGTGTGCCCAACTCACCTTAATGAAAACTGTATATGCATCTCCCTTTTTTTTTCATCTTCCTTTCCTAAATTGCCACTGGCTCAGCTTGAAACTCGCCTTCTGGTCCCGTAAGAGGTAATTCTGGAGTGATCACCACAGCTTAGCGCCCTTCTTTCTTCTTTAATTGAGACACGTGGAAAACCGGATGTACCAGTGATCCCACTGGCAATTTCCATCTATAGGCCAAAGTTCCAATCTTTTCTACAATTTAAAATGGCCATAGTACGGCTCAGTTTGTGCTGCCTTTTTCCTGACACTGTGATTTGTCTATGAGGTTGCAGTTTTAGATAGACCCTTTCACCCACCAGAAATTATCGCTCTGATCTCCCTTGATCTGTTTAACCTGGCTCGATCTCAGCTATTTATGGTTCACCTTGGTAGAAAGCCTAGTACCATTCATTGTTCTCTCCCATCCTTCCAATCTGCTTCATACACTCAAATGAGGCTCTAGGCATAGTAGGTTGTAAAGCAGTTGCTATATAGAAAGAATGACTGTACCGTAAACGTGAACGAGAGTAAAGAAAGAAGGTTATTTAGCCGGGAGTGGGATCAAGCTTTTGAAAGTGCCTTACGCAGGCCAGTTTGAAAGCATATCCTATTTTGGACTTGTTTCCTAGGTAAGCAAGCCTGGTGCAAGAAAAAAGACCAAGAAAATGGGGACGTGTGAGAATTTAGATAGATGTTTTCTGCAGACATTGTTTGAAAGCTAGCCTGACACCTCTCTATCTAGAAGAGTATGCCTCGGGAACAGAGCCCAAAATAAGCTCTTTGTGACCCTTCCCGCTTCGCTTTTCTTATCTTTTCTGTAAGACGAAGTCTATCTATCACGTTGACAAGTTATTTTTCACGACATGAACAATCTATGATATTTGGTTCTTTTTGTACATCGACCCGGCGTAGAAAACGGAAGTGCGCTCCTGCGCACGTAGGCTTGAAAGCTGTAGTTTTCTGGACAGCGAATGGAAGAAATGGAGATGTGCCACTATCCAGCCTATCTTGATGAACCAGAAGTGAGAAGGGCTGGGTGAATTCAGGGGTTCTTATGTGCCGCCATCAATTGGATCTATTGCACCCAGTAGACCTTTAGTCGCAAAGAAGAAGAAATGAGGAGCTACTAGCCGATCACGAAATAGGCTCACTCGTGGTCCCTACTGCTTATGGGACTGTGATCGAATCTGCTCGGAAAAACTGGTAGATGAAATGGGAATTTATATGGAAGCGCACGAGGGGATGCTAAGACGGGGCGAAGGAAGGGATTACGGACCGGGCTTTCGAGTAGCGGGATTTGAGACCTGAAGTCAGATATTGCACTAGAAATGGAATAGAGGAGGAAGAGGTGACTGCTAGGTAGGCAGTAGTAGCGCATGCTGGAAAGCTAGTCAAGGGAGCTTTGATTGGTTGGGTCAACTATCCAGAAACAATATCATCGATTGAGAAAAATTGACCTAAAAGAAAAGAATGTATGTCTTTTTTTCATAAAAAGATCTTCCTCTATAAGGAGGCTAAGAAGGTGTGGGTACTTTTTTGCCGGCATACATACTCCCAACTACTTTCCTTATCTCTAATACCGGTACTACGTCCTTGCCAAGAACTACCATAGACCGGTCTTTCTTTGAAATAGTCCTCTCACGCATATTCCTTTACTACCAAAGTAATGCATATCCGGGGTGACTGACCTTTTCAACTTACTTCTTTTCCTTGCTATCTATCAAAAAGCCAATACCGACGCTCGCTTATCAGCTTACCAGTTCAACAAACCTCCTTGCTCTGCCTTTTATACCAGATGCCTCCTCTCTTAAACCAAGGCATACTCTACTGGCTTTCCTTCTCTAAACTATTCTTTATCCGCTATCTGTGCTATTCCATGCATACTTGAGCTACAGCCTTTTGAAACCCAAAACCTTTTTCACTTGAAAGAAATGCCTATTTCAAGCACTGGTATAGAGCTAGCAAGATAAGGGAAAGACAAAGCAAGAAGGTTCTCCAGTAGGATGATTCTCGATGCAAGAGATTGCACTATTTAGGTACTTCACTAGCAGGAACTATTCTTTTGCAAAGAGCTTATTGAACTCCAAACATTATCTTCTTTTTTGATTGTTAGAATAACCCGCAAATTAGATAGGGGCCTAGCCAATAAGAGAGCGCCAGTATGCATGCTTATGGACGGACCCAGAGAGCAGCTTAATAGAGAGAAGTAGCAGTGAGGGCGCTAAGCTGAAGGAAAAGGCTGAATGCCATAGGAAGTTCTCGATGAATAATTCACTTACTTCGTTACTGCTGATTCGACAGTGGATCATAGCTCAAAGAACCTATTCCAGTGAACTTGACTACCATTGGAAATGTCGGTGCCGTATTTCTTTTTCTTGTTTGGATGGTTTAGCCAAATAAGCGAGCTAACCTTTTGACTTATACCCGCGAACTTTATGATGGAAATAGAAAAACTTGATGATAGGAATACTCGAGAGCCAGTTGTTAATGTCTTATAGCCCACGAAGAAATATTCCTTTGGAATGGAGAGACCTAGAGGAAGAACAACCTGCCGAGACTAGTGAAGTGGTTCCGGAGTTACCGGATCCAATTGGTTGGCACTTAAAGACTCCAGTTGTAGCCAAAAATCCCCTGCAGTTCCGAAGGCTTCGCGCAATAGTTCTCCCTATCGTCTTGATCCACCTTTGGGTGTTTCTCCACAGAGCCGTGGTTATGTGCCCGAGACTCCTGGTTCATTGGTTGAAATACCGTCTTCTAAACCGAAGAGAGTTATGTATCGGATTTCAAATGGTGCGTTTGCTGGCTGTGCGGCAGTAATATTGTTGCCAAACCGTTGCCAAATCTGGCAGATAAGCTATGGTTTTCAGGACGAAGTTCTGATGCGATATGCTTTTAGTTGACACCTGATGGTCTATTTGAGGATACTGGAGTCGATTTTACGGATCTCGATGGGAACAAGATATTGTGAAGAGGCTGAGTGGCGAGTATAGTGCAATCATTGATTGATCTGCGATTGAGAAGATTGATGATTAGGTTTAAACTACGCACATAGAGGAGACTTTTCGGTCCATCAAAGACTCATTTGTAGATGAGTTGGATTCGATATTTGCAGGTCAGCATCATTATTATTGTTATTTTATTAATCGTTGCAACGAATATTTTCTTTTCTGCAATATGCATTTCATACGCAGAAATAGATGAGGCAGTGAAGTTGGATAACCCCGTTGCTAGTCAGCCAACAACATTCGATCTTGGTTTCGACAGTGAGCTTCGTGGTATCAATACTGTTAGAGTATCAACGAACATATAGATGAATTGTTGATTAGTGTAGATGAATTCTTGATTGATGTTTGCAGGTGATGTTCGTGATATTTGACCTGACGGAGAAAAATAAGCGATGCCTTTTTATGTTATGGATCTAGTCCTTTTGACCAAGTTCAGCTCGTTGTGCCAGGGCATCACTTTGAGCTTGCTTTTGAAGATTATGATTAATGCGACGATGGTTATTCTGAATTCACGTTGCTTTGCCATGATAATGTTCCGTTTTTCATGAAACAACTGTTTGGCAGTTGGTTGTTAGGCGGGGATATGCCATAACAGCCGAGGTAAACTGCTTGAATTGTCACTTTGAGATTCGCACATTTTTTACTTATTTAGTACAGGTTTGTGAACTACCTCTTCTCCCAAGGCTTTCTGGGTATCGATCGTAATAGGCAGAGGGCGCGGTATAGGAAAGGAGTGGGTCAAAAGTATCTGCGCAGAAGGAAGAGGAACAAAGGAAGGCGACAAGAAGGCCAAGCATGCCCGACGAGTCAACTCTTGAAAAATAGAAAATAGATGCCAACCGCACATGAATTGCAAGAATGCGGTTAGTGATTGATTGTGAAAGCAACAATGGAATAGAAAAATAAGTCGAAGGAGCTGTTAGTGAGAAAATGTTGGAATAAACGGTCTTGGCATGTAGTCTGGTCCAACCACAACGATAGGGATTGGAATGAAAAGTGTTTGTGCCCACCTCACCAACCATCTTGTCCCGATACATACCTTCCCCTAGCAAGAGATCATGGTCAGTTCTTTGTACAGCCCATGGTATGATATTTGTCGAGAAGAAAAGAATGGCTGCCGTGTTATCACAGTAGATCACGGTTGTCTCATATGCATGCTTAGTCACATCAAGACAGAGAAGATAATTTATCAGCCATATTGCTTCTTGAACTGCAGCCGTGCATGCTATATATTCAGATTTAATGGTAGACAAAGAGAAACAATCTGATTTCTTACTGCACCAAGATATTGAGCCTCCTTCAAGGATAAACATATACCCTTGCCTTTTTTCGTCCATCTTTATCAGCAGATCCCTCGGCATCGCTGTATCCAACTAAATGAAAACTACCACCTTGGTAGCATAAGGCGAGATTCATCGTACCACGTAGGTAACGAAGGAGACTCTTTACTGCCATCCAATGAGAAATTCCGGGATTGCTTTAGTATCGACTCACCATACACATCTTCTACCTCATCACTGTCATCATTTGCCGGTGCAGATAATGACACATGCTCCTAAAGGATATCAACAGAACCAACCTTTTGTAGGTACCAAAACATCTCACTCAGTAACTAAATTAGAGTTCGATCTTTTACGTTTGTGTTGTCTTTTTGCATTTGTGTTTCGATCCGACATCAGATCTGAGTTATTGTTCACTGACTATATCTTAGACCATTGCGATCTCTTTCTTTCACTTGGTTTTTCTTCCTTCCCTTCGGTACTCCTTAACTCGGAGATACTCCTTCGGTACTACTTGGCTACTACTTGAACAGATGGGTTTAGTCCCTTCCTTCGGGCAACGTTTTCTCCGGGTACCACCGGCTTACCACCGGGTTGAAAGAAATCCCTTCCTATTAGGACATAGTGTTCGGTACGACTTAAGGCTACTGGATTTACTTTCTTTAATGTTGCATCTGCTTTCAACTATTTCATAGCCTCCCGTCCCGAGCAAACGTCGAGAGCAGAGCAGGGTGTTGAGCCAAAAAGTAAAATCCATAGAGTTGGGGACTAAAGATACTCTTTTTTTACAGCCAACCATGAAGAGAAGAGAGTCTCAGAGTAGATTCGGTAATGTTGAGTCGATCTAGTATGGAAAATTCCTCGCTGTGCGCTCGCCTTTTGCCTGCTTCTGCTTCATCTGCAGATCGGATTCCTTCCCCAGAGTTCTTACTTATAGGCTTTATAGCCAAGCAGTCCAATAGAATAGCTGCTTCTTCTAAAGCGGATTAGAGTGCGACGACCAAAGCTACGGAGCGGCCTCTACCGCTTTCCCTACTGTTCTGGTTGAACTAGGGCTTTGGCTGAGCGACCACCTTCTTCCAGTATTCTTAGCTTACTGTCTGCTTCCTGCCTGATCGGTGCTGACTGACTGTTCTTGCTTGTCTTGGGCCTGCTCTAGTTTTGGTGTTGCGGGTCGAATTTCGTGACTTGATGAAGAGGAAGCCGAGTATCTTTGGTCTTGAAGAGTCAGGCCAATCCAACCGCTTGCTCCTGCCCAACTCAGTCTCAGTCGTACCATAATGCGCCTGGACTCAACACTTTTCTTGCTCCAAGACCACCCTCTAGCCCTCATGTCAAATAGATGACAGAATTAAGTACTATGCACATACTATTCTCTAATAGGGAGGATGTACCAGTATTCCATATCGCTATCTTCGGATAGTTGTGCTGCTATCACTCGTTCCACCCGACTCTTTAGTTATATAGAACCTTCCCCTGATTGATCGAATGGCTTCCTCTCTAGGGTTTTTATAAGATGCCAGTAGTTCTTTGAAGACAGTGGACTTTGGCGCCTACGCTTTTAGAAGTACCGAGGAAACCAACCTAACATATTTATTATTTACAATAACTGAATTCTCGCGAGGAGCAAGGATCTCTGATCCAGAATGGGATGCGAAATCCGTGGATAATTGATAAGCTCGGAAGAATGGAAGTAATGTGCCTGCCATTCTGTTGCCAGGTGGTCACGATCCAAAGCTTTTGGGGCTTCCGTGCAAAGAAGAAATGTATTGATACTTGAAGGGAATGCAGGTGAAAATCTAGTATCTTTGGGAAATGGGACCGACCTGGCGCCTCAAGTTAGAAAGAGAATTCTCAGCTGGAACCCATGGAAAAGGGGAATAATAACAGGGAAATCACGCCCAAAGTGGAACCAATGGATTTGTGAATTCATGCTCAAGCGAATCACGGGTCTATGTCTATCCACCCTCTCTTTGATGAGAATAGGTCGGTAGAGCTAGAACAATACCTTCCTTCGTCTTAACCCTTGGGCTTTATATAAACTTTCCGATATCAATAAGTTCGTAGTCGACTCTGTTCTAGGGTGCCGGTGCCAAAGTACTCTTCAGCTGAAGAACTCTCTTTGGGACAAGGGCATCATCAAAGCAAAGAAATCAGAAGAAGAAGCAGTCAGTAATGCAATGCGAGACAAGTGTCATGTAGCAAGGTGCCCGGAATCTATCGTATATAGGGATTTTGGATTGCGATTTCCTTTTGGGGATCAGGCCGATTTGATGACAGGAACCTAGTTCCTTGTTTGTTGCAGCCTAAGATTGGGATTGGCCTACTCTTCTTCTATAACCGGGATCTTACGACTCTCGTGCTTAATAAGTTGGCACCTCGCATCCTGCCAAAACCTAATCCTCTTATTCTCTAGCTAGAGTTGGGCTCCTTAAGAAGATATGATACTTCTACTTTTGACACCCTTTTTTTTCCTATTTTGAAACGAAAATTGATAAAGCCACCTGGCGAGTAGGAATAGTTTCGAGTTTCTGGTCTGTTTTCTTTTGAGAATCAAACCTCTAATGGGTTTTTGCTACCAGGCCATGTTGATGGGGTCTATCTAAATAGAGAGGAACCTACTCGATCACTCCATTGTGATGACAATCACACCCATATTCTTTATTATTTGAAAATATAGATAACTGCCATCTCCCTGCATAAGAAGGAGTGACCCTAACGACAGCCCCTATAATAGTAGACGACACGTTTTAAATCAGACTGGACTGAACGAAGAAAGATCTTTCCACACAAGAGTGCAAGGGATCCTTTATAAATAGTTCTTAGCTCCAATCAAGCTTTCTCTGCTGTCTAGGATCGTTAGTGCTATAGTGGAGACACTTTTATCAAATAAGAATGGTGGTCACATTCCCTTTCTGGTGGTAGTCATTGAGGATCTCAAAAACAGGGATCGCAAAAACGTGTCAATAATGACAACGCTGGGCGAAAAGGCTAAAGAATAAAAACCTGTAGATTTGAATGCCACTTCCTTTGCTAAGATAGCTAGATTAGGATGTCCAGAAGGTATAGCTGCATCTGACACTGAGTAGAAGTTACTAGCAGGATAGACAGGAAGCTCTGAAGGATGTACAATGCTTGGAGGGACAGAAGTTTCAAGAGAAATGGTCTCTTTTGATGGGCATTTGTAGATGATGGTTGATACTGCAAACAATGCCTTCTTGACAGCTCTAGCATCACCAGTTATCTATTAAGCATAAAGATACATTCAAGATAACAATTCGAAGAATATAAGAAACAAAGAATAGATATTGAATAAAGAAAAAAAAGAGAAGAGCCTCATAACCGTCCTAATAGAGATAATACCACGTTCGTCTTGTTCTTTACGCCGATCCAACTCGTGCTTTTTAGGATGGATTTCACACGGAATCAAGGGAGGTGCGGGATACGACCCATATCACATTCCTGTGCCATAGCTTGCAAAATCCAATAAATCTATCGAAGCTAGGGTGCCAGGCCTATCAGAATCAGAAGAACAATCCACACTAATGTAACCGTAAAGAAATGGCGGCTCTAACATAGATTTGTCTCAATATGTCATGTTGTTGAAAAATCCTGTGGTAGCATGGGATGATCGACACTTTCGTTTTAGTTATTGATTTACGCATCACGCATTAACTAATATTTATGGGGCTGGAGACTTCGCTAAAGCATGCACATAAATAGATGAATGAGAGATTACAAGGCAAGGAGATACAGATCTGGGGGTTGACTCAGAACTTGTACATAGGTCAGCTCACTAATGCTTAATAACCAAGAAATAGTCAATCAAGAGATATGCACCAGCAAACAACATTAGACTTCAATAGTGTATTAGGCGGCAAATGGCACAGAAGAGGAGGCCCACGAAACAGGTAGGGATCGGGGGTTATACGCTCTTTTCTATAAACAAAGTAGGCTTGTGATTGTCCGCATCCATCACTCAATCATGCAATTCAAAGAAATGGTTTACTTATCTTCTTCTAAAGGATGGAATTGCTAGATTGTCAGTAATATCAATTGAGGAAGAAGCTAGTCCCACTTAAATTCGAAAAGAAGACCTCTATTGTGACAGAAGATTCCTCGCCCACAGCATCTCACTTATTGATTGTGACATAGCTCTCTATCTCCGCTCATAAGAAGATAGCGTTTCATTCACTCGCTCTAGAAACCATAGGAGCTACTATTCCCAAGTTTAAGAATGGGCACTCACTGGATTCAGGCTTCCACCGTTCTAGCTTCTCTTCGTAGTTCACTAGAATGTATCGAGCATGTTTATCCGGATCAGGAGGCTTTACATAAATTGCTACGATTGCCAAGTCGAAAAAGAACTGGGCATGAAAGTGAAAGTGGAAAGAGAAGGGAGCGTGACTTGTTTCAAGAATTGGATGCCCTTGTTAAGGAAATCTAGTATAAAAGGAGAAATTGGGCCTATTTATCACTTTTGGTACCTAACCACCTGAACTGGGAATCCAGTACCCAACTCTCTACTTTGTTTTTGCACCCAGGCGAAGACAACAGAACTGGCTAAAATCTATGCACGGCGAGAGAGCTTTCTCTATGCTTTTGTGTATCTTTTTCGAATTCTGCGATTGCCCCTTTGGGGAATCCAATAAAGTATCACTGCGGAAAGCAATGAAAGTAATTGAATCGATCATCTGTAACACGAGAAAAAGAACTGAAGCTGGGGCCTACGAAATAAGACTAAAGTAAGAGTATTTGAATCGGACTGGCACTCTTCTCCTCTCTAGGACCGAAACCCGGTAATAACTAATAACTTGTAGGATTCCACTACTTTTCTAAAGGAGCCAGGAAGCAGGCGGGATGGCTTTTAAACCGAGAGTCAATTCGTATTCGTTTTCCTTTGCGCCAGCAGGTATTGAATCCAGTTCCGAATAAACTGATACCGGTGAACGCTTTTTTGAAAGGAACGCTTTTCTCCCGCCTACTGGAAAGAAGGTGGTCCCGGGGCCATCTATAAGAGATGCGGTTCACTATAGCAGTGGGCAAGCCCTAAAGGAAGCAGTGCTGTGGAGGTACGAAAGTATTTGATCAGCTAAAGGCGGAGCCGGGATCTTGATGAAATTTACTATTTGTGTTTTGCCACAGGCTGGCGTCACGACCGAAAGTGCCAACTTCTTGTTGATCAAAACGCCTTGTACCTGCATTCTAGGACTTGAACGATAGATTACCTGCAACAGGTGGTTAAAGGCCGCTAGAGGCTCGATTCTCTAAATAAAGTAGGATTGTAGAAAGGCCGGGTCGCAATTAAAGAGAAGGAGATTCAAACAAGCAAACTGAAAGGGCTTGATAACTAGCTTTCGGGTCCCCGTGCCGGGGAAGAAAATAAATTCAATTCGCTACTCTTGAATCGAGGGTTGGCCAAAGCACTAAACAAAAGGGCTCGCCCCATCCTTTGATACCGCAAAAGATATCGCATTCCTCGACCTAGACTTTCGAACTCGACCTCAATAATCTAGATTGTATGGGCGGGAGAGCTAGCCAAAACCATCACTACTTCCTATTTCTGAATTCTTTTCTGCATGGAGAAACTTTTTTAGCTTCTGTGCTGAAGATCACTTAATTTACCAGGAATACTAGTCCACTTAGAAGATGCAATTCTTTAGGAGGATGATGCCAGACCGGCTTCACTCCACTCTGCATTTTATACAGGCGGATGGCGGCATCCCATCAGGTCTCAATATCCTCTATCGTGTTAGCTGCCTTTTCCTTTTCAGCTTGATCTTTTGTCGGGTGAGGCTACGAATTCAGAATAGAGCAGCTCCTAGAGATGACCCAACTCTTGCATTTCTTCTTTACTATGTACATATTGCTGGAAAAGCAAAAGGGTCAACAGGTCGGGTTTTACTACAACTACTTGAAATGCGTTTGGATAACATCCTTTTTC
>CM054058.1:45024851-45387577 GCA_028641055.1 Alopecurus myosuroides
GGGCTCTGTTGTCTTGGGGAGCGTTGAAGCTTGCTTCTTTTCCATACTTTTCTTGGTCATCAATACGACGACCTATTCTTAATAGAACCGATCTTATTTTCACTACAAGAGGAATTTCGTGCTTCTGCCGGATCCTCCCTATCTCCTGATCGAGCTTGTGTAGATAGATATTGCCTGGTAGGGACGATAGTAGTACACTGTTTGGGATGGAGTCAGGGCCCTTCTCACCCCCTACGAGTCGTCCGGCGGAAAACTGTTTCTGAGTGGGGTAAAAGAACTTGGAATCGTCGATCTCTTCCTTCAAGATTGAGATGAATCGATGTCGGTCGATGGTGTGAAAACACTTCCTCATGTCTAATTCCAAAAACCAGCGAGAGGTTCCCCACTCTTCTTTGATCCGTCTGAGGGCCGAGTGGCAGCCTCGACCCGAGCGGAAGTGCGATGTGTCTGGAAACTCGGGATCGTAAATGGATTCGGGTACCATTCTGATCGCCTCTTTCATGATCTTTTCTATGGGTAGAACTACTGTGAGCGGTCTAAACTTCGACCCTTCTTTCTTTCTTCATTTTTAAAAGGGGGAGCAAAGCCTGTTTTTTGCTCCCTCAATTGATAGATCAGGGCCCCTCCTGCCGGCCCGAACGAAAGGCTCTTTAAGGAAGTAGTCCCATCACTCTCGGGCCCGGCACCAACCAAGAGGAGGCGGGGCTCTCTCCAATCATTCCGAAGAGCCGAGATCTCGTAAAGGATAAATTCGCTAGCTCAGCAGGTTTGGATCCGGGTGAATCAGTTCGGTGAAGGAAGGGAGCCTAAACTTAAGGCTTTTCCAAGCCTTGCCGATAGGCGCCTCATGGCTCGCTCGCGGAGTTCTTAGATCAGTAGATCTGGATAGAGTCTCGCTCATAAAGGAAGAGTAGCGCGCTAGCGCGGCTCGCTTCGCTTTTCGACGCGGAGCTCGCTGCTGTCGAAGCCTGCTTCAAAACTACAGGGCGTGCGTTAGCAGTACGGCTTTTCAGCCTCCCTTTGCTGGTTCCGAACTATCACTGACCCCAGAGATCAACCTTCAAACCTATTTCTTTGAATCTCAGGAAGGCTTTCTCGGGGAGAAAGCTGGTTGGGGAACTGCTAAACGACCTAATAAAAGAAAGAGGAGACTGACTCTGACCTTTCAAAGCCCTATCTCATCTGGTTGATAGTAGAAGGTACGTACGATGGTACCATGGACATAAACGAGGTCGAGCATATCTTTAATGATTTCAAACTAAAGCGTACCTAAAGCCTGCCCTGGATATGAAAAAGGGATTTGAGCCAGAAGAAGATGAGGATCTATCACCAGATGAGGAAATGGAAACAACTAAGTATTAGTTAGGTTTAGGTTCCGGAAATGGAAATGGTAACAGCGGCCCAAAAATGGTAAGATTTTCTTTTCAAAGAAAAAGGAATGGGATGGGGTATTAATCCTTAACTACAAAAGTAAGCACCTCTCCTAACTAATTAGTTAGTATCGGATCTGGGGTATTAATCCTTAACTACAAAAGTAAGCCTCCGCAACCGGAAATGCAATTCCATATGTAAGTTGGCCCCCGGCACTATGTCTGCTGTCCGTGTATTGGAGATTCGTGCTGACGGTGCGTTCCCCATCGGTGCAGGCACGCTTAAGACCGGCGACTTGGTCCTTGGAGATGGCAAAAATCTCGTTGATGCCGGCGGCGACTGGCTCGGATAGAGTTATTAGTTTGGGGCAGATCACTGTGAAGGCGTCCGGGTGGACGACCGGCGGGGAGCGTGCGCGGAGAAGGGTGCGATCGTGGCATGGGAGATCCAGCGCCGGCGCGTCGCCCTCCCTGAAGAAGGCAGACCACGCTTGGAAGAAGTGGGACGCGCTTACGGCGTCGATGACCAGGGAAAAAAATTTCGTCGAAATTTCCCGAAATTTCGTTCATTTGGCTAGTGACCGAATTATTTGTGATTCGTTCAAATTATTTCGCTAGTGTATTTGTCCCACGCCTGGCCCGATGGCCCAAGTAGCCAAAGAGCCCAACTGTAGGGATAAGGTCAACACTATATATAGCTACGATGGGGATTTTTCCTACCCTAGCCGCCTCTTCTTCCTCTGTTTCCTATTTTTCCTGTACGATGGTGGCAGCGCCACCGGGGGGTTCTCCTCAGCTCATGTCTCCACAACTTTCTCCAAGTGACCGTCATGGGGGCGAGAAAGGAGAAACGGGGCCAGCTCTTCCTCTGCTCATGTCTCCACAGCGTTCTCCTCAATAGTTCAATTGCTTTCTCATGGGTCTGTGTCTGTGCATATGAACTAGGACATCAGAGTCCAATAGTTCAATTGCTATTCTGATTTTTTGATAAATAGGCTAGATCGTGTGTACAGCCGTACAGAAAAAATTACCCTGCTTACGGTCTGAATATATAACTTGCAGCAACGGTAGTTTGTTCATAGAAGTCTTACAGCAGTTTGTTCATTGTACTGAAATTCTGTCCAAATTTGGTGATTCTTTTTTTAAAAAATTGGTCGAATTTAAATTTGAATTTCATCTGTTTGCACGAAATATTTTTACGAAATTCACGAAATTTTACAATTTCGTTAATTTCGTTGGTGCCCGAAATTTTTAGCGAAACGAAAAAAAATTTCCCTGTGGATGACGACGTGGTGCAGCGCCGTCCCTAAGGCCACCCCTCCGCACTTCAAGAAGTTTACCTGGATGCCGCACATGAGGGACGGCGTGTAGTCCTCAACACGCGGAACAAAGAGTCTCCTCAGCTTCGGTGACGGCTGGAAGTTGCTGATATCGTCGACCGTGAGGTCCGAGTGAGCAACGACGAAGAGAGCGCCCTGACCGGCGCAATCGATCTCTGGCCGACCGTCAGCGTCCGCGCCGAGACGTCCGGCAAGGGGGTAGTAGGGCACGAGAGCCTTGGCCATGGCCAGCTTCAGCCTGGCCACGTCGAAGAAGTCATGGACGGACTCGGAGCGGTACAAGTATACAACCGGGGTGTGGCCATTGTTGATCGATATGAGATCGAGCGGGGAAAGCCACAGGCCTTTCCTAGGCGTCTCCTCGCTGGGCGTCACCAGGCACGATTCCACCACCTTCACCTCCTCACCCACGCCCATTGTTTCTTCTTCTGAGCACGGCGAGTAAGGACTGAGAGAAAGGGAGAGGTAGCTAGGCACGTGCCTGGGGTTTGTGTTATCAGTGCAGCTGCCTATCTATACTTCTTATAAGACAAAACCCCACTAAGATGCATTTATGATTTTTCTATCCCAACATGCAAGCTATCCACATCAGACACCACTTTAGCCAATCAATTATCCATGTCATATCCACTAATAATTGTATTTCATGGCACATAACCATGCCATCTTTTTTCAACCATATACCCATGTCACTAATATTTATTTCTCAAAATATGCAACAATTTCACATGAATTAAATTTAGTATATCAATTATGTGATCGATTGAATCTTGGTAATGGAATATTTCATATACATTATACTCATTTTATTTATAGAATATTTTTTCAAAGACATACCCGCTGCAACGCGCGGGGTATTCTTCTAGTAAATTTATAAGAGGCCGCATGGAAATATCTGATAGCTAGTAGTATATATGGTGGTTGCTGGTCGCCACCAAAAATGAGATAACGTGAAAGTAGACGAGATGCGGCCTGTCTAGGGGACTGGTCGCAGCTCGTACATATTTCGTATTCGTGAAATGGAAATGACATAACGTACTCCCTCCGTTCCACAATATAAGATGTTTTAGACTTTTTCCACATTCACATATATACATATGCATGTATTTAGACACATTTTAGTGTATATGTACACTCACTTTAGTGTGTATCTAGACAATATATGAAATAGTTAAAACATCTTAATTATATTATGAAACGGAGGGAATACGTGGTCGATGATTATTGAACTTGCTAACTACTCCCTCTGTCCTGTTTTACTTGTCGCCGAGGGAGGTGATTAAATACATATGGAATCGGGCTAATTCCATCTTCACAAATGGAATCGGGCTGTTTGCCGTGTCTCTAGCTAATTTGATGAGAGATTTTCACCGCTATATACCCTGTGTATGAAAAACTCACTCGACAAGAGGCGGCACTCAGGCGCCACTTGTTCTACGTCCAGAAGACGTGGAACGTACTAATGACGTCCACGGTGACGTGACGTCGCAACTCAACAAAGTCACCTCGACCGTGCACATGAAGGATCGAACGAAGAGCCTCCTTAGCTCCGGCGATGGCTCCTTAGCCGCTGACGGTGAGGTCCAAATGAGCGACGAGTGTTATTTTGGTGTGATCCAAATTCAGTTATGCTGATAAAATACCGAACTTCTGACGAGTAGATGTAACGTCACAGAGGGGAATACATGGGGAGGAAGCCCCCCGCGGTACGGTACGAGTTGTTACCGATTTGGATCCGAATTCTACCTTGTCTAGAGTTTTACCCCACATTGTACCAAATCTGACACAGAGGACAATTTAGCATCAAAGTGGAATTTAGCAAGGCCTCCACATTGTACCTAATTCCAAATATACGTGGGGTGAGTCCCAACATTAGATAGAACCACAGTTTTTTTTTTAGAAATGGGAGCCTGGGCCCCGGCCTCTGCGTCAAAATGATGCACACAACAGGATTTTATTAAGATGAAAAATAAAACAACCAGTATTCAAGTGCATTACAAATCACGGATCCGACAAAGTTGCCACAAAGATTAGCCATCAGTCGAGCACAGCCGGTATCCATAAGTCCGCGTTCATCCTCCGGAAGAAGGAAGGACCACGTCTGGATAGAATATACCGTCTTGTTTACAACCTGCAAAAAGTGAGGATTTGATTGTTTGTTAAACACCACATCATTTCTACTATTCCAAATTGCCCATAAGAAAGCAGCACACCAATTCGAATTCGTGCTTTTGTTTTCTTGTCAATGCCATTTAACCAGGAACCAAACATATTCGTAATGCTAGTCGGTGGGTAAATACTGAACGTAAAGTGAATCAAACGCCAAATATCACGGGCAAACGGGCAAGCTATAAAAAGATGTTCTACAGACTCATCTGTATCGCAAAAAACACATTTTTTACAGCCATGCCAATTTCTCTTAATCAAATTATCCTTAGTGAGAATAACTATTCTATTAAGGAACCACAAAAAGATTCGAATTATTAATGGCACCTTAAGTTTCCACAAGTATTTTCGCAAAAACCTTGTGGATTCGTGCATCAAATCAGCATAATAGGATTTAACGGAGAACGATCCATCAATTGTTAACTTCCAACAAAACACATCAATTTCATTAGTGAGAGAAACCCCCATCAACCTCTCAACCAAATGCAACCAACGATCTCTCCTGTGACCCACCATATTCCTACGAAACCGAGTGTTTAGAGGATTATGTGCAAGCACGTCAGCCACCGTAACATGCTTATGTAAGGCCACATTATACAATGATGGATATGATTGTGATAACGCCTCATCACCTAACCATGTGTCCTCCCAAAAACGTATTTGCTGTCCGTTCCCTAAGGAAAACTTGCCCCGTGAAAATAAATCATCCTTCACTCTCATAATCCCTTTCCAAAAAGGTGACTCAAAAGGATTAACTTGTACTTGAGATAACATTTTATCCCCAAGATACTTATTAGAGATGAGTTCATGCCAAACCGCATCTTCGGTCAAGATCTTATACAACCACTTACTTAGCAAACACTTGTTTTTAAGTTGTAATACCTCGATCCCTAGACCATCCTGGTCCTTCGGGCGACAGGCTATATTCCCTTTCGTTAATCGATATTTTCTCTTTTTCACATCACTCTGCCAAAAAAATCTTGATCGATAGAAATCCAAACGTTTTCTAACCCCGACAGGTATCTCGAAGAACAATAAAAGAAACATAGGTAAACTTGATAGGACCGATTGATCAAAATGAGGCGATCCCCATAAGATAACAATTTTCCTACCCAAGAACTTAGTTTCTTATCAAATCTATCCTCAACAGGTTTCCACTCTTTATTGAAAAGTTTTCTATGATGATTTGGTATACCAAGGTATTTAAAAGGTAGAGTTCCTATCTCACACCCGAAGATCTGACGATATTCATCTTGAGCCTCTTTAGCTTTACCAAACCAAAAAAATTCACGTTTATGAAAATTTATTTTAAGGCCCGATAGCTGCTCAAAAATCGCAAGAATGAGCTTCATATTTAAAGCCTTTTGCACATCATGTTCCATAAAAATAATTGTATCATCGGCATATTGAAGTATAGATACCCCACCTTCGACTAGGTGCGATATCAATCCTCCTACTTGACCATCCTCTTTAGCTCGCTCAATAAGAATAGCCAACATATCCGCTACAAGGTTAAAAATAATAGGGGACAACGGATCCCCCTGTCTAAGTCCTTTTAGCGTTTGAAAATAATGACCGATGTCATCATTTACCTTTATACCGACACTCCCTCCTTGAACAAATCAAGCAATCCATTCACACCACATTGGTGAAAATCCTTTCATTCTTAACACTTGCTGTAAGAAAGACCAGTTTACTTTGTCATAAGCTTTCTCAAAATCTATCTTAAACAGAACACCGTCTAAGTTTTTCCTCTTTAATTCATGAATTGTTTCTTGAAGAACCACAACCCCCTCAAGAATATTTCTACCCGGTAAAAAAGCTGATTGGGTTGGTCTGATAACTCTACTCGCTATAGATGTTACCCGGTTAGTTCCCACTTTGGTAAACACTTTAAAGCTAACATTCAGAAGACAAATAGGCTTATATTGCTTGATGCGACTTGCATCCTCCTTCTTTGGAAGTAACGTAATAATCGCAAAGTTTAGCTTAAATAAAGGTAAATCACCTTGATAAAGCTGAGCAAACATAGCCATCAAATCAACCTTGATCACATCCCAAAACTTTTGATAGAATTCAGCAGGGAACCTGTCTGGTCCTGGTGCTTTGTTATGTTCCATTTGAGATATGGCTTCTAAAACCTCCTTTTCCGTAAAAGGAGATGTAAGAGTGAGGTTTTCCTCCGCTGAAATCTGTGGCATATCATCAATCATACCCTCTACTAAGGAAACATAACTCGGTGTCGATTCCCCGAATAATTTCTTGTAGTAATCGGATATGAAAACCCTCAAATTCAAATCACCAATAATAGTTCCCTCATCCTGTTCTAATTGGAAAATTCTCTTCTTCATGTGTTTACCATTTGCAATTAGGTGAAAGTAACCACAGTTGAAATCTCAATGCTTTGTTGCTTGCTAGTTAGGAAAAATATACTACTTTATGGGGGGGAGGAGAATTTGGCATGGGAGCAAGAAGGTGCTCCGGTTCCTAGTTTTGTAGGTTTGGGAACGGCCACTCCACAGTGTAGAGAACTAGTTCCAAAAGATCAAAAGAAAATTAGAAACTACTTTTGGCACAACGTTGTGACTGCTCTAACTCCTTCGATCCTATGACCTTCACATTCTAGGTAGGGTTTTCCAGCTCGCGCAATATGTCTTCCACGACGCCATTGATTTTCCCCTTTATCATTCTTCAATGGTCGATATAGCCTGGGTGCCCAGTCCTTCCCTAGGTCAATTTGGCATGTGAGCGAGAAGGTGCTCCGGTTCCTAGTTTTGTAGGTTTGGGAACTGCACTCCACAGTGTAGAGAACTAGTTCCAAAAGATCAAAAGAAAATTAGAAACTACTTTTGGCACAACGTTGTGGCTTCTCTAACTCCTTCGGTCCTATGTCTTTCACATTCTAGGTAGGGTTTTCCAGCTCGCGCAATATGTCTTCCGCGGCGCCATTGATTTTCCCCTTTATCATTCTTCAATGGTCGATATAGCCTCGGTGCCTAGTCCTTCCCTAGGTCAATTCATTCATTGTGGGTATTTTTACCTACCATTAGTCTTGCCCATTTTTATCCGCCCGAAAACCGTTTCTGTTTAGGTTCCTGGCAGCATAGTTTACATCCAGTGGGGAGACATGCCCAGGCGTCTCACTACAGCAATGGCCGTAGATGCCGACGGCCTTACTCTATGCCGACGGCATTTTATTGGCGTCGTGGGCATAGATGGCTAGGAGGCGAGCCTGGCCACGCGATCGTCGGCGCAGATTGATAGGGGCCGACAGCTGCCGTCGGCGTCAATTTCACCGTCGGCATAGGCCACATAGGGCTGACGGCTGCCCTCGGCACTCATTGGGCCATCGGCATAGATTCCTAGCCCGCGGGGCTAGGGTTGCCCACTGCCGTCGGCACATCAGCTTTTTTACTTGTTATTTGCATTTGTATTATTGCTTACTCTCAGTTAGTTAAATTAATATTTTTGTATTTTATGTTAAAAATATATAAACTCATATAAAATGATATAAAAAGTCTAGATCGAGATCGAAATTCATTTGCCGACGGCCAAATCGTACGCCGACGGCAAAATGTCGGTACATGTGTACAAATTTTTTTCTTGGTTTGTATATGTATATGTATGTATTAATTAATCTTAATTGGTAAAATTAATATGGTAATATTTAATGTTTAAAATATATAAACTCACAACCGTTACCGCGTGTATGAAGATCTAAGTCCATTTTATTTATCCATACTACACCGACACCACTATCGACTGGGTTTCACACACTAACTCTATTTTATTTGTGTTTTGTGTTCCCTTGGGCTACCCTAATACAACCAAGCAACTAGTTCCACATTGTTACCCCCTTTCGATGTCGTTACCGCGTGTATCCGTGTAAGTCCGGTATTTCTCTAGCGGGTCTAGGGTTTCACCGGAGGGGGGGCTACGGAGCGTCTGGATCCCAACACAAACTAGGGGTGCCATACCATGTTATTATAGGTGTGTTGTGTGCTTTGATGGAAAATATTTCACTCCGGGGTGTGGGCCGCTTCACCGGCATTCACTTCTCTCTCGTGAGTTTACACGCGCTATTAGGCTGAAACTCCCGTATCGGACAAAACGTCATGAATCTTCAGAAGAGGTGGGTTCTACCTTTTAGTTTTGTGTTCCCTTGGGATACCCTAACACAACAAAGCAACTAGTTCCACATTGCTACCCCCTTTCGACGCCGTTACCGCGTGTTTCCGTGTAAGTCCGGTATTTCTCCAGCGGGTCTAGGGTTTCACCCGAGGGAGGGCTACGGAGCGTCTGGATCCCAACACAAGGTAGGGGGTGCCATACCATGTTATTATAGGTGTGTTGTGTGATTTGTATGGCAAAGATTTTACTCCGGGGTGTGGGCCGCTTCACCGGCATCCACTTCTCTCTCGTGAGTTTACACGCGCTTATAGGCTGAAACTCCCGTATCGGACGAAACGTCGTGAATCTTCAGAAGAGGTGGGTTCTACCTTTTTGTTTTGTGTTCCCTTGGGTTACCCTAACACAACCAAGAAACTAGTTCCACATTTCTACCCCCTTTCGACGCGTTACCGCGTGTATCCGTGTAAGTCCCGTATTTCTCCAGCGGGTCAAGGGTTTCACCGGAGGGGGGCTACGGAGCGTCTCGATCCCAACACAAGCTAGGGGGTGACATACCATGTTAGCATAGGTGTGTTGTGTTCTTTGTATGGAAAATATTTCACTCCGGGGTGTGGGCCGCTTCACCGGCATCCACTTCTCTCTCGTGAGTTTACACACGCTTATAGGCTGAAACTCCTGTACCGGACTAAACGTCGTGAATCTTCAGAAGAGGTGGGTTCTAACTTTTTATTTTGTGTTCCCTTGGGCTACCCTAACACAACCAAGAAACTAGTTCCACATTTCTACCCCCTTTCGACGCCGTTAACGCGTGTTTCTGTGTAAGTCCAGTATTTCTCCAGCGGGTCTAGGGTTTCACCGGAGGGGAGCTACGGAGCGTCTGGATCCCAACACAAGCTAGGGGGTGCCATACCATGTTAGTATAGGTGTGTTGTGTGCTTTGTATTGCAAAGATTTCACTCCGGGGTGTGGACCGCTTCACCGGCATCCACTTCTCTCTCGTGAGTTTACACGCGCTTATAGGCTGAAACTCCCGTATCGGACGAAACGTCGTGAATCTTCACCGACATCCACTTCTCGAACAATATTTGTATTCGTGGCCGACTATGTTTATGTTATTGTTGGTTTTCATCTGTGTTTTTGTTCGACAACTTGTCATCTTTTTTACTATAAATGTTTATTATTTGAAAAATCATTGAATTTTTAATGCACTTGAAGTAATGGACTTGAAATATTAGTGCTCTTGAAGTAATGCACTTCAAGAAAAATATAATTTCTAATCTTTTGCAGAGAACAGGAAAACAGAAAAAAAAAACAAAGTACCTTTTGCCCGGTTGGTGTTACCAACCGGGGTAAAAGGTCGCAACCGGGGCATAAGGGGCGCCTTTAGCCCGGGTTTGCGAAACCCGGTTGGGCAGCCGGTGCGTAAGCCCCCCACTAGTGTATCTTTCACATTTTAGGTAGGGTTTTCCAGCTCACACAATATGCCTTCCACGGCGCCATTGATTTTCCCCTTTATCATTCTTCAACAGTCAATATAGCTTGGGTGCCCAGTCCTTCCCTAGGTCAATTCATCCATTGTGGGTATTTTTTATCTACCATTAGTACTCTTGCCCATTTTTATCCGCCTGAAAACCGTTTTTGTTTAGGTTCCTGGCACTATAGTTTAGATCCAGTGGGGAGACATGCCCAGGCTGGTTGTCACCATCCCCGGCTACACTACGCATTCCTCATCATCCGCACCCATTTTTTCATGGTCTCAGCAGACGTACGTATGAAGACTGGGAAGTGGAAAGAGACCACACGACTCCACCACTTTCACCTCGTCACCAACAACCCTTAATTAAATCGACGCATGTGTGATATGTGTGTTATTCGAATCAGGTGTTGTGCTATATACATCAGTGGAGCTGTTTAGATTCGATGACCGTATAGAGCTATTCGCTAGTAGTGGTTGTGTGACATGGGCGGAGAATGAGATAGTGAAAGGAACCTAGGACTGGTGGAAATCGACCGTGCCGGGAGTCTCAACCTTTGCCAGAGTGTTATCCACTGGTAGAAAATAGGCCTATAGTCCCGGTTCGCCAGGGCCAGTAGTCCCGACCGAGCAACCGGGACTAGCTATGCGCGACTAAAGACCCCCCCCCCTATAGTCGCGCCGATTACGAACCGGGACTAAAGGCCCGACCACGTGGGCGGTTGGCGGAGCCGGGGGGCGGAGGACCTTTAGTCCCGGTTGGCCACCTGAACCGGGACTAGACTTTATTTCGTTATTTCCTTAATTCATTTGGGTTTCTAATTATTTTTCACACCAATTTTTCTCTCCCTTTTTTTCACTCCCTTTTTTTTTAGAATTTATATTATTTGCTTAGTGTCTAACTACAATTATCTCTAGTCAAATTACTTACTCATGGTCAAACTTCCCGCTCGGTCACCCATCCTCCCACTACTCTAGCACAAGCACGCTTAACTTCCGAGTTCCATACCGTCCCGCATCCAAGTGTTTTGCACGCATGTATGTGATAGTAGTATCATATCAATCTTATTAACATGTTGGTCGATGCCACATTTCTTTATTGTTTGAATTTCGAATAAATCTTTTATTAAACAAAAGTAATGATGTAATTAATAATTTTGAATAAAACTAATTCATTTTAAAATCTTAAAAAATACAAATAATATATCAAAAATTAAAGAACAATAATACTAATTCATTTTAAAATCTTAAAAATACAAATAATATATCAAAAAATTAAGAAAATAATACTAATTCATTTTAAAATCTTAAAAATACAAATAATATATCAAAAAATTAAGAACAATAATACTAATTCATTTTAAAATCTTAAAAATACAAATAATATATCAAAAAATTAAGAAAAATAATACTAATTCATTTTAAAATCGTAAAAATACAAATAATATATCAAAAAATTAAGAACAATAATACTAATTCATTTTAAAATCTTAAAAATACAAATAATATATCAAAAAATTAAGAACAATAATACTAATTAATTTTAAAATCTTAAAAATACAAATAATATATCAAAAAATAAGAAAAATAATACTAATTCATTTTAAAATCTTAAAAATACAAATAATATATCAAAAAATTAAGAAAAATAATACTAATTCATTTTAATACTGGATGAGTTTGGTATTGACTAGATATATGTTTTCCTGGCTTAGATTAATTTTTGGTGAACAGATATATAGAAACTGTAGTTTTTCTGTTTTGTTTTCTTGATGTGTTTTTGTTTGTTTTCTTGATGTGTTTTTGTTTTTGCTTGTTTTGAAACATGTGTTTGACATAATATAGAAATAATATAGCTAGGAATTAATATAGAAATAATATCCATTACACTTTGCAACACTTTGCAAATTTTTCCAAGTCATTTAAAACTAGGAAACAAAAATAGTTTTATGAACAACAAAAGACAAGTGATAATTAAATCACAAGTAAAATACGAGTAGAGACATCACAATCATGAATAGAACACAATCATATCACATTCATAACATAGAGTCTTACGATCACACATAACACAAACATAAGTCTCACAATACTAAGATATTCATTAATACTAAGGTACCCATTACATGCATATATATCGAACGCATACATCTATGGCTCCGTCGAGTAGATGCGGAACAACTCGTAGGAGACGTATGCATCTATGGCTGCATACTTGACGTTCGTCAAGTCCAGTGGGGTCTTCTCCCAATACGCGTGATTCCTCGAGGGGAAACCAGACTTCATGGTTTCGTAGCCCTCGTGGATGAAGGCAGTTGCCATGCGAGCCATCCCGGTCTTTGGCCCGTTCAAATGGATAAGATCCTGAAGATCAATGAAGTGATCTTCAGGTATCACAATACCCAAGCGCATCAACTTCGGACGGTCCTGAGTGATGTCAACGCTGCAAAAGTCATACCCCTTGTTGACAAGAAAATCAACAAGTGCCGGAGAATGCTTTGAACTACTGCAACAACAAAAAATTTATACGTGTTAGATATGTTGCAACACATGTATTCTTCGGATGCAACAAACAAATCGAAGATGCAAGATTGTACGTGTGCGTTACCTTGACCATTGGAAGACCAAAACGGCCTCCTTGAACGCAATCTGGATGACGGCAACATCCCGTTGATCCGCCGTATACTCCAGATCAAGCCCGAAGAACCGGTGTTCATCGAGAGAGGAGAAATAGAGATTGGTCAAATGCCCAAGAGCACCGGGGAGGCTCTCGCAACTGTTGGTGTAGCACACGTCGAGACGCTTGCCACATGGTGTGGGACCACGAAATCTCTCCCAAACTTCGGCCATGGTGTGCTTGGTGTGGAGGAAGATCGAAGAGAGGGAAGAGAAGAGAAGAGAGGAAGAAACAGAGACTCGGACGCGCACTGTAGCAATGGCGCCCTTCTGCCTCGCTCGCGAAATAAAAACCGCCGCGCGGGAGGCGAGCAGTTTGATCTTTAGTCCCGGGTGGCCACGCCAACCGGGACTAAAGGACCATTAGTCCCGGGCGGCCAGGCCAACCGGAATTAATGCCCTCCACGCGCCTCAACGCGCTTCCCAACCCGCGACGCATGACCTTCTGTCGCGGGTCTCCTCCCGACCCGGGACTAAAGACTCATTAGTCACGGTGCGCAACGTTTGGGGACTGATGGGGGCGTGTGGAAGGCCTTTTTTCTACCAGTGATCTCACGGGCACTTAGCAAAGAGGTTCTATGTCGAGAGCGGTCGAAAATACACTTGTAAAGAAAAGGCACTTGGAAAAAAAAAGGGAAAACACTCAAAGCAATTTACGCTCAGCAAAGATGGCACATTCTCTCTGTCAATGTCCCATAAAAAGACACTCGGCAAAGATGTGAGATTTTCTTGGCACCAATATATCTCGTCGATGTTATTTACCCGCCATGTTTATTTTTTATTTTCCTCAGTTTTATCCTTTGCCAAGTATCACTAGTGGAAACAACCCCTTTTGTCCAGGGGGCCAGGGGGCACCTGTCCCGGTTGCAACAAAATCCGGGACAAATGCTATGCATTGGTCCCGGTTTGTGCGCCCGGGGCAACAGAAATCGCCTGGGGGCATTGGTCCCGGTTCGTTGCATGAACCGGGACCAATGCCTAGCCACATGCCACGTGGCACGCGCATGGGTATTGGTCCCGGTTCATTCCACGAACCAGGACCAATGTCACCCCTTCCCCTATATATACTGCCCAGTCCCTCCTTCCATCTTTTTTTTGCTTGGAGGTGTGAGAGAGGTGGGTGTTAGTGTGTTTTATTTTACTATGCACACGAGGTGTTCGACGAAATTCCCGAGCCACACATCAGCTCACTGAAAATGGTATCTTCGACCGAGTTAACAAACTTATCTTTTTCATCTGTAACTGATATATAAAAAAGTAATATTTGTCGATGTACTGCGGTCATTTCTGTATTAATATGTTATTGTAATGTATTTTGATAAACTTAATTATACGATCACTAGTAGAGAAGTGAATTTCTATGGAACAGTTTCTGTGGCGCACCAAGAAGCCATGCGCCACAGATATATTTTTGTGGCGTATGGGTGGGTATGCGCCACAGAAAAGAGGCATTCTGTGGCGCACGGGACAGGGGTGCGCCACAGAAAAGAGGAATTCTGTGGCGCACGGGATAGGGGTGCGCCACAGAAATATGCTGGGGCCCAACCCAATCATTGCTCCACTCATATTCTGTGACGCATGGTGGTTAGTGCGCCACAGAAATATGACATTTCTGTGGCGCACCACTGTCCTGTGCGCCACAGAATTCTCATCCCCAAAATTTCTGCCCACATGCACGAACTCCACCCCCCCGGGGAACGCTCTAGTTTTTGACGGAAGAGTTGGCGGTCTAAAAAGTATCAAAAAATAAATCCCTTATAGATGCACGGAGAGTTTAAGGTATACTTTTTTTTATCAAATTTTGAAATATGAATTTTGACTTTCTGAGCAAAAGTTCATTAAAAAAAGTAAAATGGGCATAACTTTTGCATACGATGTCGAAAAAAAATGATCAAGATATAAAAAAAACTAGAGAGAAAAAGGAAACCAACCTCCACCCACCAAATTCCAAAAGGAACAAAAGTTATGGCCGTTTGAAGATTTTTGACTAGAAATAAAAAATGTGGCGCACCCCTTCATTTGGTGCGTCACAGAATTCTTGAGGCAGGATTTCGAATCTTGCCTCCTCCTCTCCTCTTCTTCCTATTCTTTCCCTTCTCCTCTTCTACCCTTCTCCCCTCCTCTTCTCCCCTTCTCCCCTCCACTTCTCATCTCCCCTTCTCTCTTCTACCTCTCCACTTCTCTCCTCCACCTACTACTCCACCTCTCCTCCTCCTCCTCCTCTACCACCACAACCTCTCATCCTCCTCCTCCTTCTCCACCACCACCTCTCCTCCTCCTACTCCACCACCACCACCACCACCACCCCTCCTCCTCCACCACCACCTCCGGCGAGCTCCTCCTCCTCCTCCTTCTCCTCCACCAACTCCGGCAAGCTTCTCCTCCACCAACTCCGGCGAGCTTATCCTCCACCAACTCCGGCGAGCTCCTCCTCCTCCTCCACCACCACCACCTCCGGCGAGCTCCTCCATCTCCTCCTCCACCAACTCCGCCGAGCTCCTCCTTCTCCTCCTCCACCAACTCCGGTGACCCCCATCCTCCACCCACCACCGACCAAGCCACCTAAGCCCATGGTCACAACTACATCCAACGAGCTCCGGCGAAATTTCGAAATTTCATCGAAATTCCGGCTAGATCTGGCCGTCTTTTTTTTTGAAATTCAAAAAAAAAACTGTGGCGCACCCCCCTTGGTGCGCCATAGAATTGCGAATTTCTGTGGCGCACGGCTGAGGTGCGCCACAGAATTGACATTTCTGTGGCGCACGGCCACGGTGCGCCACAGAAAAAAATTCTATGGAGTGAATTCTGTGGCGCACCCCTCTGGCCCCTAGGTGCGCCACAGAATTGCAAAATGGTGCGCCACAGATAAGGCTTTCTGTACTAGTGGATGCATATGGATGCACGGTAGCGATGGATGTACGGTGACCGACGCACTTCCGAGTATATGGCAGGCCTGAATGCATTTCTTGATGTAGCTCAGGCGAACAAAGATAATGGCTTTATGTGTTGCCCATGTGTTGATTGTCGGAACGTCAGAGAGAACTCTTCAGAAAGAATCCTTCACGGCCACCTACTTCGGAGAGGTTTCATGCCCAGCTATAATTGCTAGACCAAGCATGGAGAAAGAGGGGTTGTGATGGAAGACGATGAAGAAGAAGAAGATCCTTTGTTCCCTGAATACGACGATACTGCAATGGAAGAGAATGCAGAAGAAGGAGGTGATCAAGAACAGGCATCAGAAGAGCCCGATGATGATCTTGGCCGAGTTATTGCTGATGCAAGGGAAGACTGTGAAAGTAAATTGGAGAGGTTGAAACTGGACAACATGTTACAGGATCACAAAAAGGTGTTGTACCCAAATTGCGATGATGGTAGCACAAAGCTCGGTACCACACTCGAGTTGCTGAAATGGAAGGCACAGAACGGTGTGACTGACAAGGCATTTGAGAGTTTACTTCAACTAATGAAGCCAAAACTTCCAAAGGATAACGAATTGCCTGAGAGTACGTACGAAGCAAAGAAATCTCTCTGCCCTCTAGGATTAGATGTGCAGAAGATACATGCATGCATTAATGACTGCATCCTCTACCGCGTTGAGAAGTACGAGAATTTGGATGAATGTCCGGTATGCACTGCACTGCGGTATAAGATCAGAGCAGATGACCCTGGTAATGGTAATGATATATTCGATATGGTCAAGGACCTAGAAGTAATCTTTGGTAAGGGTGCTAGCAGCCAACCAGTTCCGAACGGCCCTGATAAGCGCGCACCCATGTGGAAGAAGAAATCTATATTTTGGGAGCTACCCTATTGGAAAGTTTTAGAGGTATGGTCTTCGATCGACGTGATGCACGTGACAAAGAATCTCTGCGTCAATCTGCTATGCTTCCTGGGCGTGTATGGGAACTCAAAAGATACGCCAGAAGCACGGGAGGACCAGCAACGTATGAAAGACCCAAGCAACAAGCACACGGATACAGGGCGTCATTACTTAACCAGCTACGCTCTTACTAAAGCAGAGAAGGAAATATTTTTTGAAGTCCTTTACAGTATCAAGGTTCCGTCTGGCTTCTCGTCGAATATAAAGGGGATAATAAACATGGCAGAGAAAAAATTCCAAAACCTGAAGTCTCATGACTGCCACGTGATTATGATGCAGTTGCTTCTGATTGCATTGAGGGGGATTCTACCGGAAAATGTTTGAGTAACCATTGTGAAGCTATGTGCATTCATGAACGCAATATCTCAGAAGGTAATCGATCCAGAAATTCTGGCAAGATTACAGAGGGATGTGTTCCAGTGTCTTGTTAGTTTTGAGTTGGTGTTCCCACCATCCTTCTTCAACATTATGACTCATCTCCTGGTTCACCTATGTGAAGAGATTCATATTCTCGGTCCGGTATTTCTACACAATATGTTCCCCTTTGGGAGGTTCATGGGAGTCTTAAAGAAATATGTTCATAACCGTGCTAGGCCAGAAGGAAGCATCTCGAAGGGCTATGGAGCAGAGGAGGTCATTGGGTTCTGTGTTGACTTTATTCCCGACTTAAGACGATTGGTGTTCCTGAATCGCGGCATGAGGGGAGACTGAGGGGGAAAGGAACGCTGGGAAAGAAAACAATGATACCCAGGGACGGACATTATTTCACCAAAGCACACTACACAGTTCTACAAAATTCTATGTTCATGGCTACGTATCTCGAGGAACACAAGAATATTGTACGCTCCACAAATTCGGGGAAGGATGACTCATGGATTAAACGCAAACACATGGAGACTTTCGGAAGTTGGTTGCAAACACATCTTATAAATGACACCACTGTTGAAGATCAGATGTACATGTTGGCAGGGTCACCATCTTCGACTATTGGGAGTTTTCAAGGGTACGAGATAAATGGGAATACATTTTACACGATCTCCCAAGATAAGAAGAGCACCAACCAAAACAGTGGTGTCCGCTTTGATACAACAAACGAGAATGGGAAAAATGACACATACTATGGTTACATAGAGGAGATATGGGAACTTGACTATGGACCTTCTTTTAAGGTCCCTTTGTTCAAGTGCAAATGGGTCAACCTGAATGGAGAAGGGGTAAAGGTAGACCCGCTTTATGGAATGACAACAGTGGATCTCAACAATATTGGTTACAATGACGAATAATTCGTCCTAGCCAATGATGTGGCTCAGGTCTTCTATGTGAAGGACATGTCCTACAGACCGAAAAAAAGAAAAAATAAACAAACAAATTCGTCATACGATGAGCCGAAGCGTCACATAGTTCTTTCAGGGAAAAGAATCATCGTGGGAATCGAGGACACGACAGACATGTCAGAAGATTATATTAAGTTTGTTGAAATTCCACCCTTCACAGTGAAAGCTGACCCCACCATCCCGTTAAATAATGAAGATGCTCCATGGTTACGGCCGAAGCGATCATAAGCAAGGGACAAGGGTTCATGGACCATCTCTACATGAAGAAAATTCAGAAGACTAGATAGGGATGTTGTTGGTGATGTGTAATAATAAACGTGGAATACATGATCATAGTTCTGTTTGACCAATAATTTGTATTGACCGGTCAAAAGGTGACAACTATGATCAGCCTGACTTCATTATTATCCCAACCAGCGGCACACCCACCCACTTTTTCCAGTTTCTCTCTCCTCCGTCTGTTGGTGATGTGTAATAATAAACGTGGAATACATGATCATATGGTTCTGTCTGACCAATAATTTGTATTGACCGGTCAAAAGCTGACAACTATGACCCATATCCGAGTATGAGATAACTGTCAAAAACAGGCCTCGGGGTCATTTTGTTAGATTCGACTCATCAGAATATATTGTCGTTTGTAGCTGCAAGAAGTTTGAAAATGTAGGTCTTCCATGTTGCCATGTACTGAAGGTTCTTGAGATCAGAAATATCAAAGAAATTCCACCACACTATGTTTTGAAAAGATGGCGAAAGGATGCTCAGAGTGAACCTTCAAAGGAGAACTATGGTTTTTCTGTTGTAGAAGAAGATCCCAAATTCTCCGTGTCAAAAAGGTACAACTCGCTTTGTTGAACTTTATATAAAGTTGCAACAAAGGCTGCAAAAAATGTTGAAACTCATGCATTCATGGCTGTCGGGGGGTTACCCCCGAGTAGGGTAAAGGCAAGTGGTAAAGGCAACTGTCGTAAGAGAAGTTTGGTCGAGTAGCCGCCTACCCGGTACTTGCTACCCGGTCGACTGCTACTCGGTCTCACTTCAAGATGACCAGAAGGAGATATCAATCAAGTTCTGTCCATTCGAGTAGAAGAGTTGGCCCAAGTAAAATTGGCGGGAACCTACTCGGGCCAGAAGTCAAAGGAGCCGTTCTAACACAGGATCCCGCGTATCCCGGGTCCGTACTTGGCACTATTCGAACTACTGTTCATCTGGGACCGGCCTGCCTGACAGTGACAGCATGGAAGCAGGCCGTCGCAGGATAAGGGGGCCCTACTCTGTGTTTGGCACAGTGATACCAGTCTGTCCCCTTGGTTTTGCCCAACGACTTTCCGGATGCAGCCAAGATTAGGAACCAAAGCTGTCAGCGGGAACTCGGAAGAAGGACGATGTGCACACTATATCAACACTTGTCCATGTTTGGACGTATCCGGCTGGGCACCATGTATATAAGGTGCCCCGCCGCCTCCTGCGTGAGGGCGGAACACGAGAGAACCCAATTGAACACATCGTGACCTAATTCTTGACCTAGTTCATCACGTAGAGAGAAGAGTGGCTACTCGGTAGCAAGAACATTGTACTGTGGCTACTCGGTGAGACACCAGAATACATAGAGAAAGGCAGGAGTAGGGGTTTTACCTCCTCACGAGGGCCCTGAACCTGGGTAGATCGTGTTGTTTGCAGTGTTTACTTCTTACCTCACGCGGCTATTCGTCGCGTGATCCCTCCCCGAGCACCTCCAGCGTCCTTCGTCCCCACATCTTTAGCCATCCTATGGCATCTGCCGTGACACCACCACGACAGTTGGCGCCCACCGTGGGGCAACCAGCGGCGCTGGCTGGAGTTTCTGTTCGGACGGGATCTTCTTCAGCGGAGCGCGTAGTCTGTGGCCTTGTCCACAGATTCGGCTCCTTCGACTTCGTCACCGACAACGCCGGCGATTTCGGCGGCAGGGCCATGCCGGAGGGCGGCTCGGTGATCTCTTTCGGCTCTCACCTCGTCTACATCGCCACCATCACCAACCGCGCATACCCCGAGCTGGTGCATGACGCGGAGGATCCTCCCGCGGTGATCGCTGCTCGCGGAAGGCCCGCGTGCCGTTCTGCGGACCGCGCTGAGGTGATGGTGATGGGCTTGGCGGCAAACGCTGGCGCGGCCGCTACTGGCGCCGCGGCCGTCGTCGAGGATCTTGCTGCACCGAGCGCTGGTGGCAGGACTCACCGGCCCTACGAGAAGGAGTGCAACTTGCCGCCTTCCACTACTCCGACTATTCCCGCGTCGGCTGGGCGACTTGGCATGCCGACTCCCACCGACATCGAGCTCCTAGCCATGAAGGAGCAGCTCGAGCGGCAACGCCTGGAGCTGCTTGCCGAGCAGGCGGAGTTGGATAAGGTGAGGTTGGAGTTGAGTCTAGATCAGCTCGAGTACAACAAGGCTCACGGCTTCACGCCAGTCACTAGGAGGGCTAGCAGAGTAGGCGCCACGCGGCGCAACCTTGGTGCCGAGATGGCGACAGTTGTAGAGGTTCCTGCTCAGTCCGCCACCGCAAACACCTCCACCAGGCCCAGATATAGCACACCCGCCAAGACACTTAGAGCTGCAGAGGCTGTAGCTGCCGAGTTGCCTCGTCTAGACGGCGACGCGCACGTTAGGCAGCAGGAAAGGCTCAACGAGTTGGTGTTGGAAGCTGCTAGGCAGAATGAGGAGTTCCGGAAGGCCAACCCGGGTGCCGGAGCTTCGCAGGTGGTGCACTCGCACGCGGCTAGATCTAACGATCAGGCCTCGTCTCCGCATCCCAGCCGCGAGAAGAGCCGCAGCGGACGTTCGGCGAGAGATAGGAAAATGCAGGTGTATGACCCGGCTGCTGCCGCGAGACAGCTTGCTGTGCCGCAGCAGCCCGGGCAGGAACACAACGCTGCAAGAGCAGTCTCTCAAGCCCATCAAGCTCAAAGCCAGGCCCGAGATGGAGCGCGCCCAGGTCCTTCTCAGCGTCCCGCTGCTCCGCCTACTCGGCAGAGGCAGCAGCCGCGCGCGGTGGCGCCAGTCGCCAACCCGGTGGAGCAGCCTGCAGCTGTGCAGGTGGACAGATATGATGATGGCTACTCGGCCATGGAGATGGCTGGTTATGATGTCCATGATCGTGTTGGCGAGCGCATGCTGGCGCCTGGAGATGCGAGGCATCAGCTGGACCGGATCAGCTTGTCGGCGCGGCTGGAGAACACGGGTCCTCCGGGGCCCGAGTGCTTTGGCCGCGCATCATGAACGAGCCGTCCGTGAAGAACTTCCAGCTCGCAAGGGGCACCAAGAGCTACAATGGCAGCACCAAGCCGGAAGACTGGCTTAATGATTATGTCACCGCGGTTCATATCGCAAACGGCAACAGAAGATGGGCGGTGCGCTATGTTCCGCAGATGCTAGAGGGTCCAGCTCGCACTTGGCTCAACAACTTGCCCAAGAACAGCATCAATTGCTGGCTGGACTTCTCGGATGCCTTCATCAGCAACTTCACGAGCACATACAAGAGGCCGAATAGGCCACAGCAGCCATCCGCTTGCAGGCAGCGAGAAGACGAGACAGACCGCGAGTACCTTACTCGGTGGAGCACATTGAGGAACACCTGTGAAGGTGTGAATGAAGCACAGGCCAACTTGGTTCGCGCAGGGATGCAGGCATGGCAGCATGTTGTGGCCGAGATTGCAGAGGGAGATGCCGAACACTCTGGCGGAGACCATCAAGATTGCGGATCAGTACGCACTTGGTGATCCTACTCAGCCCCTGATGGACTCCTCTGAGCCGAGAAGAAACTTCAGCAACAGCAAGCGCAACGAGTTCCGCAACAAGCGCCGAATAGATACTCGGTACGATCCTGAAGAGGTGAATGCAGTGACTGTGGGAGCTGGTGGCAGCCAAAGGCAGAAACCTGCTGGAGCCTACGGGCAGAACCAGAACCAGGGCCAAGGCAACAAGAAACCATTTCGCACTCCTCAGTCGGGTAGCGGAAATTCCGAGCAGCCGAAGAAGTTTGTCTTTGATGACATGAAGGATGGCCCATGCAGTTTTCACACTCACCACCCCTCGAGGCCTGCTAACCACACTACTCGGCAGTGCGAGTGGTGGGATGTGATCAAGAATGACGGCCTGCCTCCTCCTCCTCCTCTGCCAGCGGCCAATGCCAATGTGCAGCCTACTCGCGCACCCGCAGCTCGGCCGCCAGTGTACCCGAGAAGAGAAAATGTGAACCAAGTGGCTTTAGGAGCCAACCGTCACTTCAACAATGAGGGCTACCGCAACAACAACAGCAACTACAACCGCATCAACAACAGAGGCAACAACAATTACCAGGGCAACAACAACAACGGCAACAATGGGGGCGGAGGCTCCAACCAGTACCAAGAGCACCACGAGAGCTACATGATCTTCACTTCTGAGCCAGTCGACAAGCAATCACAGCACAGGCGGGCCATGGAGGTCAATGCAGTGATTCCTGCTGTCCCTCACTACATGTATTGGTGTGACCAGGAGATCAGGTGGTCCCGAGTAGATCATCCCAAGGTGATGCCCAATCCGGGTAGCTACGCCTTGGTGCTGGATCCTACCTTCCTGGGTCCCGAGAAGAATGTGAGGTTCAGCAAGGTGCTAATCGACAACGGCAGCAGCATCAACATTGTGTACAAAGACACCCTCGAGAAGCTTGGCCTGGCCGAGAACATGATGCTGCCCAGCAAGACCACTTTCCATGGGATTGTGCCCGGGATCTCGTGCAACCCGATTGGCCGAGTGTGGATAGATGTGCTATTCGGCACCAGGGAGAACTGCCGCACAGAGCGCCTGCAGTTCGAGGTGGTTGATCATCAGAGTCCTTACCACGCTCTACTCGGCAGGCCTGCTCTGAGCAAGTTCATGGCCTCTACCCATGTTGCATATCTGAAGATGAAGATCCCTGGTCCCAATGGCATAATTACTATCTCTGGTGATTACAAGAAGTCCATGGAGTGTGCCTCTACTGGTTCCCAGTTGGCGGAATCGATGGTGATTGCTGCCGAGAAGAAGAAGATGTATGAGGTGGTGGCCATGGCGCAATCCGCGCAAGCCGGCGCGCAAGGCGTGCCGAGTACCCAGCATGGGACCGCATTCCAGGCATCTCAGGAGACCAAGAAGGTCCAGGTCGACCCCGAGTTCCCCGACCGCGTAGCCATCATTGGCTCCGGGTTGGCGGAGAAATAGGAAAGCGAGCTCATCCACTTCCTCCGTGAGAATCGGGATGTATTCGCCTGGTCCAATGAAGATCTACCAGGAGTCCCGAGGGAGTTGGTTGAGCACTCATTACATGTGCGTCCTGACGCCAAGCCAGTGAAGCAGGCTATGCGCCGCTTCGGAGATGAGAGAAGGAAGGCCATTGGTGACCAGATCACGAAGCTGCTGATAAGCAATTTCATCATGGAGGTGCTGCACCCGGATTGGCTAGCCAACCCGGTCATGGTCGAGAAGAAGAAGGAGGATCCCAAGGCTGCCACCGCATGGCGCATGTGTGTCGACTACACCGACTTGAACAAGGCATGCCCCAAAGATCCCTTCCAGCTACCTCGCATCGATCAGGTGATCGATTCCACTGCTGGTTGTGAACTGTTGTCTTTCATAGATGCCTATTCTGGTTTCCACCAGATCGCACTCAATCCTGCTGATCAAATAAAGACTGCTTTCATTACCACGTACGGGGCTTATTGCTATCGTGTCATGTGTTTTGGCTTGAGGAATGCGGGTGCAACCTATCAGAGATGCATGCAGAAATGCTTGCACGACCAGCTCGGTAAGAATGTGCAGGTGTACGTAGATGACATTGTCATCAAAACGAATAAAACACATACTCTGCTTGCCGACCTGGAGGAAACCTTCGCTAACCTACGCAAGTACAAAATGAAGCTGAATCCGAGTAAATGCACCTTTGGTGTCCCGGCTGGTAAGCTACTCGGCTTCCTGGTGTCTAGTCGGGGCATTGAAGCCAATCCTTCAAAGATAAAAGCTATTGAGAGCATGTCTTTGCCGAGATCCCTGAAAGATGTGCAGAAATTCACTGGTTGCTTGGCATCTCTGAGCCGTTTTCTGGGCCGAATGGGCGAGAAGGCCCTGCCTCTGTACCAATTGATGAAGAAAAGTGACAAGTTTGTCTGGACTCCGCAAGCGGATGTGGCATTTAATGAGCTGAAAGCAATGCTGGCTAGCGCTCCCATCTTGGCTAGTCCGCTACCCAAGGAGCCAATGCTGTTGTACATTGCTGCGACTAACCGAGTAGTCAGTGTGGTGATTGTGGTGGAACGAGAAGAGGAAGGCAAGAGTGTACAGCACCCAGTGTACTATCTTAGTGAAGTGCTGTCCAGTTCCAAGCAAAACTACCCGCACTATCAGAAGATGACTTACGGTGTGTACCTGGGCGCCAAGAAGCTAAAACATTATTTCCAAGAGCATCCTATCACGGTTGTGAGCTCTGCTCACATCTCGGATATCATGGGTAACAAGGAGGCGAGTGGCAGAGTAGCCAAGTGGGCAATCGAGCTGGCCGCGTACGCACCTGCGTACGCGAGAAGAGAAGCCATCAAGTCTCAGATTCTGGCGGAATTCCTGGTGGATTGGGCCGAGGTGCAGTATGAACCTCCTGCTCCAGTTTCCAATTACTGGAAAATGCACTTTGATGGCTCGAAGGTGAAGGAAGGTCTTGGTGCTGGCGTAGTGCTTACGTCACCCAAGCGAGATCAACTCAAGTATGTGTTGCAGATTCATTTCAAGGCGTCCAACAATGTTGCAGAGTATGAGGCAGTGGTGCATGGCTTGCGAGTAGCCAAGGAAGTCGGAGTGCAGCGCATCATATGCTATGGTGATTCTGATCTGGTGGTGCAGCAAGTCTCTGGCACTTGGGATGCTCTGGATGCCAACATGGCGTCGTATCGCTTCCTGGTGCAGTCTATGAGTGGGTTCTTCGAAGGCTGTGAGTTCCAGCACATTCACCGAGCAGAGAACGAAGCAGCGGATGAGTTATCCAAGTTGGGATCTTCTCGGCAATCCATCCCGGCGGGAGTCGCCTTGGAGCACTTGAGGAAGCCATCCATCAAGCCTTCTCCCAACTCGGAGTCCATATTCGTTCCTTCTCTGCCAAATGAGGAATCTGATCCCATGGAGATTGACTGGGAGAATGCTACAGGAAACCCGGGGACTGCCGTCCTCTACTCGGGGACTGCCACTCCTTACTCGGGGACTGCCATTCCTTGCTCGGGGACTGCCATTCCTTACTCGGGGACTGCCATCCCTTACTCGAGGACTGCTGTCCTTAACCCGGGGACTGTCGCATTCATTGAGGAAGTCCTTGCTAATCGGTCTGGGCTTCAGAGAAGTGCTCCCATCCCTAAAGAGCAACCAGAGGTACCCGTCCCAATGGAAGTGGACGAACTGGTGTTTCCCACACGGGAGACACCGAGTTGGGCTATGCCCATATTATCCTTTCTAAGGGACGGCACTCTGCCGGAAGATGAGGTGGCTGCAAGACAGATTCAGAGAAGATCCAAGGGCTACACTATGGTCCGAGATGTGCTGCACAAGAGAAGTGCCACCGGCGTGCTGCAACGTTGTGTGGACCCAGCAGAAGGAGAAGAGATCCTGGTAGAGATACACCAAGGAGAATGCGGGCACCATGCCTCTTCTCGAGCATTGGTCAAGAAAGCTTTTCGGCATGGCTTCTACTGGCTCACAGCTCTGCAGCAAGCTGAAGATATCGTGAGGAAGTGCAATGGCTGCCAGATGTTCGCGAGTAAGATTCACATGCCTGCTTCCGAGCTGAAAACAATTCCTATCACTTGGCCATTTGCTGTTTGGTGTTTGGACATGGTCGGACCCTTCCAGCCGGCTAGAGGCAACATGACTCACATCTTGGTCATGGTGGATAAGTTCACCAAGTGGATCGAGGTGAAGCCTATTCGGAGGTGCGATGGGGCCACAGCTGTGAAATTCGTGAAGGATGTGATCCTGAGATATGGCTACCCGCACAGCATCATCACCGACAACGGAACAAATTTCGCAGAGGGGGCAATGGTGCGGTTCTGCAGAGATAAGCACATCCGACTAGACGTTGCGTCAATCGCACACCCTGCCTCCAATGGGCAAGTTGAAAGAGCAAACGGCATGGTACTGGCAGGCATAAAGCCAAGGCTGATGGAGCCACTGTTGAAAACACCTGGGTGTTGGCTAGACGAGTTGCCAGCGGTGTTGTGGAGTCTAAGGACTACCCCTAACCGGTCAACCGGCTACACACCATTCTTCTTGGTATACGGGGCTGAGGCCGTGTTGCCAATAGACCTAGAGCATGACTCCCCCCGAGTAACCCTCTACACTGAGGTGGAGGCGAGAGAAGCTCGAGAAGACGATGTTGACCTGCTTGAAGAAGCAAGAGAGCTGCCTCTGTCACGTTCGGCTATCTACCAGCAAAACCTGCGGCGTTATCATAGCCGAAAGGTGAACCCAAGGGTTTTCCGAGAAGGAGACATGGTCCTTAGGCTTGTGCAGCGCACAGCCGGGATGCACAAGTTGTCTCCTCCATGGGAAGGGCCCTTCATTGTGAGCAAAGCGCTGCACAACGATGCTTACTATCTTATAGATGCGCGCCCACCACAGGCGAACAGGGCAGATAAAGCTGGAGAGGAGACCAAGCGCCCTTGGAATGTAGCTCTACTCCGTCGTTTTCATTCGTGAGCAAAGATGTGTATGTACCCTCTTATCCGAGTTGAAATTCTACTCTGCAATCTGAAATTGATCTCGGGGACTGCCCTCGTCCAAACTTGCTCTAAGTGTTTTTACTCGGCCTTACCTTTTGCTTATTCGGTTGCTCTACTTCAAAATTCAAAGGTACATTGAGTACTGTGTTTAAACCTACATGCCAACTCTTCGACTTTGCTGCTGTCCGAAACCCGGCTTCATGGCAAGCAAGAGAACAGGCAAAAGGTCAATGAGCACAAGAAAAATTACTAAGGAAAAGGAAGAGTGCAGGAACCGAGTAGGGTGCTTTTATTACTGTTCTGTGTCTTTTCTTTTCGGCTAAGTGGTGGGCTGCGTTACTATGATTGTTTCTAAGCGGCTAAGTATTTGCAGCTCTACTCTTTAACTCTTGTGACTCGAATACCAAAAAAGCAACAAGTTGCGGGTAGAGCTGAGACAAAAAGAGGGAGTGAATAAGAAATGCAACTCGGGGACTCGCATGATAACGCAACTCGGCATCCAGCCCAGGTTGAACAAATTGATTAAGTTGAAAATAACAAGTGGGAATAAAAATGAGTAGCAACGGAATAAAATAGTCTGATACATCTGCACCCGGCATCCCGGGGATCTGATGAATGTTTAAGCGATAAGTTTGCAGGAGGAAATCAAATTCAGGTCGACGGGGTGTTCTCGGTGCTCGCCTTGGTTGCTTCGTCTTCCTCAGTGGCCTTGGTGGCGTCCGCCTCTGTGCTGGCATCAACAGTCCTCGCTTGCTCGGCGTCAGGCTCGGTGGTGAGCTGCTCAGAAGTTGCAGTGGCCACCGAGATGGGCGTTGTCGCGGAGGCGGAGCCGGTCTCGGGGGCGCGGAGGTTGACGGTGTCGTCAAGGGCGGCCCCTGACGAGGTGCCGAACTCGAGCGTGGCGGTGTCGATTGACATCTCCTTGTTCTCGCCCTCCTCATCGCTACCCGCGACGACCACGGCCTTCCCATTCCCGTCCTTGCCAGCAGGGGACTCGAAGCCACTGAAGTCCAGCTCTTCGGTGTCAGTTTCTTCATCTTCATCCTCCTCCTCGCCCTCGTCCACCTCGGTGTCGGGCTCGGTGAGGCCGTCGATGAAGGTCGCAGTATCAGCATACTGAGCGACCTCGTGAGCGACTATCTGGCGAATAGCCACGCAGTCGGGGTTCTTCTGCCACTTGGAATCTCGGCGCATCTCGCGGATAATCTGCATGTTGAGATTTTCATACCAGGAGGTGACGAAGAGCAGCATCATGTCAGCACCTGCACGAGCTCCCGAGGCGCGCCATTTCTTCAGTTCAGCTTTCACGCGCTGCAGCTTCAAGGCAAGCCCGGAGATCGTTGTTGGCGCGGAGTCCTCAGGCCAGAAAACTCCGTGGATCTGGAAGGCGACGCGCACCAACTCGGTGCCCACGCCCGCTAGCCGGGGGCACTGTTCCTGCATGATCAGGATGCTCTCCTCGATCTCTGCTCGGGTGTCCATAGGCTCGCCCTTCGCAGCACGAGCTGCTCGGGCTTTTTCCAGGGCAGGCACGCTGGAAGATTCAAGATTGGGAAAGATTCCTGCAAGAGCTATCAAGAAGATCAGAAACAGTAACAGAGTGGAAGTGTGAAACGAGAAGCAGAGAAGAAGGGAGCAGCCGAGTAGCGGAGAAGCGGAGAAAAGTGAGTACTTACTGTTCAGATCATGGCGCAGCCCTAACAGCTGGGTCTTCCAGGCTTCCTCGTTGGATATGTGCTTCTCTTGAATCAAGCGGAGCTCCTCGAGCTGAGTAAAGAGCCCAACATTGGCCTTCTTCAGTATCTCGCACTCCTGCTCAAGGGCCTTCACCTTGGCCTTGGCTGCTGTCTCAACCTTCTCCTTCTCGGCGATGACTCTGTCCCTCTCGTCACCAAGCTTGATAGCATCCTGGAGCGCAGTCTGCAGCTGGACTTGGAGCTGCTCCATCTCGGTAGTATGCCCTTTCAGCAACTCGACAGCCTGGCTGGACAGCTGTTGCTACACCTCAGCAGGTTTGAGGCAGTCTTGATGTTCCTCAGCAAATTTCTTATGGTCTTCTGAAAAGAGCAAAGCACGGTTAGCAGAGAAGTGAAAAGAAAGAAACCCAGGAGAAGCCGAATAGACGGTGGTTTACCTTCAAGTCTCTTGATGGTGGCCTGGCCATTTTCCACGAAGGCACGGCAGTTCTCGTGCTCGTCAACCAGGGCTTTCAACTTCCCTGCAGAGTCAAATCAGTTAGCGCAGAAAGCAGAAGCGGGCGTAAACAATAAACGCAAGAACTGCGCAGCTAGAAGCGTACCTTACACCTCAGACAGCTTCATGGTACTGTTCATCACTTCCTTGTCGGCTTCCTCGACGCTCACTTTCTCTTTCTCTAAGGCAGCAATGCGTCTCTTGGCGACGGCATGGTTCCAGAGTAGCTGACGATGCAAGTTGGTCCGCTTCAGTACGCTATTCTGAGAAGAGAAAAAAGAAGATGAATCAGACAAAGAAGTAAAGATTCAACCCGAGAAGGCGGCTACTCGAGAGAGCATCCTCCTACTCGGCCAGAATCTCGGGGACTGGGTGATGGTTAAGGAAAAAGGGAGGCGAGTAGAAAAGGAGAAAAAATGCAACTCGGAGAGGATAAGTTGAGACTTACCGCGTAAGATTGCTCGAGATCTTCTGCGTTCTTGCGGTGGACGAACATCTTGGCAGCGAGTGTAGCGGAGGTGGTCGAGACGGTCATGGGTTTATAACCCAAGTCCACCTTGTTCCAATCAACGCGCATGTGGTCGATGTCGCCCAGATCAGTGCCATTCCAGTTGGCATTGCCGAGGACTTTGCTGTCCCACTTGGCATCGATGAAGCCGATCAGGTCGAGTACTTGCTCGAGGCTCTGGGACGTGATCGCTTGGTCTTGAGCTCCACGAGAAGCAATGGAGACGGACCTGTCTTGGTTTGGGGTCGGGGGCCTGGCGTTCACTGCCACGGCTTTTCTCCCTTTCTGAAGAGCGAGACTCCGATCCTGGGGGGAAAGGCCGATCTGGTGCTGCTGGCTAACCTTCACCATGTAATCCGGGTAGCAGGGTTGGTCAGCTGCAGCGGCGGCAGCTGCAGCGGCGGCGGCAGCTACCGCGCCGGAATCACGAATAACCAGCTGACCGGGCTGGCCAGCTGATGTCGGCGGCGGCTTGTCGGCAGCTCTCTTCTTTGCTTTCTCTTTCTGAGCAGTTGGCTTCTCGGAGATTGGCTTCTCGGCCTTCTTCTTCTCAGCCTTCTCCTTCTCAGCTCTCTCCTTCTCGGCTGCCTCCTTCTCGGAAGCATCTTGGGCGCTCTTCCTAGTAACCGGCTTGGCTGAAGGGCCGGTTGCAGCTTTGGGTTGCGGCACCAGGGAGGAGTCTGGCTGAGCGCCACCTTGGTCAGTTGGTGGCGCCAGGGGCGCGCTGTCAGGTGCGCCATCTGGCTGGGCGCTACCCTGCGCGGCGTCTGGTTGCACGTCGCTCACAGGGTAGTGCCCAGTCGCGTCCTCTACCCGCTGTTCAGCAGCAGGATCTGGCTGGGAGATATCCATTGCTTCCACCCGCGCCTGGGACGCAGGATCTTCTTGCTCAGCACCCCCCGTGGCTGGCTGCTCCTGTTCTGCTCCTGGCCGCTCGAGGGCGGCGTCATCGTGCATCTCTTGATCTTGGTTCTCCTCGGCGGTGTTGGCCGGAGGAGACGCTTGCTTCTCTTGATGAGCAGTGTCCTGCGCCTCCTGCTCGGCGCGGGATTGTTGCTCTGGGTCGGTGCCTTGGGCATCAGTGCCCTGTGGTTGTGCGTTGGCGGTGGTATTCTCATCATCGTCGAGGTCGATTAAGTTGTCGACGTCGACGGCGGTCTTCTTCTGGGTCTCAGTGGACGCGAGAGCGGCGTCCGCGTTCAAGGGGGCTCTGAAGAGGAAATTGCATTCAGAAATAAGAAGAGGACAAAGGAAATTAAGAAGAAACAGTAAAGCAAAGAAGATTGGGAATTAACCGAGAAGAAACTTACCCCTGGCGGGAAGGAATCGTTGGTTTCTTTCTCTTCACGACCTTCTTCATCTTCTTCTCGGTCGGCTTCTTCTTCTTGGCGGGGGGCTCTAAGGCGCCACTGCCTGTCCGCTTGCGGGTAACAGGAGCGGCGACGGATAGAGGATTGGCCTCAAGGGCTCTCTCGTCCTCATCCTCGTCATCATCCTCAGCATCTGCAGCATCTGTGAAATAGAGAGGAAGAAAAACACTTCAGAAACAGCAAGCAAAGGGCTAGTGTTTTGCGCAGACAAAAAGCATGAATTCAGTTACCCTCTAGCTCGTCATCGGACCAATCGCGTAGAGACGTTTCGGCATGCTGCTTCTCTGTCGAAGGGGAATGAGGAAGATTGATCTGATCCGCGGTCTCGAGGGAGGCCTGGTCATCTTCTTCTCGGTCATCTGACCAATTGCCCTCGAAGCGTTCGCAGCTTTCAGCTTTCTGGCGGTCAAGAACCTGAAGAACAGGGAAGTGTCGCGAGTTAACCGAGTAGCACGAAGGCACTATACCCGAATAGGCGTGCAAACACAAAGCATACTAAGCCTAGGGAAATTTGCTGCATATCCTACTCGGAAAGGCGTGCAAGGATCAAGCATATTAAGCCTAAGAATTTCTTCTAAGTATGCTACCCGACAAGGCGTGCAAACATCAAGCATACTAAGCCCAAACAGTTCTGATAAGTGCTCTACTCGGTGCGGAATGCAATTGCTAATCGCAGTAGGAAGAGGAGAATATCTACTCGGATTGCATAAACTGGAAGCGAAGAAAGGGGAACATACCCGTGGAATCGGCTTCGTGCGGCTGAAGGGGGTAAACCCATACTCCCAATCGTCGCGGAGGCCCGTGGTCAGGATAGACCTCGCGTGCTCGGCGACGTCCGCATTGCTGAGCTCGAACGTGGTCGTTCGAGTGCAATCGCGGGGGCCTCCCAGGTAGCACATTGGATGGGAGCGCTGCTGCAGAGGCAGCACTCGGTTCTTGATCCAGCAGGCGACGGGGTCATCGCTCTTGAGGCCCTCTCCGATTAGCGCAGCAAGCCGCTCCTCCATCTGCACGGCGTTGCGGTCGTTGGAGGGCTTCGTCTTCCAGTTCTGCCCAGACGGAGCTCGATTGCTCCAGGCGGGCAGGTTGATGCGGTCCGTCACCGGTCCCCCCTTCGTGGCGGGGATGTTCTTCACGTAAAGGAAAGATTTCTGCCACATACGGACGGAATCCAAGCCCTTGATGCGAGGGTGGTTGGTTCCCGTCCGCTGCAGCATCATGGCGCTGCCGGTGTCGGTTACCCGACTGCCAGTGGCCGCGCCATCCTTCTTCCCCTTGCTCTGCTGACGGAGATGGAAGTACTTCAGCCATGTCTGTACCGTGGGGCGGACGCCGAGAAAGGCCTCGCACACCACGGTATGATAGGCGAGGAAGACGACCGCATTCGGAGGAAGGTGATGCATCTGAACACCGAAGTGATCCAGGAAGGAGCGGAGAAAATCAGAAGCTGGCAGGCCAAATCCTCGCGCAAAATGCGCGAGGAAGCCGACATGCTCGCCCTCCCGCGGGGCTGGAACAATTTCGCCGTCGGACGGCCGGCACTGAACACCAGGAGGAACCCTCCGGGTGTTCACGAGCCAGGAGCAGTCATCGACGGTGACAACAGAACCAGCCCAGCCGGCGCGAGCAGCCATGGCAGCGAGCGAGAAGGTGGTGGAAGATTGGGAAGGATCTGGTGGAGAAAACGAGTCCGCGGCGGCGCAGAGAGTTGCGCGGCGAAGAAGAAACGGGGAGGCGAAAGAGGAAAGTACGGAGGTAGGAGAAGAGGAAGTTACCGATGGGGGTATTTATACCCTCTCCTCAGATTACCGTTACCATCGTGGTAGTGGGATCGATCGTGGCCATAACACTCGTGTGGTGGGGCCTGTGGCCGGATAGAAACGCACGCAAGCGCGGAACGCGCGCGTAACGGCCACAGTTGATCCCACGACCAGATCGTGGCCTAATACTGCGCTTGATGGGACATGACGAGCCGGTGGGCCCGCTCCGTGAAAACTGGGCGCGTGGCACGTCGTGTCCTGGGCAACGAGACGTCAGGGTCGCGGATGCTTGACACGTGTCCAGTTGCGGCACGGAAGGCTGGATTGTGCTATGCGCTGCAGAGACTCTGCTTAAGAATTTCTCTAAGTCCTTTTACTCGGACACAGAGAAGGAAACTAGCCCTATTCGGAAAAGAGGAGACCCAAGGTACTTTCCAGAGTGCTACTCGGAGGTTTTACTCGGCATCTTGAAGTTCAAAGGTGTTATTACGGAGATTGGTTTTAAGCTGGCAAAGCCTAGTGAACGAGTTCGCGAGACTCTACCAGCTTCGGGGACTGCTGTCGGGGGGTTACCCCCGAGTAGGGTAAAGGCAAGTGGTAAAGGCAACTGTCGTAAGAGAAGTTTGGTCGAGTAGCCGCCTACCCGGTACTTGCTACCCGGTCGACTGCTACTCGGTCTCACTTCAAGATGACCAGAAGGAGATATCAATCAAGTTCTGTCCATTCGAGTAGAAGAGTTGGTCCGAGTAAAATTGGCGGGAACCTACTCGGGCCAGAAGTCAAAGGAGCCGTTCTGACACAGGATCCCACGTATCCCGGGTCCGTACTTGGCACTATTCGAACTACTGTTCATCTGGGACCGGCCTGCCTGACAGTGACAGCATGGAAGCAGGCCGTCGCAGGATAAGGGGGCCCTACTCTGTGTTTGGCACAGTGATACCAGTCTGTCCCCTTGGTTTTGCCCAACGACTTTCCGGATGCAGCCAAGATTAGGAACCAAAGCTGTCAGCGGGAACTCGGAAGAAGGACGATGTGCACACTATGTCGACACTTGTCCATGTTTGGACGTATCCGGCTGGGCACCATGTATATAAGGTGCCCCGCCGCCTCCTGCGTGAGGGCGGAACACGAGAGAACCCAATCGAACACATCGTGACCTAATTCTTGACCTAGTTCATCACGTAGAGAGAAGAGTGGCTACTCGGTAGCAAGAACATTGTACTGTGGCTACTCGGTGAGACACCAGAATACATAGAGAAAGGCAGGAGTAGGGGTTTTACCTCCTCACGAGGGCCCTGAACCTGGGTAGATCGTGTTGTTTGCAGTGTTTACTTCTTACCTCACGCGGCTATTCGTCGCGTGATCCCTCCCCGAGCACCTCCAGCGTCCTTCGTCCCCACATCTTTAGCCATCCTATGGCATCTGCCGTGACACCACCACGACAATGGCGAGCCAATATGATCAGCTCCTGGAGCAAGTTGAGCTTATTTTGTAGGCAAAACTGCATGACAAACCTTCCTTGAGCACTATCCTAAAAAGTCATCAGCAAAATCTGGTTCAGAACGATGTTACCAACAGTGAACCTCGCAGAGGAAGTAGTAAGAATAATAGAAATGTAGAGATGCGTGGCCGGCAGAGAAGTCCTCTTGAATCAAGCAAAAATAAAAAGGGTAGGCAAGGTTTGTTCCTCACCTAATCACAAGAGAAAAAAAAATAATACAAGATAAAACAAAATGAAAACATAAAGGAAAACAATAGAAAACAAAATAAATGATTGTTCATGGTTGGGGCGAAATCCGAACAAAGTGACACAGAAGAAGAAGTATGTTAATTATGTTGCTATTAATGTAATTGTTACTAATTTTAAAACAATATAAGATATTTATATTCAAATTATATGCAAATAGTAAAATAGTTAGTAGTTTGAATAGTTAGAATAATTATTTAGTTAAACAGAAAATGGATTTGAATTAGTTATGCAAATTCAAGGACTTTTCATGTTGAAATTTTTGTCAAATTCGAAAGTATATAGAAGTTATTCATGTGCATATTTAAACAATTTTCAAATTTTGGCGCTAAAACATTTGGCGCGCAGGGTGGCACCAAATTTCGAAATACGTTTTTGTCCAGGCCCGTGCCACCAACCGGGACCAAAGGGGGTACCTCTAGTCCCGGTTGGTGGCACGGGCCGGGACTAGAGGCCCATTTGTATAAATATCTCGGCCCTCTCTCCAGGCCGAGCAACCACACTCGGGGCCGACCGAGCCTAGGCGAAGCCCTGCCGGCGGCGGGAATGGACACGAAGTTCCCGCCGGCGGGGATGAACTAGGACGTAGATTTGGCCGGGGACGAGTTTTGGGAATGCATTCATATATTGAAAAGGTCCGAAGACCGGTGCTTACATCGGGGGGCAGCGCGGCCACAGGCGGCCGACCGTGTTTCTTGACGACGGCCCTATTGGCCGTCCTTTCATGCATCGGGGGCGGCAGCGCGGCCACAGGCGGCCGGCCGTTTCTTGGGGGTAGCCTAGGTACTATAGGTGGCCGAGGGCGCGCCGGCGCCGGCCTAGTCCTCCTCGTCGGAGGAGATGCAGTGGTAGGGAGGCTGCTGCCACAGGTGGGCAGGCAGCTGGGGGGCGCCCACCGGTGGCTGCGGAGGCATCTGGGGCTGAGGAGGCATTGGGGGCGTGCCCTCCGGCGGCGGCGGCGGCTCCTCTGGCGGCGGCAGCTCCTGAGTCGACTACTCGCCGCCGGTCCAGGCCCAGGTCATGCCGTAGTTGAGGCCCGAGGGCAGCGGCTGTGGATCCAGCTGGTTCTCCGACGCCTCCATTGCGGCGTTCATCGTCTGCCACCACGGCCCCGGCGGTGGAGTGGGCGGCATCGCGTCGGCGTCGCCGGCCGCGCTAGCCAAGACCTGCTCCCACCGCTTAATCTCGTCCTCGACGAGGGAGCGGCGGGAGGCCTCGTAGGCAGCCTCCAATCCGGCCTGCAGCACGGGTGTCGCTGCCGGGCGGCGGCGCCGGGTACGTCTCGATGCTGGGTTCCTCCGGGGGCGTGGGGAAGTAGGAGCAGCGGCGATGTTCGTGCTCCTGCTGGAACCATACGTTCCAGTTCGGGGAGCTCCGCGCGTAGGCACGGTCCCTGAGGAGGTGGGCCGGCAGGAGCGCGCGCCGGCGATCTATCTCCTCGCGGGCGCCTTCATTGGTCGGGGGCGGCGACACCGGGATCCTCTGGGGGTTGAGGTGCCAGCCGTCCGGGAGGTGGACGTCCGGCCAGAAGACCGGCGTGGCGTGGTCCCAGTGCCACGTCGCCTCCTCCTTCCGCACGTAGTGGCGGAGCCTCTTGCCTGGCGCGGTGCGAGGTGGCGGGTTGCGCGCTGCAGGAGGTGGTGCGGGGACGCGCGGGCCGCCCCCAATCTGGATGCCGCCCGGACCATAGCCGAACGCCTCCTGCGGCGGCGGGGGAACGCCGGCACCTCTCTGGCCGGCGCCGCTGGAGGAGCCGGCCTCGTGCTCATTCTTGGTGCGCTTGAACCAGCGGTGGGGCGACATGGCTAGGGTTCGTGCTGGGAGCGGGATGTGCGGGGTGTACGGGGCGGCGGGGGCCCTTTAAAAAGGACCCGGGCAGGGTTGGCATGCCAACCGGCGGCGAGAACGGGGCGGCGGTTGCAGGTGGCCATGAATGCGCGGGGAGGAAGCCGAGGCATGGCGTGACCGTTCGTGGCCACGAGTGGGGAAGTGGAGGCGCGTGGAAGCTGAGGCGGCCGCTGGGTCGCTGGCCAATGGGCCCTTTGACCGCGCGCGGCTGCGGTTATGGTCTTACTTAAAGACGTGGGGACGTGGACGCGGGGGAGCCAACCACTAGGTCGCCGGCCAGTGGCCCCTTTGACCCCGCGTGCCCAGTGGGCCCTTTGACCGAATGTGGCCAGTGGGCTTAATTAAAGACGTGGGCCAATGGGCCCTTTGACCAAATGTGGCCAGTGGGCTTAATTAAAGACGTGGGCCAGTGGACGCGGTTGGGGAAGGGGAGGCCGGTTGGGGATTACGAGGCAGGCATCGTAAATTTGCAAAAAAAAAAGTGAAAAAAAAACCCTGCTGCGGCAGAGAAAGTGGCCAAACTGCTGTTTTTTTTAGATGAAGCACATCTCGGTTCCTAACATGAACCGGGACTAACTCCCCTGGCCAGGTTCGCCACGTGGTCAGTCCCATTTGTCCCGCGTCCTGGCGCAACCGGGACCAATGGGGGAGGTGCATTTGTCCCGGCTGGCCCATCCCGGTTGCACAACCGGGACAAATGGGCCTTACCAACCGGGACTAGTGCCCGTGTTTCCACTAGTATATTTATACATTTACCAAAGCCATTTTACAATTTCTTACGCCAATGGTTTTTTCCATTTCTAAAAAAATGGTTTTTCCACCAAGTCAAAAAAAAAGTTTCCTTCCACCACCTTCAGTCCTCGTTGCCATGTATACCCCTTCACTGGGATCCAATGTTTCATCAGCTAGTGTTTCTAGTCTTTGGAGATGCGACACAACGCTGGGCATCGTAGTGAAAATATGCTGTTGTCAAAATTTCGTGGGAGATGCATGCTTCTTCTTAATAGAAAACTGAATAACATCTCTCAAGGAATTTAGCACGGTTCTACTGTATTTTGTTGAATAATTAGTCATAATTTTCACGATTAATTTCAGAATATAAATTATGACCAAAAAAACTATTAACATGTGTAACTCGAACATACTAGATGCAGCAGACAACATGAATAATAACAACACGATCTCTCTAAACATGTAAATAGTACACATGTTAAACAGACATATCAGGACACAGATTCCGTACCGATCGTTTGTAAAAACGTTGTTGATGACAATGTTGGCGATGATGGGTCGGAGTAGATGACGCTTGAGGCGGCGGTACGCAGCACCGCCTGACTTGATATGTAGACGAGTCGTCGTGGAAGCAGCGACCAGTCGCGCTAAGCGCTTCCCAAAAACCTAATTCGCCCTCTCCCATACAGGATCACAAACGCGACTGATTCTGGAGACCTGTTCTCCCTTTCGCCGGTGGACGACGGCGCTCGGGATGGGGTAGACTACAGTGGCGGCGCAAGGAACGAGGTGTGATAAACATAGGTTGGTTTCGGTGTGTGTACAGCGCCCACGGCGTGCATCTTTTATAGTCCGTTTCGGAAAACCCTAACGTGTGCGACATGGGTGGCCCACGCTGCATGTTCGAGTCGGTTGCAGCATATGATACGGGAGCGATCTGAACCGACTCAGCTGTGACGCATTCGTCACGACTACGAACTCAGTTTTGCAAAACAAAAAAAATAAAGTTAAATGTTGTCTCGGCTGGAGGCTCGATTTACGAAACGCGATCGCGACGTGTTGAGTCGAGACGAGCGAGCGGCGGCGGAGGAGGAGGAGGAGGAGCGCGCGAGAGGCTCTCTTCTTCTCACTCACATACAATCTATAACACTCCACCTTATGAGGTGGTGTGCAACTCTTCAAACTTCCAATGTGGGACTAAACTTCCCACTCCCACCACTTGCTTGTACACATGGGCCATTGTTGAGTTTTCAGCATTTGCTATTGGGCTTACTTGTATTGGGCCAAATATTTCAGCAATCCCCCACCAGATCTCAAATGCCCATTTGAAGATCTGCCAATCCTCGCTACTTGTTTATATACTAGTGTTTCAGCAGGGACGGTTAAGTTGAACTTCCGACTAGAGCCTTAAGCTACATCTATTAGCAACTTGAACAATAGACTATGCCTTGAATTGCAAGTTTGTGCCAACATACTTTACTCAAAGTCATAACTAGTACCTGGCTTCCAGTAGCCTACCCCGCGGGTGGAGCATATGCGTCGTACTCCCTGGTCTCTTCATGAGTTTACTAGAGATCACCCAAATCTCATAGACTGCGACGTTTACAGTCGGACTCACATAGGTGTGTTCTTTCAAGAGTGCTCTGTAGGACAGATATTTTCTATAAATAGCCAACATAAACATATTAAGCCATGTTGCCAACCTGCCTTACAGCTCTTTGAGAGTTATGCATCATCACTTAGAGAGGGTTTACCAAATACTCTCCTCAGTTAAATCACTAGTTTGTTCTTCCTAGTTCCTAATTCATGGGATCTCCGATCATATAGGTTGGGTTACCACTATGGTGTAACGCTCAGGGTCTCATACCCATCTCCCTCGATGCACTATCTATCACATTACGTGATAGTCCCTTCGTAAAGGGATCTGCCAGGTTTTTGTCTGTTTGAATATACGTAACAGTAATTACTCCGGAGTTTCTCAATTTCCTGACATACTTCAAACGTATTTTGACGTGTCTTGATGACTTCACATTATCCTTAGAACTGGTCAGCTTGGCAATCACCATTTGATTGTCATAGTTCATGAGGATAGCCGGTAATGGTTTCTCATCCACCGACAAGTCCATCAAGAGCTCACGCAGCCATTTTGCCTCAACAGTGGTTGTACCTAAAGCAGTAAGTTCTGCTTCCATGGTTGACCTCGTTAATATGGTCTGTTTACAAGACCTCCGTGACACTGCGCCACTTCCAAGAAGAAATGCATATCCACTTGTGGCGTAGAGATCATCTACATCTGAAATCCAGTTGGAGTCACTATATCCCTCAAGCACAGCAGGGTGCCCTGAATAATGAATCTCATAGCTCATAGTACTATTCAGATAGCGCATGACCCTTTCAAGTGCATGCCAATGATCATTACCCGGGTTTGACATGAACCTGCTCAATTTGCTCACAGCAAAAGGGATGTCAGGCCTCGTCACGCTCGCAAGGTACATAAGTGAACCGATTATTTGAGAGTATCTCAATTGATCTCTCGCAATCCTCTTGTTCTTTCGAAGTATCACACTGGGATCATAAGGTGTTGGAGAGGGCTTGCTATCAATAAAGCCGAAACGGCTCAAGACCTTCTCAACATAGTGTGATTGCGTCAATGTAATCCCACTCTCATCCTTAATAAGCTTAATGTTCAGAATTACATCAGCTTCTCCCAGATCTTTCATATCAAAACACTTTGATAGAAAAGACTTGACCTCATTTATCACAATTATGCTTGTACCGAAAATCAGTATGTCGTCAAGATACAAGCATAATATAACACTATCGCCCCCACCATGGCGGTAGTATACACACCTATCAGCCTCATTAATGACAAAGCCCGCAGAAGATAAAGTTCTGTCGAACTTCTCATGCCATTGCTTAGGTGCTTGTTTCAGTCTATACAAAGATTTTAACAATTTGCACACCTTTCTCTCTTCACCTTTTACCACAAACCATCAGGCTGATCCATATAGATTTCTCTTCTAACTCTCCGTTAAGGAAAGTTGTCTTTACTTCCATTTGATGAACGATAAGACCATAAGAAGAAGCCAGGGAAAGTAGTACACGAATGGTGGTCAGTCTAGAAACAGGTGAATATGTGTCAAACTAATCTTCACCTTCTCGCTGAGTGTAGCCCTTGGCTACAAGCCATGCCTTGTACTTCTCAATAGTACCATCAGGCCTTAGCTTCTTCTTGAACACCCACATACAGCCCATTGGCTTACAACCATAAGGTCGTTGAGATATCTCCCACGTACCATTTGAAAGAATGGAGGCCATCTCGTTATGGACAGCTTCTTTCCAGTCATCTGCATCTGGAGATGCAAATGTCTCTGCAATAGACGTAGGATTATTGTCCACAAGGTACACAATGAAGTCATCACCAAAGGATTTTTCAATCCTCTATCTCTTACTCCGTTTAGGAGCTTCATTGTCACCCTTCTCAAGGGCTTTCTTAGCATATGGTTGTTCAGGATAATCACTAGATGTACTAGATTCAGGAATTAATTCAGAAGAAAATTCAGCAAAGCTATGCATATCCTTCATAGGAAACATATTCTTAAAAAATGTTGCATCACGAGATTCCATAATAGTATCAACATGCATATCAGGTATCTCGGATTTTACCTCTAGAAATCTATAAACAATGCTACGCTGAGCATAGCCCCGAAAGATACAATCCACTGTTTTTTGTCTGAGTTTGCGTTTCTTTGGAATAGGAACGTTGACTTTCGCCAAGCATCCCCAAGTACGCAAATAAGAAAGTGATTGTTTTCTCCCAGCCCAGTCCTCGTAAGGGGTTTTCTCTTTATTCTTCTTAGGAAATTTATTCAGGACATGACACGAAGTCAACAAAGCCTCCCCCACCATGCCTTTGATAAAACAGCAGTGTCCAACATGGCATTCACCAAGTCAGTCATCGTGCGGTTTTTCCTCCCAGGAATTCTGTTTGACTGGGGCGAGTAGGGAGGCGTCCTCTTGTGAACAATACCGTGTTTATCACAGAATTCATCAAATCCTTTTGAGAAATACTCACCACCACGATCCGACCTAAGACGTTTTATCTTTCTCTCTAATTGATTTTCAACTTCAGCCTTATAGATTTTAAAGTAGTCTAAAGCCTCATATTTAGTTTGCAACAAATAAACATAGCAAAATCTAGTAGCATCATCAATGAGCGTCATGAAATATCTCTTTCCACCTTTTGTCAACACACCATTCATCTCGCATAGATCAGAATGTATGAGTTCTAGAGGTGCCAAGTGTCTCTCCTCGGTTGCTGTGTGAGGCTTCCAAGGTTGCTTAGATTGCACACAACTATGGCACTCAGAACCTTTGGCAATGGTGAAATTCGGAATTAAACTTAAACTGGATAGCCAAGACAACAAACCAGAATTAACATGAAATAAACGAGAGTGCCAAACACTAGCATTTGAATGAACATTGCCACAAACATGGTTCACTGACTTATTGAAAAATTCGAAAAGCGAAAAGCGAAACAAGCCTCCGCACTCATAGCCTTTACCAATAAATTGTCCAAATCTCGACACAACTACTTTATTGGACTCAAACACTACTTTAAACCCATCTCTGTAAAGACGGGGACCGCTGACGAGATTCTTATTCATAGAAGAGACATGCTGCATGTTCCACAGCTGCACGATCTTCCCCGAAGTAAACTTCAGATCTACCGTGCCAACAACACGAATAGAAGCATGTGATCCATTCCGCATTAGGATGGAAGAATCCCGTGCGACCTGATAAGAAGTGAACATAGAGATGTCAGCACACACATGAACATTAGCACCCGTATCAATCCACCAACACGGTGATTTAAAAAACAGAAAGTACCATCAGTATATTACCGTACCCATTAGTGTTGCTAGCGGTCACCACATTGACATTCTTGGAGCCTTTCTTCCCTTTCTTGTCTGCACAGTCTGGGCAGTCAACATAAAAGTGGTCGAGCGCTCCACATGTAAAGAACTCAAGCTCAGCTTTGTTCAGCACCTTCTTCTTATTATTATTCTTAAAGGCAGTAGTGTTCACAGGACCATTGAATTGAGGCTTATAGTTCCCTTTGTTCTTGCTGTTGTTCTTGACGTGTGATTTTTCTGCACCACATTGGCGCTAGACTACAAATCACCACCTCTCGCAGTTGTTTCCTTTGCCCGAGCTTTCTCCTCAACATCAAGAGACGCTATCAGGTTTTCAACCGATATCTCCTTTCTCTTATGTTTGAGTGATGTGGCGAAATTCCTCCATGAAGAAGGAAGTGATACGTCTCCAACGTATCTATAATTTCTGATGCTCCATGGTAATATTATGCCAATTGCTACATGTTTTCTCCCTTCTTTATGTCATTTTTACACGTTTTCCGGGACTAACCTATTAACAAGATGCCAAGTGTCAGTTCCCTGTTTTCTGCTGTTTTTAGTTTCAGAAAAGTTGTTCTGGAAACATTCTCGGAATTGGAAAATTCGAAGCCCAAAAGTCCTATTATCCCCGGAAGCATCCAGAAGACCGAAGAGGAGTCGAAGAGAGGCACTAGGGGGCCCACACCATGGGGTGGCGCGCCCCCCCGGTCGCGCCAGGTGGTGGTGTGGGGCCCCCGGGCTCCACCGCCTCTGCCCTTTCGCCTATTTATTCCCCCCGGATGGAAAACCCTAGATACCCGATCAAATATCCTCGAAAAGTTCCGCAGCCACCGTCGCCGGGAACCCTAGATCAGGGGGGTTCTGAAGCTGTCTCCCGGCACCCTGCCGGAGAGGAGATCATCACCGGAGGCTTCTACATCACCATGCCTGCCTCCGGAGTGATGCGTGAGTAGTTCATCCTTGGACTACGGGTTCATAGAAGTAGCTAGATAGTTGTCTTCTCCTCCTATGCCTCAATGTTTAGATCTCGTGAGCTGCCTAACATGATCGAGATTGTTCTTATGTAACTCTATGTGTTGTGTTTGCTGGGATTCGATGAATATTGAACTTATGCCAAGTTGATTATAGTCTTTTATTGCATATGTTATTTGTGATCTTGCATGCTTTCCGTTGCTAGTGGTTGCTCTGGCCAAGTAGTTGCCAGTGACTCCAAGTTGGAGTATTTATGCTTGATAGTGGGTTCATGCCTCCTTTTCGCCTATGCTCGAGTAACAGAAACGTGACGGGGGAGGATGTGTTGTTGCCACTAGGGAGAAAACAACGGTGTGAGTGCCTGCGTGTACAATCATTGCTTACATTACACACGTTGCTTAATGCGATTATCTGTTGCTTGCAACTAAATACGTAAGGGGGTTCGGATGATAACCTGAGAGTGGATTATTAGTCCTAGACGCAGTTGGATTACGGTCTATGTATATGGTTGTAATGCTCGCACTAAATATCATAGTAGTCTTCATATCATGAATGTGCACTACGGTGCAATCTTTATTTGTCAATTGCCTAGCTTTAATTTGTTCGCCCAACATGCTATCTTTTATGGAGAGAGACCACTAGTGAACCTACGAACCCCGGTTCATTTTCCTACACTGTTAAACAAACCACAACTATTTACTTCTTTCTTTACTTACTGCAAGCATACATCATTTTCCACACTATACGTCTAATCTTTGTTTTCAGCAAGACCGGTGAGATTGACAACCTCACTGTACCGTTGGGACAAAGTATTTTGGTTGTGTTGTGTGCAGGTTCCACGTTGTTGCTGACACCGGTGAAGCGCCAGCACCACCGTCAGTGGCATCAACCTTCCCGAGATCCTCTTCCTCCTACTGGATTGATAACCTTGGTTCTTAACTGAGGGAAATTCTTGCCGCTTACTAATCACACCCTCCTCTTGGGGTTTCCACGGTCGCCATCACGAGCATCAAGAATTTCTGGCGCCGTTGCCGGGGAGGAAGATGTCTTGTGGCAAGGGGAGTCTCTCACTCTCAACCTCTTTATTTTGTTTATTGTCTTGTTTTTATTTTCTATATTAAAGACACACAAAAAATTAGTTTAATTCATAGCTGTTATTTATTTGCTTGCTTTTATTCTGCTAAAATGAGTTCGTCTGAGATTACTAAGTTGTGTGACTTCACTAGCACAAACAACAATGATTTTATTTGTACACCTATTCCTCCACCTGCTCCTACTGCTGCTTTCTATGAGATTAAACCTACTTTATTAAATCTTGTTATGAAAGAGCAATTTTCTATTATTAGTACTGATGATGCTGCTGCCCACCTTAATAATTTTGTTGAACTATGTGAGATGCAAAAATATAAAGATGTGGATGGAGATATTTTTAAACTGAAATAATTTCCTTTCTCTTTGAGAGGGAGAGCTAAAGAATGGTTGCTATCTTTGACTAGAAATAGTATTGATTCATGGACTAAGTGTAAAGATGTTTTCATTGGAAAATATTATCCTCCTGCTAAGAATATATCCCTGAGAAGTGACATAATGAATTTGAAACACTTTGATAATGAACATGTTGCTAAAGCTTGGGAAAGAATGAAAACTATGGTGAAGAACTGTCCCTCTCATGGACTGACTACTTGGATGATTATACAAACTTTTATGCAGTACTAAATTTCTATTCAAGAACCTATTGGATTCAGCTGCCGAAGGTACCTTTATGTCTATCACTTTGGGCAATGCAACAAAGCTTCTTGATGATATGATGATTAATTATTCAGAGTGGCACACTGAGAGAGCTCCACAAGGGATGAAGGTAAATTCTGTTGAGGAAACCTCCTCTTTAAGTGAAAGGCTTGATGTTATTATGTCTATGCTTGTTAATGGTAAAGCTCAAGTTGATCCTAATAATTTTTCTTTAGCCTCTTTGATTTCTCAATAAGAGCATGTTGATGTAAACTTATTAGAAATAATAATTTTAACAACAATGCTTATAGAAATAATTTTGGTGGAAACAACTATAAGCCTTATCCTCCTAATAATGGTTATGGTAATTCTTATGGGAACTCCTACAATAGCAATAAAAGCTCTACCTCTGATCTTGAAAACATCCTTAGAGAATCTATTAGCACACAAACTGCTTTTAATAAATCTGTTGAGGAAAAGCTTGGTAAAATAGATGTTCTGGCCTCTAAAGTAGATAACCTTGCTATTGATGTTGATTCTATAAAATTAAAAGTTTTGCCACAATATGTTAAACAAATTAAAACTTTTAATGCCATCCAAGTTCGAATTGATGATAATGTTAGGTTGATGGCTGAATTACGTGCTAGGTGGGAAAGAGAAGATGAATTGGCTAAAAAGAATAATATTGCTAGAGTTTGCACTATCACAACCACTAGTAAAACTGAAGCTCCAAGTGCTAGTAAACCTCCTACTATCAATGGTAAAGTAGTTGGTGTTGATAAAGTCCCTCCTCTTTTGGTGAAATGTTCTAAATTTCCTCAAACTGCTGAAACTACTTCTAATAAAAGTGCTAAATTTTTTAGAGAAGTAGGGGATAATGGTTCCATTACTTTTGATGATAATAATATTGATTTTGATGATTGCAATGTATCCGAAGTTATTATGTTTCTACAAAATCTTGCTAGAAGTCCCAATGCAAGTGACATGAATATGGTCTTTACTAAACATATTACCAATGCTCTCATGAAAGTTAGGGAAGAAAAGCTGAAACTTGAGACATCTATCCCTAGGAAATTAGATGATGGTTGGGAGCCTATCATTAAGATAAAAGTAAATGATTTTGATTGCAATGCTTTGTGTGATCTTGGTGCTAGTATCTCTGTTATGCCTCAAAAGCTTTATAATATGCTTGATTTACCACCGTTGGAGCACTGTTATTTGGATGTTCATCTTGCTGATAATGCTAAGAAGAAACCTATTGGTAGAATTGATGATGTTCTTATTATGGTTAAAAATAACCTTGTCCCTGTTGATTTTGTTGTTACAAACATTGAATGCAATGTCTCTCGTCCTATTGTTTTGGGAAGACCTTTTCTTAGAACTCTTGGTGCTATTATTGATATGGAAGAGGGGAGTACTAAATATAAATTCCCCCTCAAGAAAAGTTTGGAACACTTTCCTAGAAAGAATATGTAGCTACCTTTTGACTCTATTATTAGAGAAAGATATGATGTTGATGCTTCTTCACTTTAAAATACTTGAGTTGCCCTTTTAAGCCTAACTGAAAGGCGTTAAAGAAAAACGCTACCGGGAGACAAACCGTTTTATTTTGTTGTTTTCAACCCGTTTTCCTTCGTTTTCTTTGTTGTGCTTTGCACCTGGGTGTTTTCTATTTCCTTAGAAACCCCGCTATATCTTTTCTTTTGTGTTTTTGTTGAGCCAAGTAAAGCCTCTAGTGGAAAGTTGAGCCTATACTAGCAAACGTGCCCGTGCGTTGCAACGGGAGAAAAAAAAACTATGTTAAAGAGACAGACACCGATATTTTTTACATAATCACAGTGGTGGTTTACTTCAGGAAAAAACACCATATTTAGAAATAATTAGCTGCAAAGAACACAAAAACTATCAGTAATAACTTTGCTCCGAATTTTCCATGTCAAGCCTACCAGGTGAGCTTCTTAGGAATAGGAAATTGCATAAGTTAGCCATCGGCATTTAGCTAGTCAACTTACCAGTAGTAGTACTCACGTGTGCTTGGTACGTACTTGGGAGTGCGTGCAGAGCGATGGTACGGGAGAAAAAAGAATCTGCACACACTAAATTCTGTTTGGTACAACCGAAAGGTATCAACCAGATAGAATATGCCATTGTAGTGATAAATCATTTTGTTAAACTTAAACATATAAGAATCAACCAAGTGTACTCTAATATTCCAGTTTGTTGTATTCGAATAATTTCGTAGAATACCCTCCCTTACCTGATTTGATGTGTTTTCATCTAAAAAAGCATGTCGACCATGTGCTTCCCAAATATCTCACTATATGACGAAAGTACTATGGTAGTCCAGTCAACTAATACATGGGGAAGAGTGCACCTTTTATTTTAGAATCAGATACTTGTCAAAGTCCACACGTTTGCTAGTACTTCTAACGATTCAGTGCTCCAAGCATAGGCCACCAACTGAGATACCCCATTGCCTGAAAGCAAGCAAACAGGGCCAGAGCAAGATTCAGTAAGTTAGACAGATCAACGAACTGAAGCTTATAGTTACAATGAAAATAAATTTCACTTCAGCTAATGAAGTAGATATTGCAGTAGATTCTCTTAAACGAGTAGAAACAGCCAGGAAGTTGATCTTCGTAGAAAATGATTTAAAACGTTCTGATCATACCGAGGTGAATGAGTCTTCTCAGAACATGTCATCACCGCTGGGTGATGGAGTTCTAGGCCGAGATGAGGAAGGAGTGCGCAATACTGTGAGTGTTTCACATGCTGTGAAATTAACTCGAACGACCAGAAATAAAAAACCACTCTCTTCTAACCCTAAAAGAAGAAGTACTAGGATCAAAGCCATCACTAAAAATAATTAAGATCAATGAGAGGAGTTTTTTGGAACACGGATGGTTTTGGGGATTCGTCTAAACACTTGGCTGTTAATGAAATTGTTCGAGAGTTACAGTTGGACTTTGTTGCGATATTGGAAACTGGTAGGTCCAGTTTCGAGCAACGGTTACTATCACACTTAGCGGGTGGTCGTGATTTTTCTTGGTATTGTCTACCACCCAAAGGAAGATCGGGGGGCATTTTGGTTGGCTTTCATAATGTTAATATTACGGTTCAGAATGTGGTAGCGGGAGAATTCTCCGTTAAATTTCATCTGCGAACGAAGGACGATGGTTTCCTTTGGACGTTGGTAGTGGTTTACGGAGCTGCTCAAGAGGATAAAAAACCCGTATTCCTATCTGAGCTAGTACGTATTTGCGAGAGTGAAACTCGACCCATATTGGTGGGGGGGATTTCAATATTATGAGGAGACCTAATGAGAAGAGTAACGACAATTTTAATACTAGATGGCCTTCGATTTTCAATGCAATTATAGAGAGCCTGGATCTCAAAGAATTGGAGATGTCAGGGAGGCAATACTAGACGAGCTGTGACTACTTTTGAGAAGTTGGATCGTATATTGGCCAGTGTAGAGTGGGAAGAAAAATTTCCACTGGTTTCTGTTCAGGCATTGGCAAGAACGGGATCTGATCATGTCCCTTTGTTTGTGGACTCGGGTTGTTCGATACACAAAGGGAATAAATCATCATTCTCATTTGAATTATCTTGGCTAAAGAAGGAGGGTTTCTATGAGATGGTGAGTAAAGAGTGGACCTCCCAACTGATGGGAGGGTCACCTATAGAGGTCTGGCAACATAAAATTAGACACTTACGTAGTTTCCTACGGGGATGGGCTAAAAATATGAGCGGAGAGTATAAAATGCTGAGGGACAAGCTTATTCTTCTGATTAATGAGTTAGACATTAAAGCTGAGACTATGCCCCTTTCTGATGATGAAAGGAAGTCCAAAAGAGAGGCTGATCTGTATCTAAATAAACTTAGACGTGATGAAGAGTCCAAGTGGGCTCAACGTGCTAAGATGAGACATATACAGGAAGGAGGCGATAATACTAAATATTTTCATATGATGGCAAATGGGAAGAATAGAAAGAAAAAAAATATTTCAGTTAGAACAAGACGAGGGGACTATTGTTGGACAACATAACCTAAAGATCTTTATATCTGAATATTACAAAAAATTGTTTGGCCCACCCGAGCACACAACCATTGCACTTGATGAGGGTAAGATATATGATCTACCTCAAGTATCGGTGGAAGAAAATGCTTTACTCACTGCTCCTTTTTCTGAAGAGGAGGTCTTAGAGGCGATAACTCAAATGGAACTCAATAAAGCACCGGGACCAGATGGGTTCCCGGCTGAATTTTATAAGAAATTTTGGGATGTAATTAAGATAGACATGATGTCTATGTTTGCCCAATTATATGAAGCAGAGTTGCCACTTTATAAATTGAACTTTGGGATAATTACACTATTACCTAAGAAGGAAGACGCAGCTAGAATTGAACAGTATAGACCTATCTGTTTACTTAATGTAAGCTTTAAATTTTTTACTAAAGTTGGGACTAATAGAGTCACTGCGATTGCGCAGCGTATCATCAGACCTACTCAATCTGCATTTCTACCTGGTAGGAATATTTTAGAGGGGGTGGTGGTACTACATGAAACAATACATGAACTTCACACTAAAAAAATGGATGGGATACTGTTTAAGATTGACTTTGAAAAAGCTTATGATAAGGTTAGTTGGTCCTTTTTACAACAAACACTAAGGATGAAAGGGTTTGCACCGCTGTGGTGTGACTGGATAGCAAGATTTGTCCAAGGTGGGAGTGTAGGTGTCCGGGTGAATGATGACATTGGTCATTATTTTCAAACACTCAAAGGGATCAGACAGGGAGATCCGTTGTCTCCTATACTCTTTAACCTCGTTGCTGATATGTTAGCAGTCCTTATTGCAAGGGCAAAAGATAATGGTAGCGTTGGAAGTCTTGTACCACATCTTGTTGAAGGTGGGGTCTCGATTCTCCAATATGCTGATGACACCATACTCTTTCTTCAACATGATCTCGATAAAGCAGTCAATATGAAATTAATTCTGGTGTTATTTGAACAAATCTCTGGATTAAAGATTAATTTTCATAAGAGTGAACTGTTCTGCTTTGGGGCAGCGGTAGAGGCACAGGATGAATATCGTCACATTTTTGGGTGTGATGTGGGCCAGCTACCGTTTAAATATCTAGGTATTCCGATTCATTATAGGAAACTTTTAAATAAGGAATGGCTTCCGATTGAGGACCGTTTTGAAAGCAAATTGAGTACGTGGATTGGTAAATTACTTTCTTATGGAGACAGATTGGTTCTCATTAATTCAGTTCTATCTAGTTTACCGATGTTTTTTCTATCCTTTTTTGAGATACATGTTGGGGTGATGAAAAAATTGGATTTCTTTAGATCTCGCTTTTTTTGGCAAAGCGACCAGAAGAAGAAGAAGTATAGGTTAACTAGGTGGAATATTATTTGTAGACCAAAAGATCAGGGGGGCCTGGGGATCGAGGTTCTACAGATTAAAAACAAATGTCTGTTAAGCAAATGGCTTTATAAACTCATGACCGAGGAGGGGGTGTGGACTGAAATACTACATAATAAATATATTAAGGATTTACCATTACAACAAGTGGAAGCAAAACCTACCGACTCACCCTTCTGGAAAGGGTTGATGCGGGTTAAGGGGGATTTCTTTCAACGAATCAAATACACACTTGGGGATGGTCAGACCATACGATTTTGGGAGGATATTTGGTTAGGGGATGATACTTTGGCTGCTCAGTACCCAAACCTATATAATGTGGTCCGACATAGTAATGTTCTTGTTTCACATGTTTTGTGGAATGATCATCCTAATTTGGTTTTTAGGAGAGCGTTAACTGGTGATAAATGGGACGCATGGTTGCATTTAGTTCAACGCTTAATGTTTCTATCTAATTCTAATAGCCCAGATTCTTTTAAATGGACATTGACTACGTCTGGTAGTTTTTCTGTTAAATCCTACTATGAGGACTTAATGAACGAAGGTACTAAATGTTTACGTAGGTATATTTGGAAAATAAAAGTTCCACTCAAGATAAGGATTTTTATGTGGTTTCTTTATCGTAAGGAGCTATTAACGAAAGATAATCTGGCTAAACGAAATTGGATGGGTTGCCCCAAGTGTGTTTTCTGTGGTAATCAAGAGACTATTGATCATCTTTTTATATCATGTGAATTTGCAAAAAAGATTTGGTGCTTGATACATTTTACTTTTAGTATTACTCCACCTATTTCAGTTGACGATCTGTTTGGAGATTGGTTAGATGGGGTAGACAAAAAATCTAAAGCTAGTATACGGATTGGTATATGTGCTTTTCTTTGGGCAATTTGGAATTGCAGGAATGATGTGATTTTTAACAAACTGGAGGTGGGTCATTTTTTGCAGGTTGTTCACAGAGCCACCAGTTGGATACACCTGTGGTCACTACTATCCCCGGAAGAGCTACGTAGAAGCTTGGATACAGGATGTGCACGCTTGCTGGCGGTCGTGCGGGCTATCTTCAGCCGGGGTGGGTGGCTACATACTAGGAGAATACAAGATGTGTAGTCTCTTCTCTTTGGAGATGTTTTGGTGGCTGATTTGTGTGGCCATGTCACAGTTTGGTTGAGTGTAAGTTGCTGGATGATTATTTGTTTCCGAATGATTTAATATTTAATAAAGTAGCTGTGTGGCTAGATTTTCCGTTTTAAAAAAAGCTAATGTACAAAATTGTAAAAAGGACAAAAATATTTTGTGCAAAAAGCACTAACCTTGATGTTCCGCATCGACCCCGCCACCTACCAATACTGCAAACTAATCTGTATGACTTATACAATTTAAAAGACAACAACAATTTGATATGTGTTCGCAGAAAAGAGTAAAAAAGATCGTGAGGTCTGAATACTGATGGAGTTGTAGTTCCTCACAGTAACAAACAGAGGAACAAAAAAATGCTTTTCAGCTACCTCTCGCCTAAGCATATCCACTCAAGGAGATCACGTCCAGATTGGTGGTAGTTCAGGCAAGTAAAAAAAAAAGTAGACAACAACGTGCGGTAGTCTCCAGCACATGGGGATCATACGGAGCTAGCCAGCTATGCAGAAAAGTGATAGTGGTCAGCACTGATTCGTGACTCACCTGGATAACTACACTAAGATTCGTGAGCCGCACAATGCAGTCGATGGGTTGGACAGACGATGCTGTGCACAACCTCCTATATGACACGAGCTCGAGGGACAATTCCGCCATTCTTTCATGGGCGAGGAGGGCGGGGGTGCCTACAGAGCCTGCAGCTGGCAGAACCGGAGCGGGATGGAGGCGTGGAGTGAGGATACGTGGGCACCGAGGTCGTCCAAATTTTAGGGGAGCTGCATCGGCGAGCACGCGAACGGAAATGCTGCGATGGCAGCCTCCAGCTCCCCCGTAGTCAGGGCCAGGTACGGGTCACCTTGCGACATGTCACAAAGACAACGAGCTGACCCATGGGGGCTGGGCCATCGGAGCTGTGGCGGCGCGTTGCAACTCGCCATAGAGACAACGATCCATTGATCCAGTTAGCCAACCCCAAGCTTTGTATCGTCTGAAACTCGAGATTTTACATCGATCCATTGATCCATTTGCAAGACTGCATGAGCAAACCGTGCATGAGCTGCTCTTCCTCGTGCGGCAACAGCAGGAGGTCCATGGCCTTTCAACGCGCTGGACTATGGATGGCCGTATCCTCGCCACAGACGATCTGGTCACGCTGGCTACTGGTGCCGAGCACGCCATGCCTGACCGGCTTAGCGACTGCATGTCCAGCTGTCCTCGCCTTCACCAGACCATGGGGACGTCGACCACGTCCTTCCCATGGACGATCTAGTCGTCTTCGCTGCCGGCGGTCACGCGTGCGTCCCCGTGTTCATGACCGGCATCTCCTCCAGTAGTCGCCTCCGGAGCTGACCAGCGTGACCGTCTTGCTCCTCTTAGGTAGGGTGAGGCGGTGCGTCCGGATCCGATGCAGCCTGCGACCGACGGGCGGGTCATCGATCAGTCTCCCAGGGAACACCACCTAAGCGTGCGACTTGGTCGAAAAGGTCTCTTACTTCGGGCATCCCTCCATTGAGCCGAGCGAGTTCTCGTCCAATCCCTACCTCTTTTCGCCTGATGGCTTGGAAGAAACGATTGATTTCCATTGTAAGATTGGATCGATCTGATGATGCGGACAATGGAACGCTCTAATAATTAGAGACCTATAGCTGTTTTCTTCGAAGATCCTGAATGGAAGGGGCACGTGAGTATGTGATTTTGCCTGTGTTCGTCATGGTCGTGCACACAACTGGGCCGGACATACCAAAGCAGCCACACCCAGCGAACCATCGGGGAAACTAACTACACGACGTAGATGCTTGGACCCAGCAACCGATCGGGATACGAAACAAACGATGTGAAAGCATGCAAAAGCAAACAAATTAAATTAGCGACAGACGATAAGAAACCGTACTACGTTCCATGCTGAGCAGGCGTCGGCACGTACGTTGACACCAACCAAAACGAAATACACCAACCAAAACAAAACTTTTTCTCAACTTACCCATGGCAGTGCGGGTAATTTGTGTCTAACTTTAGGGGCAATTTTATTGACCTACCAAACCAAACCAAACCAAGAAAGACTTAACGTCTTTATTATTAGGTATAGATTTCGGATTTCTGCGCAGGAAACAGATTTCTGCTGTCCACTGTCAATTATGTTGAAAATCACAAAAAATATAAAATGAGCAGAGTTTTTTGTGCTTAATCCTGAGTTATATACGCAACTTTTCTTAGTTCACCACTTTTTGATTTGAGCAACAGAAGATGTTTGAAAAAAATCGATCTTTACCAGCTGTTCTGTTTTGACTGATTTCTGTCATTTATCGCATTTGCATCTTAATCTCTTTCTTTTGGTGTTCTTTTCAGAAAAAGAGTTTTAAAAGAAGTTGTGACAGTAGCTAATGTGTTTTTAAGTGTTATACTTGTGTTGAAACTAAACCATGTGAATTTATTATTTCAATTGCACTAACGTTGCTAATGAAGATTGTGAGAATTTTGGTGTGAAGAAAGTTTTCAAGGGTCAAGATAAGAGGATGATATGATGTGATCAAGAAGAGTGAAAAGCTTAAGCTTGGGGATGCCCCGGTGGTACATCCCAGAAAATTCCAAGAAGACTCAAGCGTCTAAGCTTGGGGATACCCAAAGCACCCCTTCTTCATCAGCAAATTATCTGGTCACTTCTATTGAAACTATACTTTTATTCGGTCGCATCTTATGTGCTTTACTTGGAGCGTCTTTTATTTTTGTTTTTAGTTTGCTTTTGTTTTTGCTTTCAGTTTGTTTTTACTTTTTCAATAATCTTGGTTGGACCCCAGAATTCTTTTATTGGAGAGTGAAACGCTCCGCTTTTTCATGGGAATACTTTGTATTCTTATTCTCTGTCTAGCTGCTGCATTTATTTAACTCCTGTTTTGCATGCATCTCTTATTAGAGTTGTTCGTTTTAGTAGTATTTTGTGAGTACTATCATGTTTGCTTGCTGTATCATAAAGAGTACTTTTGTTAAATCATGTTTTATATGGTTCTTGTTGGGAGAAGAAAAAACTGCTGCTTGAAGTCGAATTTACAACAGTGCTAGTAGAAGCTTGTATAGACTGTGGCTAGAACTTTTTCATGCCATGCTAAATGTTATTTTATTTTTAAACCCTTGTGGTTATTGAGTAGCATGATTAGACTCAAATAGCTGAGAGTGTTTAATATGTCTTGAAAGATTCATGAGTTGTTCTTGTCATAATAAAGCATCAATATATGGTATTCTCTTTCGAATGTTCTATTTGGTTGACTTAGCGCATGCTCACACCATATTTATGACTACAAACCAGTCACGAATAGACTCCATGACCACTTATTTTTTGAACTTGTGATACTGCTTATGTTTTAATTAATGATGCTTATGTCGCTATGCATGATTATGGCTCTTATCCTCTCTTGATTTGTCGCTCCCAGTCTTTTGCTAGCCTCCACCTGTACTGAGTATGAGCTCTAGCCGTGCATCCAAACTCCCTTATACCAAAGTTTTTCCCATTGTGTACACCATACCTACCTACATGTGGTATTTATCTGCCACTCCAAGTAAATTGCTCATGTGTTACCTTTAAAACCTTCAAAATTACTCCTGCTTTATGTTCCCGTTTTTGCTCATGAGGACGTAAATAGAGAATCTTTATCTCACTTGTTGATGGATTTCACACCCTGGACTAGTGGCTTCATCCGCTTATCCAAATGATAGAAGATCTGGTAGCGGGGTGCCCAGCCCCAAATTAATACAAACAAATTATCTTCACTATTTTTGCCCCTGATTTATCAGTCAAAGCATAATTGTGTAAACAAAAGAGAAAGAGGGATGACCTTCTACACCAGTTGTGTCCTTCACCATAGGATCCGCTCTTGTGAATCTAGTTGGCATGTGACGTACTGTATTTTCTGTTTACCATTCGTTCACATTAGCATACATCTCCCAAAATATAGACACTCCTCCACGGTATGTGATTGTTGGCAGGCACCCGAGGATTCGGTTAGCCATGGTTTGTGAAAGATGGATGGGAGGAGTGTCAAACTATTAATACCTTTGTTTAATAAAATAAAAGCTCTAGCACATGAGTGATCCCTGCTTCCCTCTGCGAAGGGCCTTTCTTTTACTTTTATCTTGAGTCTCCATCTTCGAACCTTATGCACAATTGAGAGAGCATTTTTGCCATTCTGAATTCTATGTGCATTTGTCCCATAAGCATCAATAATTACTTCATGATGAGATATTATTTGTTCTTAAATTATTTGCTCTAGTCTTCCTCATGAACTTTGAAGGTGTCCTGGCATTTAAGTTTTAACCTACTCTTAAGGACTATCGAAATATCACTTTGCCATGCTTTCTCTATACCTGAAACAAACATTTACCTTTCTTTGCATTATTATTCATGATCCTTTATTTGAGTTACTCTTCGAGATAGAAAGTAATTGCTACTCTTTATTATTAAAGTTTTATTTATCATGTTTGTGTTTGAAGTTCTATGATCTCAACGTGCATATGCTTTTACATTAGATTGATCAAGTTTACGTTAGTAGCATGTCACCTCAGAAATTATTGTTTTATCGTTTACCTACTCGAGGACGAGTAGGAACTAAGCTTGGGGATGCTTGATACGTCTCCAACGTATCTATAATTTCTGATGCTCCATGATCATATTATGTCAATTGCTACATGTTTTCTCCCTTCTTTATGTCATTTTTATTGGTTTTCCAGACTAACCTATTGACAAGATGCCACAGAGCCAGTTCCCTGTTTTGTGCTATTTTTAGTTTCAGAAATGTTGTTTTGGAAATATTCTCGGAATTAGAAATTTCGAAACCCGGAAGTCCTATTATCCCCGGAAGCATCCAGAAGACCGAAGAGGAGTCGAAGAGGGGCAACAAGGGGGCCACACCATAGGGTGGCGCGGGTCCCCCTGGCTGCGCCACCTATATGTGTGGGGCCGCTGGAGCTCCATCGCCCTTGCCCTTTTGCCTATTTAATCCCCCCGGATGGAAAACCCTAATCACCTGATGAAAAGTCCCCAAAAAGTTCCGCAGCCGCCGTCACCGTCAACCCCTGGTCAGGGGGTTTCTGAAGCTGTTTCCGGCACTCTGCCGGAGAGGAGATCATCACCGGAGGCTTCTACATCACCATGCCTGCCTCCGGAGTGATGCGTGAGTAGTTCGTCCTTGGACTACGGGTTCGTAGCTATAGCTAGATGGTTGTCTTCTCCTCATATGCCTCCATGTTTAGATCTCGTGAGCTGCCTATCATGATCGAGATTGATCTTATGTAATTCTATATGTTGTGTTTGCTGGGATCCGATGAATATTGACCTTATGCCAAGTTGATTATAGTCTTTATTTGCTTATGTTATTTGTGATCTTGCATGTTTTCCGTTTCTAGTGGTTTCTCTGGCCAAGTAGTTGCTAGTGACTCCAAGAGGGAGTATTTATGCTCGATAGTGGGTTCATGCCTCCTCACCACCTTGCTCGAGTGACATAAACGAGAAGGGGGATGTGTTGTTGCCATTAGGGAGAAAACAACGGTGAGAGTGCCCGCGTGCATAATCATTGATTACATTACACACTTTGTTTGATGCAGTTATCTGTTGCTTGCAACTTAATACCTAAGAGGGTTCAGATGATAATCTGAGGGTGGATTATTAGTCATAGATGCAGATGGATATAGGTCTATGTATATTGTTGTAATGCCCACACTAAGTATCATAGTAATCATCATGTTATATTGTGCACTACGGTGCAACCTCTATTTGTCAATTGCCAAGCTGTAATATGTTCACCCAGCATGCTATCTTTTATGGAGAGACACCACTAGTGTAGCTATGAAACCCGGTCCATTTTCCACACTGTTAAACAAACCACAACTATTTACTGCTTTCATTACTTACTGCAAGCATACATCATTTTCCACACTGTGCGTCTAATCTTTGTTTTCAGCAAGACCGGTGAGATTGACAGCCTCACTGTACCGTTGGGACAAAGTATTTTGGTTGTGTTGTGTGCAGGTTCCACGCTGTTGCTTACACCGGTGAAGCGCCAGCACCACCTTCAGTGGCATCAACCTTCCTGAGATCCTCTTCCTCCTACAGAATTGATAACCTTGGTTCTGAACTGAGGGAAATTCTTGCCGCTTACTCATCACACACTGCTCTTGGGGTTTCCAAGGTCGCCATCACGAGCATCAAGCCACCACGGGAGGGGCCCTTCATCATACACGAAGTCATCCCAGGCGGCGCCTATCGCTTGAAAAACCCGAAGACAGGCGACATCTACTCCAACCCATGGAATGTGCAGCACCTGAGGAAATTCTATCCCTAGAGAGTATATCACTCGCAAAATAAAGCTGTACCAGCCACACTGTAGCCCGAGCAAACATATGGCTTCTCAGCCATCGCAATAAAAATATGGTTTCTCAACCATAGCTACAAAGACTATCCAGTCACAATCTTTATTTTTTATTTTTTTTATTTCTTTACATGCTAAACAAACAGTCATACCCCAACACACGGGGGCTACACCAAACTAGCATCAACAAAATCTTCGAGTGCTCACGCACGATAAATATATTACAAGGTAACAAGGTACACACCTTAACTGATCGACTTAACATACAAGGTCACAATGAACCTTGAGCTTACGCTCGCCATTCGCGACACGATCACGAAGTGAAGCAAGCATACTGGCAGCCATAATCAACGGCTCGGTCGAAGGAGCAGCCCCACTCGACGTACCTCCGCTGGAATCCACCACCCAACGAAGTTTCAGAGACAGAGTCATACCCCACTCGACGATGTATCACACAATATCTTCGAGTGCTCGGGGGCTACTCCCATCGGGAGAACACAAAGTAAGGCGCGATAACAAAACGTTGACACTTTCAAAACATCTCGATTGAATAACAATGTACGGGATGCATCCCAAGGTTCATTACACATAAAACATACAGAAATAGCGACTGATCTAAGGAACTACTAAGGTAGATCCACTCGTAGCAGGCTTTACACCATGGCCACGGGAAACTACCCCAGAGAGCGTCTTCGCAAGCCTCTCTGCACGATCGCCAAAAGGTCGAAGCGCTACCTTTTTGCCCAGCGCGTCTCGAGGAAGCTCCGAGTACAACTTCTCCAGGTCACCCGAGACGCCATGCGCCAGGGAAAATTGGATAGCCGTCTTGGCTCCGCACTCGGTCTGCGGAAGGGAGTACTTCTGGAGGGGATCATCCTCGCCTAGGAAAACTTGAAGGAGACCACCAAGAGTTGGCGGAACCGGCACATCCACGAGCAGGCGTTCGTGCAGTTGCGTCAGCACTTGGGCAGCATCGCGGATGAGGAAGCAGGCCTTGTTCCCGTGCTCCTGCAACTGAGTGCACGCGTCCTAGAGGGCGTCGATTAGAATCCCTCCAGGTAGCTCGAGGCCAACTCCAATAGCACCTAAACAAAGACAAAGTAGATAAACGTCAGAAAGAGAAAAGAACGGGCCGCAGTCGAAAGAAATTCGAGCATGACTCACCAGCCAAAGTCTGGGCCAAGGGACGGAGGACGCCAACCAAATCTTTGTCGTGCTTCACACTCGCCTCCTCCAGCTGCTTCAAGGCGTCCTGGGCTCCCGCGAGACTGTCAGCTGAATGCTTGCGCGTGGACTCCAATTCCTTTTGAGTAGACTCCAGCTCCCTCTCAAGGACTTTCACCCGAGAGGTAGCCTCTGCCTTCTCGGAACTCAAGGGACTAACCTCATCTGCAGTATAGAGAGCGTGATTAAAATAACAGTTGCGACCAGGAAGAAACGGAACCAAGGCAAAAGGCGTGTGGCAGCTCATTTTGTAGGGAGAGGCCATCCTGGATGAGCTGGTCGCGCTCTCCCCGAAGAGAAGCACAATCCGCCTCAGACGAAAGAAGCCGACGCCCAAAAGCAGCCAGGGAATCAAGAACGGCATGCAAAAATTCCTTGCAGAATTAGAGAGATATCAATTGAGCCTATACACGACTGTACACAGTCAAGTATAGCCTCGTCTACTACTCCCACCGGGAGCACTGCCGTGCACCCGATGAAAACCAAAACCAAGAAACAGACCAGAAAAGAAAATCTCGACTTGAGTCCATAGCCAACTGCAAGGAGTTGACAATAGACTCGGGGGCTGCTCCCATCGGGAGCACTGTCGTGCACCCGATAAAAGAAAAAGAGCAAGACAAGCTGCAGAAAAAATGAGAACACTTTACCTTGCCCTGCGTGGTGGACAAGGGATCAGCCGAGCTAGCCGAGATCTCGCTGCTCGCTGATGCCCCGACATCTCCAAGCCTTCCACCCGCCAAGCTAGGCATCCCGTACTCCAAAACGTCGACTGCCTTTGCCAGGCTCGGAGGTCTTCGAGTGGGATTTGCAGCTGGAGCAGGGTCCACGACAGCCTCCTTTCTTTTCACGGACGGAGTCGAAGAAGCAAACTGATCCGCGCTGATGGTCGCAAGACTGCTGCAAAAGCTAGAATCAGAAAAGAAGAAAGGAAAATTCGTGACAAAGGAGAGAACACACGGAACTCACTCATCCTCATCATCATCGTCAAGGTTGTCTGGGTTCCAGGCTGTGGAGATCCTCGACTAGCGGATGACGGGAGGCAACACGTTGAGAGGAGTCGCTCGGATAGGCTCGACCTCCTCGACATGATCATCACTCAAGGAGTTGTCCTTGGAAGTGACCTCAGCCTCCTCCGTCTTGCGGCGCTTGCGACGATAAAGTTTCTTGTTATCCGACTCTTCCTCCTCGTCCACCTCCTCTGGCTCAGAGCTCGACTCAGCGCCCGCGACGCTAGCCTCGGGAGGGGCTTCAATGTTGCTCGCCAGAAGATCTGAGACACCTTCATCCACAGAAATTGGCGGAAGCACGTTGCCACGTCCTGATTCTACAAAGGCAAAAAGAAGAGTTTCAATCGACGAAAACTCAAAACAAGAAGAAATACAAAGCAAAAAAGAAGATTAAGGAACTCACCTCAGTCGGGGGGTTCTCTGCTTCGAATGCGGTGAGAGGGCACGTCGAGTAACCATCTCCCTTCTTCAAATTGGTGATAGCCGCAATCTTCTTGTCGAATTCTTCATTCGAAAGAATGTCGTCGCATGTGCCCGTGTACTCCCACATGGTGGTCGGCCTCTCTTCAAGAGGCTGGACCCTCCGGTGCAGAAACACACTCGCAGGTGTATCCCGTTCAGCAGAGTCCCCTGCTCCTTGTCGCGGAAGCGCGCCACCTTTGCGAGTAGAGGGGTGACAACCTTGACTTCTTCGGCTGAGAGAGAATGCGTCCAGGACTTCCGCCGCTTCGAAACAGCGAACGACTGGAATTCTGGAACGCCACCCATGCTGTTGTCGACGACGTAAAACCACTTCCGACGCCACCCCTAGGCTGAGACGACGAAACTCATCTCCAGGTAGGGGACGTCTATATTCGCCTGGATCCCGAAGCCTCAGGTCCTCAGTGGCTCCCCAGTTCTTTCGCCTGGGTGTTTCTTCTCCCGAAAAATCCGCACTTGGAAGATGGCCTTCCAGAGCCCCCAGTGCAGGCGAATGCCGAGGAAGCACTCGCAGAGCACGATAAAACACGATATGTGTTGTATTGCGTTAGGAGGAAGATCGTGCAGCTGTATGCCATAGACATACAGCAGCCCGACGAGAAAAGGATGGAGAGGGAAGGACAAACCTCGGGCAATGTGCTCCGAGAATGCGACGCGCTCGGTGGCGAGAAGATTAGGCATCTCCTGCTTCTTCGTGGGCATCCGAACGCGCTTGGAGTCCTCGGGAGGGAGCAATCCCTCTCTCTGCATCTCGGCGACGCTTTTCTTCGTGGCGTTTGACAGGCGCCAATCGCCCATATTCTTCACCGGAGCAGCCGTGCAGGCGCTCGCCACATCCTTGCCGGACGCCGCAGCGGCGCCGCGCTTCTTGCCTCTTGCCATTGGGATCTGGTTCGAGCTCGCAGAAGAGGAAGTGTGCGCAGAAGAGGAAGAAGAAGAATGAGGGCCGGGAAAGTTAGTTTTACCCTAAGGCCCAATATTTATACTGGTGCCCAGCCAATGTGAGCCATTGATCCGCAAATATGGCACCCATCGCCACCGCCACGTGTGAAGCAAAAACGAAGAGACGGGGGGAGGTTACCTCCGCACGATCTTTTATGAAAAGATCGTGCGTATTTCCAGCGCGGCCAGCGGATTAACCGGAGCACGACCGCTCATTTCCGGTCAAAAAGCTGACAAGATGGGCCCCGCGCGCTCTGACCCACTTCGTCACGTCCTATCAAGAGCAGGCGAGTGCGCGGTGACGTCACTGCGTACCTCACGACACGAAAACTCTTTCGTATGAGCATCAGGACGCACAATTTATTTCGCATGGGCACCCTGACACGAAATCTCTTTCGTATGGGCATTTTGACACGAAATCTCTTTCGTATAGATACATTGACACGAAATTTATTTCGTATAAGCTTCATAACACAAAATCTCTTTCATACAAGACCAAGGAAAAGAAGATTATTTCACTCGGAGAATTGCAAAAGATAGCACTTACAGTGCATCCAAGGTAAAATCACGAGTATGCGGCTCCTGCAACTTTACCTCATGATGTACACACACATCATTTTAACCCCGGATCGTTCGGCCGACTAGGCACATCTGGATGCCGTATTCTTTCGAGTACGAAGGTAAGACCCAAGGATCTCTCCTATGGGCCTAGAATCGGACTCGAGCTGACTCCTCCAGTAAACATTCCGTGTCAACAACACGAAGAAAAATCCTAGAGGACGCGCCGGGTACCCCTTTAAGGTTAAGTTCAACTTGATAAGACCTCCACGGCCCATTTCCAACAATCACCTCGCCGAGTTCGAGTCGGAGGTCTCGGATTCGTGTAGGACGAAACTGCTTTTGCCCGAGATGCAATTAATTGGCCCTGATCTTTCGGAAGAGCCAAGCAACAACGCTGTATCCTTCTGTGAAAAATAGCCAACACAAGGCGCACTTACCACTCGATACTCGAGTACATCTCATACAGGGTACACGCCCTTGAAGTCAAGCGATTAAAATGATCAATCGCAAAATCTAGGGAACAGACTTTGAGTGCTTACCCAACTATTCTCAGTCGAATAAACACTCGGGGGCTACTGACATGGGGATGACTCCAGGACCCGTCGAGTGGGCCTACCTGGTCGAAGGCCCAAAGCGAGGAGCTACTCCGTAGCTCTAGAAGGCCTAGTGGAAGCCCACCCGCGAAACTTGCGGGTCAAGAAGGAAAGTTCCACCGACCTAGAGCTAGGGTTTGTAGCCCCCCCCTGGGCCGGTTTGGGACCCGGCTATCTATAGAAGGTTGGGAGAACCACGGGGAGGGGGATCCAATCTAATTTTCACCATCATAGCCATAGCTCGAGATCCATCTCTCAGCTTGCGCACTAACCATTGTAATCGATCTACCCGTAATACAGATCAGAAGAGAAGGATTAAGGGTATTACCTCTACGAGGGCCCCGAACCTGGGTAAAACTTGCCCCCTCTTAGCCGACGATTGTTGCCAGCGCCTTATTTGTTCTATTAATCGAAACCCTACCGGATTATCCGAGGGACTTGTCGAGATGACTAATCGACATCTACCTTACGTTAAATGAATACGATTCGGTATATTATCTTTTAGGGCTATATTTTCATTTCAAGTATGAATTATGGCAATAAAATTTGACATAGGCATTCTTATTCAGAATTCCATATGTAAATCAGATGTTAAAACTGATTTACAAATATGTGTCGAGAAGTTAGATCTAGTCGGAAAAAAACCTAGACACTAAAAAGGTTGTGAAGAAATTCGAAAAGGAAAACATGTAATTGGATTTGCATGTTGATGATATCTTCCATGAATAATCGTGATGATTGCTTTATTTAGATGTACTAGCTAGATAGTTTTATGCTTGTTGTAAGTCGAACTATGTATTAATATATGAAACATTTGTATGTCGAACTATTATTATAGAAAATGGACGTGTGTGATGGTTATGGCTACCCGAGTGCATGACAAGAAGTTTTCCATTGTTCTCTCACATGAGTATCGAACTAGAAAAATACACATGTTTTAATTCATCATGTTGTGTTTCCTATTAAGAGGCTATTATTTTGTTATAATTTCTCAATATCTATTATGGGGCCCATGATTCAGCTCTTGAGCATTATTAGTTTGAGGATTTGTCTAAAGAACCTACTGATATGTGTATAACAACATTTGTTTTTTATATTTCGCTTGTTCCTTTAGCTCCAACGCTTGGAAGTGCATGTTGTGCACTCTTTATATGAGATCTTTTGGGTGTGCATTACTGTTTATATATGTTCGTTTCTACTGGTTATATAGTTGTCTAAATTTTTTTTATTGCTCAGACCATCCCATGGTCAGATGTGACTTCTTGGATCATGTCAAGATTCCAATTACGGACCACCGGACATTTGAGATCACCTTGTGCAATCTGTCAAACCCCAACATCTGTGACTTGCTTGGAGACAATTCACATACCTACGATATGCAATCCAAGACAAAGTGCAAGCTCTTACTCAATCAAGGGGAGGTCTGCACCTACTTCGACTACATGAATCCCGACTCTGACCTCCGCATTGGATTCAAGATGCAAGATGAGAGCTACTAGTCAGTAATAACTAATGAGAGAACATGCATGAAAGCTAGCTAGCTAGTTAGTAATAAGTAGTAAGACAGCATCGTACCTATCTAGTTCGTTTCTTTATTCATCACGTCAAGTTTTATGCTACTAGTCATTAATTATTATGATTGCTTTTATGTATTATGTTATATGCTATGTTTTGTGCTATACGACTCAACAATTATTGTAGCGGTTGTATTTTTTAATCACAAAAATGTAGTATAACCGTGCGATAATAGAGAAACAATACTGGTACTGTACAATACCAGAATCATGTACTCTGATTGACACGCTACATGTACATGCGTTACTAGAAGCGTGCGCTGGCCACATGCTTCTGGTGCATGTTACCAGCATCGCGTTACTAGAAGCATGCCACCACACGCTTATAGGAACGCTTCTAGTAGGCTTTTTTCTACTAGTGTATATTTTGTTAATAAACTCTTTCATATGAGTGTCACAGGAAATTCCATAGAGGTATACAATTTTGTATTTATGTGAGTTCCCCCGTCCTGAATAGAATGTTAACATTAAGTGCCGATGTGTCAAAACGAAGGCACCTTGACTAACATTTATTGCAAGTATATTTTGTATTGAGCCGATTTATATTGGAAACGATAAAGATTAAATTAGTAGGAAAAACAATGCGTTTCATCATTTAGTAGCAATGTATGTGCTTAATTTTGTTAAGTGTAATAGAAAACTATATGTTATTTTTGTCCGTTATCTGGTTACCCTCCATGCCAAAATGATGCACATTAAAATATATGAGAGGTTAATTCAAATTTGTGTCGCACCATTTTCTCTAATCACAAAACAACAAGCATCTTTTTATCTTGAAAACATATGTGGTGTCGTGTGCTAATGATGTCAACACAAAATCCTATTTTGTTCTCTAATGAAGAACTGTCACCTTGCATAATCCAACTCTTTTTGTGCATTGTCGCATCCTCTCATGAGATTGAAATACCTTTTGTTCGTTCTTTATTTATATTTTCAGTATTCATTTTTGTATATTTTTATATCTATATAATACAAATTTCATTTTTTAATATATCAATTTTTATTTAATAGTTTAATTTTACATGTAAATTTAATAAGGAAATAATTAAGTAATTTTTTAGTATTCAAAGTAAAACCTATGTGTGGGTGTGAGGATATGAATAAACAAAGTGTTCCTAATATTTTCTCTAAGACTAGTTTGTGTGTTGTGAGATGATGAACTTTGATAATAGTACTGAACCGACTCAAATATATGATCTTGCTAAGAAACAAACAATTGTGTTATGTTTAGCAAAGTGAGTATGAAGTTTTCATCGGCTAAGATTCCTATACTATGAGAATATCTAGTGACCATACATTCGACAATTATATTTTGAATGTCTTCAGCCGTCTACCGTAATACGTGATTATAACATTGACATTTGGGTACGACCTAGGATATGTAATGTAAGTGAGCTTTTTCAAAATAGTAATTCCTCATATTCTTACAGACACCACATGGACAACACATAAAATCATTCTTCTTGGTTGTCTCGGCCATGCCCAGAAAATAATGCAGACCATTAATGAAATCGGGAGAGCGTCGTTCACCGTACATCCATTGCCGGTTCATCTTCATCACACACACACACACACACACACACACGCACGCACGCACGCACGCACGCACGCACGCACGCACGCACGCACGCACGCACGCACGCACGCACGCACGCGCGCGCACACACACGCGCACGCGCGCGCACACACACACACACACACACACACACGCACACGCACACGCACACGCACACGCACACGCACACACGCGCACGCGCACGCACGCACACGCACACGCACACGCACGCGCACGCGCACGCGCACGCGCACGCGCACGCGCACGCACACGCACACGCACACAGACACACACACACACACACACACACACACACACGCACGCACACACACACACACACGCGCGCGCGCGCACGCACCCACACACACACACACGCACGCACGCACGCACGCACGCACGCACGCACGCACGCACGCACGCACACACACACACACACACACATATATATATATATATATGTAGGACTCCTCTTTTATACTCCCAAGGGTACATACTCCCACAGATCATATCGGTATATACCCAATAGCAAATTAACTAATGGAAAAAAAATCAACATAACGCATATACACAACGACTTCCTCTCCGGTTCCGCATGCATGCAGATGCTCCTGATCCTACATTAAGGGATCACGTTGTGGTGTTAAGATTTTAAATACCCAAATTTTTATAGGCCCCACATACCTCAACTACACGCATCCAATTAATGTAGCTACGTATGCATCTTCAACTTCAATAGTCCGTGTGTGTGATCCGTACAATTTTTCTTTTAACTTTCTGGTGTTAGTTTCTTAGGATTTCTCGTATATAAATTTTATAGCCGTGTATATACCTTTTCCCGATGGTATATATAACATCATTGCCAAGGAGTATATATCATGAGGTATATTTGCAAACTTAGGAGTATCCCAAAAGAGAGTCCATCAGTTATATGCAAACTTAGGAGAAATCACGGCCGCATGCTACAAAGTAGGAAGCAGTTCAACGGAATTTCAAAGCCCACGTTATTATGCAGTCTTATTATTTATTATAATTATCAATATCCAAACGGGTAGCTTCAACCCATTAAGGTGGTGGATCAAGAAAGGAGTACGTACCCCTTGGGGTATAGACTCATTTTCCTATATATATATATATATATATATATATATATATATATATATATATATATGTATATGTGATAAAGATGAACCGGCAAGGGAAAATGGTTTCTACTCCTGGGTGTAGCTACACCCACGTCTCATATACTGCCGTACGGAGGTATATGTCGTACTTTTTTGGTCTGACTATGTTCATATACTATATCTAAGATACTCCTAAACAAGTTACGTGAAAATTATAAAAGTGAGCACGTAGTTTGCACTATGTATTCAAAATATCGGTATATATGTACATATAAAAGGAGTATGTATAAAAATTACACATACTACATAAAAAGCAGTATATATACTGCCGAAATAGTAATATATACCGCATACTACCCGTACATACTCTCTGATATGATAAGTACATACATCATACTAAACATATGTGGGTGTAGCTACTCCCGGGAGTAACATAAATTAGTCATATATATATATATATATCGAAAATTGTTGGCTACAAAGGAGGGTAGCTACCTATGTCTTGAATGGTTGACACGTGTCTAACACCGTTCGGTCCAAATAACGGTTCAAACAAGAGAGGACACATACTGTCACATGGCAACGTGTCAGAGTGAAAAAGAGAACGTTCCTGTGTCATCTCGTGAGGTTAAAATGTCTGACACAACCAGCTAAGAGAAAGATTGTTTATTGCTTTATAGAATCAATCACAGATTGTTTGTTTTCTAGAGAAAAATGAGATTTCTACTTTTCCAACCATATGTATGTACTTAATCTGAGCTAACAAAAAGAAACAATTTTTTCTTTGAATCCGACTAGTTATCTTTGGGTACTGATTAAAAGTTTTAAAGAGATATAAGAGTGTAGACTTCTTGTCACAAGTAGATCTGGATCGGTCTATCACTATTAGGCTTTGTTTGCACAGATTATGGGTCTATACTGAAAACATATTGTGATCACAGTACGCTCGCGTGGGCACTTATCCATCCAGATAGCAGCTAAAATCAACTTTAAAATATGCATGGGTCCAACACGATTGGTGTGATCACAGTACAGTGGTGCATGCACGAGCTAAAATCAACTTTAGAATATGCATGGGTCCAACAGGATTGGTGTGATCACAGCACAGTGGTGCATATTTTTACCTTTTGGTCAAAAAGCTATGAGGGAGTATATGCTATGACCGTGAAGTGGCCGTTACCCCACTGTTTAGGATGAGCAGCATCCTACGGTTCCTAGAGCACGGGTAGCTACCACCCTTTTTAGATAATCCACACTCATATATATATATATATATATATACATATATATATATATATATATATATATATATATATATATATCATGAATAGAGAAGTGACCAAATTAATACAAATTCATCACATTAAAACAAAAGTAGATTATTTCATTTGAGATCAAATTGCATATAAACTAAATAAACTCCCACATAATTGCTCCCAAACTATCTCATAAAGTCCATACATTCTTCTCATAAAATTCATAACAAACTTCTCATAAAACAACAAAAAACTATCCAGAGTATTTAAATGCAATAACAAATGCGACCAAAATCGCAACTAAGGTAAAAATTGGTCCAACAACGTAATGACACCAACGCTCTTTATTAATGTCATAATTTCTAATCTTCAAGCGCATTGCATCCATCTCGATCTTGTGTTGATCGATGACATCGGCAACATCCAATTCCAACTTCATCTTTTGTTCTTCAATTCTTTTCAATTTTTCTTTCAAATAATTGTTTTCTTTTTCGACTAAATTTAACCTCTCAACAATAGGGTCGGTTGAAATTTTTGGTTCACATGCCTCCTAGATAAAAATATCTATGCCAAGTTTGTTGGTATGATTGTCATAAAAACTAAATAAAACAAATAGTTATGAAAGATAATATACCACATCCGAATCGTAGACCGGACGAGGATTGACGGAGGAGGATATCAAAACCATGGCACTACATGTAACAAAACATTCAAATAAGAATTAATATTATATAAATAACTATTTAAATCATACAATTAATAATTTTAATAAGTTAACGCACTAAATTAAAAACTAAACCTAACTACCACTAGACTAACACTCAAACCTAGCTAAAACACACCCAATCACAACCTAGCACACACACTAGCTAATTAACACTAAGACACACCCACACTAGCTTACATACACTAACTCACTAACACTACCACTAACCTCTAAATTTAGATAAAGAACCTAATAAACAATACCACACCTAAACATACCAAACTAAGAAGTTAATTTGAGCTCAAATTGCAAATAAAATACCACATTCACACCGGAATTAAACCACTAATTACACTACTCTTGAGCATGAAATGAGTCAAAATTGGAATGAGAGATGAGAGGATGAAATTGTGAACCTTTTAGACCAATTGAATTGTTGCTCCACCACCAAATCTTGAAGAAATTGTGGATGAAACTTGAGGTTGAGAGTGAATTACACTGAGCCAAATGGCAGATGCGGCTTAGGCACGAAGGGATATATCCAGAAACGATTTAGTCCCAGTTGATGTCTAAAACTGGTACTAAAGATCAATCTTTAGGGTCCCGGTTTGTGGCACCAACCGGGACTAACTCTTTGGGCCGAACCGGGACAAGAGCTGGACAGGTTCCGTTCGCCCCCCACCCGGTTGGAACCGGGAATAATGGCCCAATTAGTCCCGGCCCAAAACCCGACCGGGACTAGAGGGGCAGACGGGAGCCCCGTTTTCCACTAGGGTCATGAAATTCTACAACTAACCTGGACTGCATTGCAAATAATTTGTCCACATCATCGTCCATGTGTCAGCACCTCATTAGCTCAGGACCAAATTATCTCTTGTTAGCAAGTTGTGAGACTGTCAATGTACGTTTTGCAAGATGTGAGACTAAATTGCACGGGCAGCATGTGGCACTAAATCTGTGTATACCTCTTCGTAAATCTATTCAAACTCTTTTTTTTTTAGTGAAGTGGGCCAGGGATGGACCCGGAGTTCACAGCTTCCCGCACAGTCTCTTCCCGTGCATTCACATGCCTCATGCACGATACAACAAGCTTGTACTTGTAGTGGTTTCTTAAGAAATTAACAAACCAACAAACAAACAACCAGATGGGATCGATAACGGTGCGCTAGCTGTAGTGGGCACAGCGCAATGCGACGCCCAACTTCGTTACAACCCGGAAACACAAGTCACGAGAGCACTATTGTTTTCAACTCTGGTTGAGCTGTAGAAAAAGAAAAAGAAAAAAGAGGAATCGTCTGTCCCATCAGTCACACTTTGAAATCCAAAAGCGAAACAAAAAAACTGAAGGGAAACAAGGAACTAGCACGACACAATGTAGGCGATAGCTGTGGCCGGGGAATTAGGCCCTGGCCCCTCGTATCGTTTGCGCTAGATGTGGTGTTTTTGTTGTTTTGGTGGCTTCGGCTTGTATCTTTCGTTGTGTAAGAATTTTTTCCACCTTATATTGAATAAATTAAATAAATATAGTATGCATCACTTCGAAGCAGCGGCTATGTCTTCCCCGTTTCAAAAGAAACTAGAAAACATGTGACGTGAACGAAAAAAATTGCAAAAAAAAAAAGGATGAACAAGAATATATCACGATAGTATCATTAGTCATTTAAACTAGTTGGTAAAATCCGGCGGCAGGAAATGTGACAGGGTTTGCTAAGAGCATGCTTAGTGTCCTACAGAGAACACTCGACAAAGATTTAAAATAGAGATGAAAATGCGCTGGCAGAAATAAGTGTGGAAAAAATAGAAAATGTTCACGGGTGTCCTCCGGGTCGCGCACTCGCTACTGCACGTGGCCCTGCCTCTGCTCCGCTTTCGTTGCTGGCACGTTTCCCGAAGGCCCAAGGAGACAGGTTGAGGCCCACACACGACTCCCGTGCTTTCGATCATCTCCACCCGTGCTTTATCCTTTTCCTCTGTCTCGCCATGGATGCTCAGGCCTCCGTCGCCACTGGAACCCGCAGGGCGAGGCCGCCACTGGACCCGACCGCGGAGGGCGCCGCGCCGTTCATCTCCGGCCCGCTCGCGCCATCCGGCGCCGTCCATCCCGCCAGGCCTGGCTGTCCGAGCTAGCAGGAGTTTCGGCGGAGCGGCGCGCCGGTCAGGTTCCTCTGCTTCGAGGGCGGCGCCGGCGTGTACGGCAAGGGGGCGTACCCGGCTACGCCGGGTCGCTGCTGGTGGACCATGCCACCAGTGTCAGCTACAACGGAGCCCACGGCCGGAAGTACCTCGTCCCGGCCCTGTGTGGAGGATGCGGCGGTGTATAGATGCGGTGGTGTTTGTTACTGTGTGGAGGAGTGTTTTCCACGGCGACAATTTTTGCTTTTTTCTGTTCAAATGGTTGCTACAATACGTTTTTTTTTGCTTTTTTTTTTACAATTTTTTTGCTACTATAACTCCGGCGAGGTCCAATTTTTTGCTCTAATAGCATAATCTTTTTGCTACAATAAGGTTATATTTTTGCTTTTTTAGAATAAATTTTTTGCTATGTTATTTCTCCGGCGAGCAAAAGTCTTCGGTGATGGCTCCGGCGAAATCGACTTTTTGCTACTGTAACTCCGGCGAGGTCTCCGGCGAAGTCTCCGGCGAGGTCTCTGGGATGTACATCCGGGTCATCCCCAAGCTTAGGCTCTTCACTCTTCTTGATCACGTCATATCATCCTCTTCTCTTGACTCTTGAAAACTTCCTGCACACCAAACTTCTCACAATCTTCATTAGCAACGTTAGTGCAATCGAAATAATAAATTCACATGGTTCAGTTTCAACACAATCCTAACACTCATAAACGCATTAGATACTGTCACAACTTATTTTAAAACTCTTTTTCTCAAAAGAACACCAAAATAAAGAGAATAAGATGCAAATGCAATTATTGGCGGAAATCTGTCAAAACAGGACAGCAGGTAAATATGATTGTTTTCAAAAATCTTCTGTTGCTCAAATAAAAAAGTGAACAAGTAAGGAAAGTTGCGTATATAGCCCAGGATTACGCACAAAAAAATTCAGGTCATTTTGAATTTTCTGTGATTTTATACGAATTTAACAGTGGACAGCAGAAATCCGTTTCCTGCGCAGAAATGCGAAATATAGTGTCAACTTTCCACTAGAGCCTTTACTTGGCTCAACAAAGACACAAAATAAAAGATACATCAGGTTTGCTAAGGAAATAGAAAACACCCAGGTGCAAAGCACACAGAAAGAAACGGCGGAAAACGGGTTGAAACGGAGAAATAAAACGGGTTGTCTCTCGATAGCGCTTTTCTTTAACGCCTTTAAGCTAGGCATAGAAAGCAACTCAAATATTTTCAAGTGAGGAAGCATCAACATCATAACTTGCTCTAATAATAGAGTCAAAATGTAGCTTCATTCTCTTTCTAGGAAAGTATTCCATACCTTTGTTCAGTGGGAACTGATATTTAATACTCCCCTCTTGTGGAGCTCTCTCAGTGTGCCACTCTGAATAATTTATCATCATATCATAAAGAATCTTTGTTGCATTTACCAAAGTGATGGTCATAAAGATACCTCCAGCAGCTGAATCCAATAGGTACCTTGAGGAGAAATTCAGCCGTGCATAAAAGGTTTGTATAATCATCCAAGTAGTCAGTACATGAGTGGGACAATTCTTCACCATAGTTTTCATTCTTTCCCAAGCTTTAGCAACATGTTCATTATCAAATTTTTTAAAATTCATTATGTCACTTCTCAGGGACATAATCTTAGCAGGAGGATAATATTTTCCAATGAAAGCATCTTTACACTTAGTCCATGAATCAATACTATTTCTAGGAAAAGATAGCAACCATTCTTTAGCTCTTCCTCTCAAAGAGAAAGGAAATAATTTCAGTTTAATAATATCTCCATCCACATCTTTATATTTTTACATCTCACATAGTTCAACAAAATTACTAAGGTGAGAAGCAGCATCATCAGTTCTAACACCAGAAAATTGCTCTTTCATAACAAGATTTAATAAAACAAGTTTAATTTCATAGAAAGCAGCAGTAGGAGCAGGTGGAGCAATAGGTGTGCAAATAAAATCATTGTTGTTTGTGCTAGTGAAGTCACACAACTTCGTATTTTTAGAGGAACTCAATTTAGCAAAATAAAAGCAAGCAAATAAATAACAACTATAAAGTAAACTAATTTTTGTGTTTTTGATATAAAGAAGCAAAACAAGACAAAAAATAAAAACAAGACAACAAACAAAAAAAAGAGGTTGAGAGTGAGAGACTCCCCTTGCCAGAAGACTTCTTCCTCCCCGGCAACGGCGCGCAGAAATTCTTTGCTACGCCTTGATGGTGCCTTGACGGGGAGACTTCTTGATGATGATGAATTTTAAGTCCCCGGCAACGGCGCCAGAAATTCTTGATGCTTGTGATGGCGTGTTGGGAACCCCAAGAGGAGGGTGTGATGAGTATAGCGGTAAGAATTTCCCTCAGTTAAGAACCAAGGTTATCAATCCAGTAGGAGAAAGAGGATCTTCGGAAGGTTGATGCCACTGACGGTGGTGATGGCGCCTCACCGGTGTCAACAACAACGCGGAACCTGCACACAACACAACCAAAATACTTTGTCCCAATGATATAGTGAGGTTGTCAATCTCACCGGTCTTGCTGAAAACAAATATTAGACGTATAGTGTGGAAAATTGTGTATGCTTGCAGTAAGTAAAGAAAAAAGGGAATTGTAGTGGTTTGTTTAACAGTGTAGGAAAATGGACTGGGGTTCATAGGTTCACTAGTGGTGTCTCTCCATAAAAGATAGCATGCTGGATGAACAAATTACAGCTGGGCAATTGACAAATAGAGGTTGCACCGTAGGGCACATTCATGACATGATGACTACTATGATATTTAGTGCGGGCATTACAACAATATACATAGACCGTAATCCAACTGCCTCTATGACTAATAATCCACCCTCAGATTATCATCCGAACCCCCTTAGGTATTAATTTGCAAGGAACAGATAATCACATTAAGCAATGTGTGTAATGTCAGCAATGATTGTGCACGTGGGCACTCACACCGCTGTTTTCTCCCTAGTGGCAAAAACACATCCTCCCCCATCACGTTTCTTTCACTAGAGCACAGGGGAAAAGGAGGCATGAATCCAACTATCGAGCATAAATACCCCCTCTTGGAGTCACTAGCAACTACTTGGCCAGAGAAACCACCAGCAACGGAAAGCATGCAAGATCACAAATAACATATGCAATAAAGACTATAATCAACTTGGCATAAGTTCAATATTCATTGGATCCCAACAAACACAGCACATGGAATTACATAAGAACAATCTCGATCATGTTAGGCAGCTCGCGAGATCTAAACATTGAGGCATAGGAGGAGAAGACAACCATCTAGCTACTGCTATGGACTCGTTGTCCAAGGATGAACTACTCACGCATCACTTCGGAGGCAGGCATGGTGATGAAGAGGCCTCCGGTGATGATGTTCTCTCCTGCAGGGTGCAGGCAGACAGCTTCAGAAGCCCCCTGATCTAGGGTTGACAACGACGGCGGCTGCGGAACTTTTCGGTGATTTTTGATCAGGTACATAGGGTTTTCCTTTGGTGGGGAATTAATAGGCGAAAGGGCGATGTAGGTGGGCCACCAGGGTGGCCTCACCACCCCCAGGCGTGGCCAAGGGGGGCCGCGCCTGGCTATGGTGAGGCCCCCCTGGTGCCCGTCTTCGAATCCTCTTCGGACTTCTGGATGCTTCCAGGGAAAATAGGCACTTGGGGGTTCGTGGGGTCCAATTCCGAGAATATTTCCAGAACAACTTTTCTGAAATAAAAAACAGCAGAAAACAGGGAACTAGCACTTGGCATCTTGTTAATAGGTTAGTCCCAGAAAACGTGTAAAAATGCTATAAAGAAGGGAGAAAACATGTAGAAATTGGCATAATATCAACATGGAACATCAGAAATTATAGATATATTGGAGACGTATCACCGACCGCCACCTTAATGGACATGTTCCTGATTGGCACATGTAGCTCGCACTTTTTCTTCTCCCTGACATAATCCACGGCGTAGCTTGCTCTACATCCTTCAAGATGTGAGGAACCCATGCTGATTTTTGGCTGAGATGCGGCGGCATCGGCTTAATGATTTTCTATAAAAAGTTGTTGATCAAGTGCGCTCTGCCGATTCTGCTCCAGCTGCTGCACCCTAAGTTCTAATTTCGATAACCGGTCAGCGCACTTCTTCTTTGTTCTCGAACGCCTTCTATAACTCTCTGCGCACTCCGGCCACGCAACCTTCATGGTGAGACCTGGGAGGGTTTGTACTCGTCCAACGTGTTCGGGATTCCCCAGAGCTAGTGTCAACTCGTCATTCTCTCTATCGGGAATGTACACTCCCTTTCTAACCTTGTCTATTGCATCTACAAGCTCCTTGGTGATTTTTTCAATTTTCTCCTTCCCTTTTCCCTGTGCAACGATCAGCCCTATCTTTGGGTCCAACCCTGCCCATGCGCGTACAACCAGAACTTGGACCTTCTTGGGCCAGTCGTATGTCTGTGGAATGACCCCGGCTTCCAGCAGTTGAGCTTCATATGCTTTCCACTGAGGAATGGCAATCTTGTAGCCACCTGACCCCAATTTATGATAATATTACTTCTTCTTAGCATTTTCTACATTTGTGGTTGATTCTGATGTTCCATGTTGATATTATGCCAATTGCTACATGTTTTGTCCCTTCTTTATAGCATTTTTACACGTTTTCCGGGACTAACCTATTAACAAGATGCCAAGTGCCAGTTCCCTGTTTTCTGCTGTTTGTTATTTCAAAAAAGTTGTTCTAGAAATATTCTCGGAATTGGACCCCATGAATCCCAAAGTTCCTATTTCCCCAGAAGCATCCAGAAGTCCGAAGATGAGTCAAAGACGGTCACTAGGGGGGCCCTCACCATAGCCAGGCGTGGCCCCCCCTTGGTCGTGCCTGGGGGTGGTGAGGCCACCCTGGTGGTCCAACGACGTCGCCCTTTCGCCTATTTATTCCCCTCCAAAGGAAAACCCTAGATACCTGATCAAAAATCTCCGCAAAGTTCCGCTGCCGCTGTTGTCGTCTACCCTAGATCAGGGGGGTTCTGAAGCTGTCTCCCGGCACCCTGCCGGAGAGGAGATCATCACCAGAGGACTCTTCATCACCATGCCTACCTCCGGAGTGATGCGTGAGTAGTTCATCCTTGGACTACGGGTCCATAGAAGTAGCTAGATGGTTGTCTTCTCCTCCTATGCCTCAATGTTTAGATCTCGTGAGCCGCCTAACATGATCGAGATTGTTCTTATGTAATTCCATGTGTTGTGTTTGCTGGGATCCGATGAATATTGAACTAATGCCAAGTTGATTATAGTATTTATTGCATATGTTATTTGTGATCTTGCATTCTTTCCGTTGCTAGTGACTCCAAGAGGGAGTATTTACGCTCGATAGTTGGGTTCAAGTCTCCTTTTTGCCTGTGCTCGAGTGACAGAAACGTGACGGGGGAGGATGTGATGCTGCCACTAGGGAGAAAACAGCGGTGTGAGTGCCCGCGTGCACAATCATTTCTTGCATTACACACATTGCTTAATGCGATTATCTGTTGCTTGCAACTAAATACCTAAGGGGGTTCGGGTGATAACCTGAGGGTGGATTGTTAGTCATAGATGCAGTTGGATTACGGTCTATGTATATTGTTGTAATGCCCGCACTAAATATCATAGTAGTCATCATGTCATGAATGTGCACTACGGTGCAACCTCTATTTGTCAATTCCTCAGCTGTAATTTTTTCACCCAACATGCTATCTTTTATGGAGAGACACCACTAGTGAACCTATGAACCCTGGTCCATTTTCCTACACTGTTAAACAGACCACTACAATTCCCTGATTTCTCTACGTACTGCAAGCATACACCATTTTCCATACTATACGTCTAATATTTGTTTTCAGCAAGACTGGCGAGATTGACAACCTCACTGTACCGTTGGGACAAGGTATTTTGGTTGTGTTGTGTGCAGGTTCCGCGTTGTTGCTGACACCGGTGAGGCGCCATCACCACCGTCAGTGGCATCAACCTTCCGAATATCCTCTTTCTCCTACTGAATTGATAACCTTGGTTTTTAACTGAGGGAAATTCTTACCGTTGTACTCATCACACCCTGCTCTTGGGGTTCCCAACACGCCATCCATAGCAACAAGAATTTCTGGCGCAATTGCCGGGGACTTAAAATTCATCGTCATCATGAAGTCTCCCCGTCAAGGCACCATCAAGGCATAGCAAAGAATTTCTGGCGCCGTTGCCAGGGGAGAAAGAAGTCTTCTGGCAAGGGGAGTCTCTCACTATCAACCTCTTTATTTTGTTTATTGCCTTGCTTTTATTCTTGTCTTGTTTTGCTTCTTTATATCAAGAACACAAAAATATTAGTTTACTTCATAGCTGTTATTTTTTATTGCTTGCTTTTATGTCTAGTTTTGTTCCTGTCACTATGTCGCCGGAAGAAACAATCTTCACTTTCAAGCAAGGGAGTGAGGAGAGTTTCAAGGAAGCTTGGTATAGGATTTTTTATTCTTATAGTAAAACTGAACCCATGATGACCCTGAATTTATTTCTTAGTAGTTTTTACTTTGGTCTTGTTCTTTGTTATAGATATGCTTTAGACTCTGCAGTAGGAGGAGACTTCTTGCGTTGTGATGGGGATCAAGCTCTTAATGCCATTCAAAAGTTGATTGCAACTTCTAGCTCAACTAGTAAATTTGATTCATCCTTGTGAGCTTTCAGGCTAGATTAAATACTCTTGAGACAAATATATCTTGTTTAAAAGAAGTTTATAACCAGATTCGTGCTTATTATAATTATGTGCCAGTAAACTTTGAATCTTCAATGTGGATCCCTACAATAAAAGTTGTTATAGATGGTGAAAATTTTCATGCTCATTGCGAAATTATTACTGAATTTTGTCTTATGCCTAAAAATATTTATGAGTCTTTGAATCTTTGGAAACTTTCTTAAGGGGGAGAAGAAATACCTCTTATCGATAATACCGATGTTTTGCCCATTGGGATAGCTGAGGGAGTGTTTACAAAAATCAAGGGAAGGACAGTATCCACTGATTATATTGTTATTGAATGTGTAGGAGTAGGACAAATTACACTTGGAAGGTCCTTGCAGAAACTCCTGGGGGTATTAATAGATGCGGGGAAAGGTACGTTAAATTTTGCGCAGGAAACAGATTTCTTCTGGCCACTGTTAAATTCGTATAAAATCACAGAAAATTCAAAATGACCTGAGTTTTTTTGTGCGTAATCCTGGGTTATATATGCAACTTTTCTTAGTTGAATACTTTTTTATTTGAGCAACAGAAGATTTCTAAAAAAAATCATCTTTACCTGCTCTCCTGTTTTGACAGATTTCTGCCAATAATTGCATTTGCATCTTAATCTCTTTCTTTTGGTGTTCTTTTGAGAAAAAGAGTTTTAAAAGAAGTTGCGAAAGTAGCTAATGTGTTTATGAGTGTTAGGCTTGTTTTGAAACTGAACCATGTGAATTTATTATTTTGATTGCACTAAAGTTGCTAATGAAGATTGTGAGAAGTTTGGTGTGAAGGAAGTTTTCAAGGGTAAAGAGAAGAGGATGATATGACGTGATCAAGAAGAGTGAAGAGCCTAATCTTGGGGATGCCCCGGAGGTATATCCCAGCAAATTCCAAGAAGACATAAGCGTCTAAGCTTGGGGATGCCCAAGGCATCCCCTTCTTCATCAACAAATTATCAGGTCACTTCTAGTGAAACTATATTTTTATTCGGTCACATCTTATGTGCTTTACTTGGAGAGTCTTTTATTTTTTCTTTCAGTTTGTTTTTATTTTTGCAATAATCTTGGTTGGACCCCAGAATTATTTTATTGTAGAGTGACACGCTCCGCTTTTTCATGGGAATACTTTCTATTCTTAATCTTTGTCTGCCTGTTGCATTTATTTAGCTCATGTTTTGCATTCATCTATTATTTAGAACTATTAGTACTCTCTAGTTTTCATTGCTATATGCTTAGAAAGAGTTTTTGTTGTCTCATATATGTGCTTGGTTGGGAATAGAAATGCTTATGTGATAGTTGGTATAGTGGAAAAATTCGCATGGTCTTGTAGATCACTAAACTGCTTCACTTGAATCACTGCTTGTTTTGAGATATCAATTTGCTTAATGGATAAACGGGAAGGACTAGTAAGTAGAAACTTTTAATGGTTCGTCTAAGAAACTTGAAACTGTGCCACACTTAAATTAACAGCTAATAGAAACAATGGTATATGACTGCTACGAGTGATACATTTCTGATCGGCCTTTTGTTACCCGCTACGGTCGGGGTAGCTAATAGTGACTTGTCACTGCCACGGACCCTCTTGGAGTGATTTGCAGTGTGCTTTGTAAAGATGATTTGCTTGCTGCAACCTTTTAACTCGTGAGTCTGTGTTGCGGTTCCTAGCACTTCCACCATCCATATTTGCTAGCCTCTTCGCTACTGTGCATTGCCCTTTCTCACATTGAGAGTTGGTGCAAACTTCGCCAGTGCATCCAAATCCCGTGGGAGGAATTTGTTCTCCTACACATTAGCCCATATATTCTTCCTCAAAACAGCCACCATACCTACCTATCATGGCATTTTCATGGCCATTCCGAGATATATTGCTGCACAACATCCACCTTCATTATGTTACTTGCTGATGAGCTTCACGGTTATTTATGCATACTACACTGGGAGGAGCATGCAGTTGGATACATCAGATATATACCATTATGATTTATGGGTACTAAAAGTGTAATGATTCATTGTAATATAGGATGTTTCCCCTACCGGTGAGGATATATAAAAAAAATGAAAAAGCCCAAAAAGAAAAAAAGAAAGAAAGGGCCAAAGAGAGAATAAAGAGAGAGGGGGCGCATCACTATCCTTTATACCACACTTGTGCTTCATGTTTAGAACCAATGCTTCAGTTTGGAGAAAGTTTTCATATTATCATTCATTCATAACTATGTGGGGAATTTTACATTATAGAACTTGGCTTGTATATTCCAATGATGAGCCTCCTCTAATGAGCTCTAGGTCTTCATCAGCAAGCAAGTTGTATGCATACCCCACTAGTTCCATTGGAGAGCTTTCATACACCTATAGCTCTATGTGCATCCGTTGTGTGGCAATCCCCACTCCTTGTCTAATGACCACTTTCAGCTTTGTGAGCCTTTCTTCCATTGACCTTCCAAACCCCTCATAATGTTCTCTTTGCCATAACATCCCGGTGCCAGGGACCAACGCAAAACACTTGCTTGTTTTTAGTGCGCTAATATTTTAAGATTCAAGCATTGCATCATGTGGAAATCTTGACTTGATCCTAACAGGGGTTGTGAAGATCGTTTGATGTGCATGATATTCTTGTTCTTGAAATCTTAAATCATCTCTAATAAACTTTGCATGGTTGATAGTCTTTTAGTATTGATTCATTAAAAGTTTTACTTCTTTCTACTTTGTTTATGCATTACTTGTTGATATCAAATATAGATCACAACTTTAGTTCATTTGATCCTAGTTTGCATGCTTTGTTTTACATATTATGATCAAGGTTGTGTGGTAGCATGTCACCTCAGAAATTATTTTGTTTTATCGTTTACCTACTCGAGGACGAGTAGGAACTAAGCTTGGGGATGCTTGATACATCTCGAACGTATCTATAATTTTTGATGTTCCATGTTGATATTATGCCAATTACTACATGTTTTCTCCCTTCTTTATAGCATTTTTACACGTTTTCTAGGACTAACCTATTATAAAGATGCCAAGTGTCAGTTCCCTGTTTTCTGTTCTTTTTTATTTCAGAAAAGTTATTCTGGAAATATTCTCGGAATTGGACCCCACGAATCCCGAAGTTCCTATTATCCCCGGAAGCATCCAAAAGTCTGAAGAGGATTCGAAGACGGGCACCACGGGGCCCTCACCATAGCCAGGCGCGGACCCCCTTGGCCGCGCTTGGGGGTGGTCAGGCCACCCTGGTTGTCGAGACATCGTAGTAGTTTTCATAGACGAGGGTGCCATGAGACTACGGTAGAGACGTGGGGTAACGGGATCGCGTAGTTAAGGTTGAACACAGGATTTACCCAGGTTCGGTACGTCGCGACAGTACGACGTGCCTACTCCTGCACTTCTCACTAATCAGGACTAAAGCCTGTAAACAAGGTTACAATGTGAGGGTTTAGATCTAAGCTACTCGACGAGGATGAGCTTCTCGGCGAGTTGGCGTAGAGCTTCTCTGTTATTCGTCTCCTTGTTTAATCTATCTCCCGTCCGGCTTTATATAATAGCCTGATTAGGGCTCACAGAATAGGAAACCTAGAGGACTACGGTAACTTGTAACTTGGAAATCAAGGAATCCGTCTTCTCCTCCAAGCCAGATCACCTGGGCCGTAATCCCGGTTCTTCTAGAATCCAGCTTCTGTGCGTCGGGTTACTGGGCCGCCTAATGGACCTGAGCCCACTACCACTTAGGCCACCCTGGTAATCCGGCACTTTATCTACCATCTTCTATACCCCTATTTGGTATATATCCGACAGTAGCCCCCAAGAAGGATTAAAACTCTGATTCTCCGTCTTTCGCCAAATATACTTTGTCCGAGAAATATTGATTCAGCAGTCTTGATTCTTCTTATTCTTCTTTTGAAAGAGATGGTAGCATGAAACTCGGAATCCTGAAAATCCGGCTTTTCTCTCACGATCCTTCGCGGAAAAGGAACTTCTTACGTCAGCGCCTGAGTCATGCTGACGCAAGGGACGTTTGAGTTTCACGCGGGAAACCCTGCAACGTATCTTTGACAGATTCTCACGGGAAACGAGGAGATAGTCATTATTTCCCTGTCGTTTCATTTCTCGGATTTTCCGGCGAGTGACACGCGTTCAACATCCAACGGTCAAATAGCCGTTGGCACGTATCTTGACGGATTTCTAGCTACAAATAGCCGTCCTCGTCCTCATCGAAAATCTTCTGCTCTCTTCACTTCCCACGCCATTGACGCACGCAAGCTCTCGAGCGAGGTACTGTCCCGAGCGCACTTCACCTCCAAAGCACACCGGAACACACCGCGCCGCCAGGAAATGGCAGCCTCACCGTCCTCGCCCACTCGCGCCGCCATCGACGACCTTATCGGTGACCTAGATCCACAGCTAGGGTCACCCAAGCACGCCCGCGACGAGCCGGAGAAAACCGCGGCCTTCGCGGCGGGCGGAGAGAACCTTTCCGCCGCCGCGGACGTTGCGGGCGCGAGCTCCGCAGCTTCCCCGCCGTTTGCCCCTGAAACGGCGGAGGAGAAGATCCCGCTTCAAGTCAACGAACACGCTGCGACCGCAGAAGCAGAATTTTTCGGCAACTGGAATCCGAGTAATTCTTCCCTCGTCCTCCTTCGACAAATGTCAAAGGAGGGATTAATAGTTAAAGGCAAATGGTGAAACTCAGATGGTGAACTCGAGCCCAGACCGAAAGACGGAGAACGTGTCCTCCTTACCTCTCACATTACGCGGGGTATAGGTTTACCTCCTTCTGCCTTCTTCATAGACATCCTTAACTATTACGGCGTCCAACCACATAACCTCTCTCCAAACTCCATCCTCTATCTAGCTAGTTTCCAAGCTCTTTTTGAAGGATATCTCGGAATAGCTCCTAGTCTAGATTTTTGGCAATATTGTTTTGAAGTAAAACATAACATCATAGAAGGCATTTCCCCTATCTGTGGAACTATATCTTTCACTCTTCGGAAATATAGAGAGGATTGGTTCCCGAGGATACAAATGCCAGAACCCGCCAAATCCTGGCTTGGTTCTTTCTTTTATCATCAGGACATCCCGTTCCCTGGCAAGGAAATCGGGGTTCCTCCATTTGTTAAGCGCTGCCATTCCTCGAGAGAGTTGGACAGTTGAAGCAGTTGAGACATTGCCGGAAAATCTAATGAAGATAAAGCGCCGTATCGCCAAGCTTACTTCTTCCAAACCTTCTTTAACTGGGAAGGACACTGTTTTATGCTGGTTCGGACGTCGTATTCAGCCCCTTTCATTTCGTTCCCGGCTTCTTTGCGAATACAAAGGGCCAGAAGATAGCATGAGGGGAACAGATAAAGCCTATACCAAGAATGATTTTATAAAACGGCTTCATCAACTGGTCGCCACAGAGCACTCAAATTGAAGAAAACCTAGCCATTTATCACGTGGAAAATCTGGTTCCTAAGGTATTTATACTTTCCTTGTTTCCGAGTTTTTCTCAGATTAACTTCTTTCTCCGTCTTCTAATATGTTGTTAATTCTTTCCTAGTTCAACGAACTCGGAGGAACTGATCTTGCTTCCGACGCCGAACTCAGCGAATTACATGCTAAGTTTTACAACAACCGGAAGCGCAAAAGGCAGGTGACTTTCGAGAAAATGGTAACTGTTGACGGAATTCCTATCGCCACGTCCAGGTACTTTACTGGAGTTTTCCTAGTTATCATTCTCCTTCGATTCTTCGAGATTTTTACTTCTCGGATATCCTCCTTTCAGACTTGCCCCGACTCCTCTAAAGGCGAAGAACATAAAGCTGCTATTAAAGAAGAATCTTCTTCTGCGACCATGGGCATGAGGGAAAAAACAAAAACACAGACGGGCGGAAATCCTTGATCATCTGTTGGTAATGAACCCATTCCCAATCTGGACAACGATGTCCAGATAAAAGAAGAGCCATTCGACGACCTCGGATATATTCGTCCGGAGGCTAAAAAATTCTTTGCTCCTGCCCCTCTGATTCGCCCTTGGCCACAAGGCGGATTAGTTATTCGCAATGATATCGTATTTTCACCTCGTCAGGTCATACAGGATGGCCTTCATCACGTTGGAATTCTTTTCTCAGATTACGCACAAGAATTCAACAAGACATTGGCCAGCTTGCGAGAGATGAGCCAGGTATTATCTCTAGCCCCCAAGCATTAAGTTGAAAACCTGATTTCTTCTTAATGTTTCTTACTATGCTTGTTCATACTTAAGCATTTGGTTTTCATTTCCGAGTTTCAGCATTTTGCTGATGCTATAAACTTAGAAGTTTTTAACAAACTTAATATCAAGAATGAAGAAGTGAGAACTCTTCAATCTATTATTGAGTTAAAAAGCAACGAGCTGGCATCATCTCAGCTACAGCTATCGGAAGCAACAGGTATTTACTCTGTGCAGTTGTTTCTCTGGAAATTTTTTGCCGAATTTTTGTAAACTCGGAATATTTTCTCGCCCTCCAGCCGCTTTAGCTAAAGCCAAAGAATTAGCGGAAGACGCCGTCAATGCCTCTCGGATCCGTGAGGAAAACTCGAACCTTCGAAAGGATCTTTTGAAAGTTCAAGAAGACCTGGAAGCCAGCAATCTGGCCCTTGGGATTGCTCGATCCAAGGCTTCGTTGCAGGCAGCGGAAGATAAATCTGTCATCAATGATTTGGAAAGTATGCTATTCCCGCGCATGAAAGAAGGCACCGAGATTGACAAGGTTCTTGGTAAGTTAACTCCTTTTACCAATATCTTCAAGTCTTATTTCCTGTATCTTTTCACTTAACCTTTTCCTTTTTTCGAAAAAATAGGAAATTTTCCAGGAATTTCTTGGATTGAAAAGATCCGAGCTTTTGGGGAGGTGTGGAACGCAATCAGAAATGCAGGAATGCAGCTGATTAACAAATTCCTTCCCACAAGCACTATAGAATTCTCGGAAGTTTACAAACTTCCGGGTGCCATCACAGAGGTTGCGGAGTCGAAAGAATCCATTCTACGCTCAGCTGCACGAGGTGGTGCGCGCATGGCACTCGGCCTTATGCGTCTACATTATCCTGATGCCAAATCCTGGCGCATAGCATCAGGTGTCCCTCAAGGATACACGGAAGCCCAACGGAATACAATCTTTGATGAAATCAAAGGGCACACTACCAAGATTGCCTCTATGGTTAATATTTCCATCACCTATCCAGAAGAAGAAGTGCCTGCAGCCCCCGAGAATGATAGCAGCGATGAAGACTCGGATGTTTGAAGAAGTGCACTTGACCTGGATGATGGATATAGGAGCATTTATTTTTACAATGTAATTCATATTGTAATGCTTCTATTCCTTTTGTCGAAACAAGAACTCCGCCTTTTGCAGTTTTGAATTATGAAATTCCTTGCAATTTTTTTCGGGTTTGACTATTCCTTTATCTTCTACGTCTTCTACCATGTGCATTTTAACTGCCCTTTAGTCTGTGAAAAAATGACTTAAATGAAACATCATGTTGAGTAACTGGCTATAACCCATCAGTTTTAACTCAAAAACATGGATCATACTAAAGACATTTTTACGAACTAGCTTTAGTGACCCAACGCACGACCAATCAGATGATGCTTAGAGAAAGGTAAGGAATTTTTTGAAACTTGGGCACGCAGGCACAATCCGAGTTTCCTTTAGCCGTTGGCAGGCTGAATCATTCAGCTTTTAAACACCGAGCACGCAGGCACAATTCGGGTTAACATTGAGTATTTTGTAAGATCATTGGGAAATAGATAAGATGGAATCATGTTTTGTACTATAATGAACTTGTAAAAACATGGATATCAAAATTCCGACTTCCTTATTTCATGATCTCAAAAGATGTTTACATAGAGATTGAACTAAGTATAGAAGGGACGTAACTGCTGGATGCTCCAAGGCCTTTTTGTCTCTCCTAGCTCATCATCTATTTTTCTCTTTCTTTTGCAATTCGGCTTCTCTGGATCATCTTCCGTATCTCGAATATCGACAAGATAATATGATCCATTCTTCATGGCTTTACTTATGACGAATGGTCCTTCCCAAACTGGGGCTAACTTGTGCTTCCTTTGCTGTACCAGCCTCAGCACTAAGTCACCTTCTTTAAAAGAACGATGCCTGATTTTCCGACTATGGTAACGTCGCAAACCTTGCTGGTAAATGGCGGATCTTTGAAGCACAAGCTCTCGCTCCTCTTCTAAGAGATCGACGGCGTCCTGTCATGCTTCTTCGGCATTTGAGTCATCGAAATCCTGCACTCTAGGGCTGTCATGGATCATATCCGTTGGAAGAATAGCTTCCGCACCATAAACTAGGAAAAACGGGGTTTGCCCAGTTGACCTATTTGGCGTCGTTCGAATACTCCAAAGCACAGAAGGTAATTCCTCTACCCATGCTCCAGCTGCTCTATGAAGAGGAGATTCGAGTCTTGGGCGTATTCCTTGCAGGATTGAGCTATTCATTCTTTCATCCTGCCCATTGGATTGTGGGTGCGCAACAGATGCAAGATCGAGCCGTATTCCCGTTTGTTGGCAATATTTTGCCAATTCTCCAATGGAGAAATTTGTCCCGTTGTCAGTTATTTTGCTGTGTGGGACGCCATACCTCATTACTAAATCAATGAGGAAATTTCTGGCAGTTGCACCATCCAGCTTTTTGATGGGTTTGGCCTCCACCCATTTGGTATACTTATCTACTGCTACGAGTAGATGTGTAAGTCCGCCTCTTGCAGTTTTGAACGGTCCCATCATATCTAGCCCCCAGACCGCAAACGGCCATGTAATGGGAATAGTTTTAAGTGCTTGGGCCGGCAAATTGGTCTGCTTAGCGTAATATTGACACCCTGCACACGTATTAACTATATGCTCGACATCTGTCTTGGCTGTTAGCCAGAAAAACCCAGCGCGGAATGCTTTTTTGACTATGCTTTTTGATTGAGCATGGTGTCCGCAATCGCCGGCATGGATTTCTTCCAGTATTTCTCTTCCTTCTTCTGGTGAGATGCACCGCTGAAAAATTCCAGAAGTACTGCGTTTATATAAGCAGCCGTCAATTACCGCGTATCCTTTGCATCGACGCTGTATTTGTCTTTGCAAGACTTCGTCTGCTCCTTCCGGGTACTTCTGATTGACTAAGAAGTTTAAGTACGGAATTGTCCAGTCCGGCTTAACGAGCATGACTTCGATTGATTTAGACGCCAGAGGGTAATCAACGTCTCCACCTTTTATGGACGGCTCATGCAAGTGCTGGACGAATACCCCTGGTGGTAAGGTTTTTACCCTTTATGATCCCATGCGGGCTAGTGCATCCGCGTTCCAATTTTCCTCCCTTTTGATGTGAAGGACCTCGAATCCAAAGAAACAGATGGCGAACTCGTCCACCGTTCTCTGATATTCGGCCATTATAGGGCTTTTTGCGTCCCAGGTTTGGTTGAGCTGATGCTGCACCAAATCCGAGTCGCCATAGCACAAGATGCGCTTTACTCCTATTTCTTTTGCAATATGCAAGCCATGAAGCAGAGCTTCGTATTCTGCCACGTTATTACTGGCGTTGAAGTGTATTTGCAATACGTACTCCATTGTGTCACCCTTAGGAGATTTTAAGACTACGCCAGCCCCAGCTCCTTCCTTCATCTTGGATCCGTCAAAGTGCATGATCCAGTACTCGGGCTCCGGCATCGGTGTTTTTTCCATTTCTTCCGTCCAGTCGGCAACAAAGTCTGCCAAAACTTGGGATTTTATGGCCGTCCTTGGCTGGTACTTAATGTCGAAGGCTGCCAGCTCAATGCCCCATTTGGCTACTCGGCCGGTTGCCTCCGCATTGTTTATAATATCTCCTAGTGGTGCTTTACTAACCACTGTTATGGAATGCCCTTGGAAGTAATGGCGCAATTTTCTAGATGCGAAAAATACACCATATGCCAGTTTCTGGTAGTGTGGGTACCTTTGTTTTGACTCGGAAAAAACTTCGCTTATGTAATATACCGGATGTTGATCTGGTATGCTTTGTTCTTCCTTTATCCGCTCCACAATGATTACCGCACTAATAACCCGATTTGTAGCCGTAAGGTATAATAACATGGGTTCTTCGTCTTTTGGCGATGCCAAAATCGGAGCTTTTATCAAAGTTTCCTTCAACTGGGTCAGCGCCGCATCGGCCTCTTCTGTCCATTCGAACTTGTCGGATTTTTTCAGCAGCTTGTAGAGTGGTAAGGCTTTATCCCCTAGCCGACTAATAAATCTGCTGACGGCTGCGGCAGAACCCGTCAGTCTTTGGACATCTTTGACGCACGTAGGTTTCCTGATGTTCAAGATTGCCTTGATCTTTTCCGGGTTAACTTCTATTCCTCTGTGAGAAACGATGAAACCCAGAAGTTTTCCTGAGGGAACCCCGAATACGCACTTAGATGGATTCAACTTCATCTTGTAAGTGCGCAAGTTTTCGAATGTTTCTCGCAAATCCTCAAGGAGTGTATCTTTTTCCTTGGTTACGACAGCAATATCGTCCACGTAAACATGGACGTTTTTTCCAATCTGACTGTGCAAACAACGTTGCATGCAGCGCTGGTAGGTTGCACCTGCGTTCTTCAGGCCGAACGGCATGGTTACATAATAGTACGTCCCGTACGGGGTTATGAAAGAAGTCTTGATTTGATCTTCCTTTTTCATGCGTATTTGGTGGTACCCGGAGTATGCATCCAAAAAGCATAAAAGTTCGAAGCCTGCAGTGGCGTCTATTATTTGATCGATTCGCGGTAGCGCGAACCTATCTTTTGGACACAACTTGTTCAAACCTGTGTAATCTATACACATTCTAAGAGCAGTAGTGTCTTTCTTCGGTACTAATACCGGATTTGCGGACCAGTCAGTATGGATTACTTCCTTGATGAAATCCGCTGCTAAAAGCCGGATAATTTCCTTGCCAATAGCCTTCCGTCTCCTTCCGTCAAATCGACGGAGACCTTGTTTGACGGGTTTTGATCCAGGAATAACCTTGAGTTGGTGCTCAGCAAGTTCCCTGGGTACGCCTGGCATGTCCGCTGGACACCAGGCAAAAATATCCCAGTTCTCACGGAGGAACTTGATGAGCTCGCCTTCCTATTTGTCAGTCATCCCAGTCCCTACGACGACAAATTTTGTCGGATCTTTGGGATCTAGGATTACCTGTCTTGTATTCTCGGAAGCCTTGAAGCTGTCTGTTGGCTTCCGGGTTTCTTTTCCTGCCGGCATCTCTGTCGGCGATACCTATTTGGCTAATTCCTTCAGTTCTTCCTTTGCTATTGCTCTCTGAGCGCAAAGGGCGTTTTCTTTCTCCAACTCATTCGCCAGCTTGAAATCACCAACAATAGTGATTACTCCTCCTTTGGGTCCTGGCATTTTCAGCTTGTTATAGATATAACAAGATCTTGCCATGAATTTGGCGAAAGCTTGACGTCCGAGTATTGCGTGATACACGCTTTCGAACGGCACTACTTCGAAGGATACTTTTTCCTGCCGGAAGTGATCTTTATCTCCGAAGGTGACATCTAGGGAAATTTCTCCTAGGGATCGTGCTTGCCTGCCAGGAACAATGCCATGGAAGCGTATGTTGCTGTAGTTGAGCTGAGACTCGGAAATCTTCAGATGCTTCAGTGTATCCAGGTACATTGTATTAATGTTGGATCCTCCATCCATCAGCACTCTTCTTAGCCTAGTGTTTTGAACAATAGGGCTTACAACAAGAGCTTGTGTGCCGGGTTCAGGGATATTTCCGGGATGATCAGACTGATCCCAGATTATCGGTGTGTTGGAGTACTTCAAGAATTTTGGGGTTGCCGGAACAACCGCATTTATTTCTCGAAGTGTTCTTTTGGCCACCTTTGCTGACGGAGTTGCTAAGAAAGTTAGCATTGCTTATCCATCAACTCTCGGAAATTTGGGTTCGCCCTTTCGCTGTTGTTCCTGGATTTTTTCGTCAGTGTCCGATTCACTGTCTTCTTTGTCAGCTTCTGGCTTTTGTTTGGCGGGTTTCCTTTTGGAGCCCTTCCCCTTACTTCCGGATCCTGCACTACCTTTCATGTGCTTATTCAGCCGGCATTGCGCGTTTGTATGGGTGGGTTTCCCAAATTGTGAGTGGTGGACACAAGGTTCCGACTTAATCCTTTCCCACTCCTCTGGAGTGTAGTTGATTGGATCTGGGTTGCGTCCTTTCCACTTGTTCCCCTTTTCTCCTCCAAAGGCTATGTTGACCTCTTTGGGTTTCGTCCTTGTTTCTGGAGTTCCTTTTTTGTCAGAACGAGGGGTCTTCTTGGCAAGTATCAGTGATTCGATATTGCCTCCTCTTGCTCTGATGTCGTCTTCAGCTGCGGCGTGCTCATTGGCGGTTGTAAGCATAGATCCGAGATCTTCGTGCTTTTTGGAACCAACCATGAACGGTACGAGTCCAGGTTTTAGGCCATTGACGAAAGCATGCATTGCTTGTACGTCAGTTACTCCAGAGCAACTATTCTTCATTGCTGTCCATCTGGAGATGAAATCCACGTATGGTTCATCCTCGAATTGGGTGCAACGGTTTAGCTGGTTGATGCTGTTCGTGCGTTTGTACGTTCCCCGGAAATGCTGAGTGAATACTCTAGCCATATCATCCCAGCTGTCGACAGTTCTTGATGGTAATCCATTGATCCAATCTCTGGCTCCGTCCAGCAATATTAGGGGAAGAAACTTGACAGCTTCCATGTCTGTCACATTGTTGATCTGGACAGCTGTATAGTAGTATGAGAGCCAGGTATCCGGGTTTGTGCTGCCGGTGTACTTCTGGTACGTTGGACCGACCTTGGCAAAGCCAGAATGCAGGGTTATTCTTTGGATCCTGTCAGTAAAACACTTAGGACCAAAGTATAGATCATCCTTTTCTGCTCTATCAATGTGTGCAGAATATCTTCCGGCTGAATGGACAGAAGGGGATCTGCTCCTTTCTCTTCCATTGTTGCGCGGACGCGTTTTTCCGGGATTATTTCTATCTCTTCCATGGTCACGCCCTTTTGGATTAGGCGGAGTTCTGCTCCTGTGCCTTTCTTTGTCCTTAGGAGGTGTCCGGGATCTCTCACGCCTGTGAGGTATATCATATCTCCCAGCTTTCTCAGCTGGGTTTCTCGGAGGTGGCATTATTTTGCTGTCGTTCCGGTGTTTGTCTTCCCGATCATGGGGTTTATGTCCATCTTTCGGGAGATGGGATCCGGTCCTAGACGCTGCATCCCGGTTGTCGGGGTTTTTCTTGTCTTTTCTCGGATCCTCTTTTTTATCCTTTGAATTGTCTGAATCCCCGGGTTCTTCCGGTCCAGGTGCTCCAGCAGCGCAAGTAGCTGTTTTGCATAGGGCGGAGTTATCGTGCAGCCTCCCTGATCGCTCTTGGGCGCGCTGTTGTTGTTGCAATGCTTTTCCTAAGAAAGCATACACCCCTTGGAGTTTTTCCCCGTTGGAGTACAGATCGTTGTTGAGGATGGCGAACGCTGCTTCCGCGTTTTCTGCTGCGGTCTTGTATATTGGTTCGCCCCTAGCATCTTTGCCGTTTACCTGCTTTTGCCAAGATGGGTTATGGAACCTTTCTTTTGGCGGCAGTTCTTCCGGTCTTACGATTCCGGGTAACCTAGTAGGTTTTAACGCGGATCTATTCTTTCTTTCGTACTCCTCTATTTCTTCCTTCATGACCTTGATGTCATTATGGGTTTGTTGGAGATGTTGCCGAGATCTGAGTAGATGTTGCTGTTGCCGTTGGAAAGCTTGTCTCCTGGCTTCCAGCATCTCAGGGGGTTCATCTGGTCCCACTGGTGTTTGCAATAGCTCTTGCTCTTCCTGTTCCGTCATTGGCGGAGCAGTGATTTCTTTGGATTTCTTCTCCGCAGGCTTCGTTCTGCTAGCATCTCCTACTTCCAGGTTTTCATCAGCGAGATCAGCTGATTTTTTCTTCCGGATTTTGTATTGGAGTTTCTTAGCAGCACGGTGCTTTTTCTTGGAAGAGGGAGGTTTTTTGACAGGTTCATCTTCTGTCATCTCCTTGACATTGGGGAATACCGGAGAAGTTTCTCCGTCTTCTCTCCCTTCCTCTGGCGGAGGGGTTTTAGGGCTTTCCTGGGTGCCGGCGTCCGTGGTATCAGCCGGTTTCGCCATTAGAACTTCATGGAATCCCTCTTGAAAGGACTTAACTTTTCTTTCGAAGTCGTCCTCATCTTCGGAATCGAAGTCGTCCGATCCGGTTTGCGATTCTAATCTTGCCTCGATAGCGGCTAATACTAAGTCGGCTTCCGAGTTCGTCGTCTTGTTGACGGATGTCGGATCTTCCACCTCCGTGGGTGTGGGGTCTTCCGTCTCTGTGACGGGTATCGGATCTTCCGTCTCTGCGACGGGTGTATTGTTGTCTGCCTCTTGCACGTGATTTCCGTCATCCGTGTTTTTGGCGACTGCGGACTGCACCATGCCGATGAAGTGTAAGTCACTTTTTTGTCGGCGATCTGAGCAGAATCCAGTATCATAGTCATCTTCGACTGGGTATAGGGCGGGTGGGATAAATTTGCTTCCACCGCAAAACCCCATTGCTTCTCCAGTTAGTCCGATAAAGATGTTAGCAGATCCTATCGGTAACACGCAGGCACTTACCAGGTGGTTTTGCGCCGGTATGTAGGATCCGTTGTCGAGGAAGCGTCCGACGTCGTCGTCGAACTCCAGGCTTCCGACAGTGATTGATCTTCCGATTCCGCCAAGTATCCCAGATCGGAACTTCACGCCTGACGTCGTTCGCCCCACGGTGGGCACCAACTGTCGAGACATCGTAGTAGTTTTCATAGACGGGGGTGCCATGAGACTACGGTAGAGACGTGGGGTAACGGGATCGCGTAGTTAAGGCTGAACACAGGATTTACCCAGGTTCGGTACGTCGCGACAGTACGACGTGCCTACTCCTGCACTTCTCACTAATCAGGACTAAAGCCTGTAAACAGGGTTACAATGTGAGGGTTTAGATCTAAGCTACTCGACGAGGATGAGCTTCTCGGCGAGTTGGCGTAGAGCTTCTCTGTTATTCGTGTCCTTGTTTAATCTATCTCCCGTCCGGCTTTATATAATAGCCGGATTAGGGCTTACAGAATAGGAAACCTAGAGGACTACGGTAACTTGTAACTTGGAAAGCAAGGAATCCGTCTTCTCCTCCAAGCCAGATCACCTGGGCCGTAATCCGGGTTCTTCTAGAATCCAGCTTCTGTGCCTCGGGTTACTGGGCCGCCTAATGGACCTGAGCCCACTACCACTTAGGCCACCCTGGTAATCCGGCACTTTATCTACCATCTTCTATACCCCTATTTGGTATATATCCGACACTGGTGGCCCACCGACGTCTCCCTTTTGTCTATTTATTCCCCTCTGAAGGAAAACCCTAGGTACGTGATAAAAAATCCCCAAAAAGTTCCGCAGCCGCCGTCGTCGTCAACCCTAGATTAGGGGGTTCTGAAGCTGTCTCCCGGCACCCTGCCGGAGAGGAGATCATCACCGGAGGCCTCTTCATCACCATGCCTGCCTCCGTAGTGATGCCTGAGTAGTTCATCCTTGGACTATGGGTCCATAGCAGTAGCTAGATGGTTGTCTTCTCCTCCTATGCCTCAATGTTTAGATCTCGTGAGCTGCCTAACATGATCGAGATTGTTCTTTTGTAATTCTATGTGCTGTGTTTGCTGGGATCCGATGAATATTGAAGTTATGCCAAGTTGATTATAGTCTTTATTGCATATGTTATTTGTGATCTTACATGCTTTCCGTTGATAATGGTTGCTCTGGCCAAATAGTTGCTAGTGACTCCAAGAGGGAGTATTTATGCTTGATAGTTAGGTTCATGCCTCCTTTTCGCCTCTGCTCGAGTGACAGAAACATGATGGGGGACGATGTGCTGTTGCCACTAGGGAGAACACAACGGTGTGATGGCCCGCATGCACAATCATTGCTTACATTACACACATTGCTTAATGCGATTATCTGTTGCTTGCAACTTAATACCTAAGGGGTTCGGATGATAACCTGAGGGTGGATTGTTAGTCATAGATGCAGTTGGGATATATTACGGTCTATGTATATTGTTGTAATGCCCGCATTAAATATCATAGTAGTCATAATGTCATGAATGTGCACTACGGTGAAACCTCTATTTGTCAATTGCCCAGCTGTAATTTGTTCACCCAGCATGCTATATTTTATGGAGAGACACCACTAGTGAACCTATGAAGCCCTGTCCATTTTCCTACATGTTAAACAAACCACTACAATTCCCTGATTTCTTTACTTACTGCAAGCATACACCATTTTCCATACTATACGTCTAATCTTTGGTTTCAGCAAGACCGGTGAGATTGACAACCTCATTGTACCGTTGGGACAAAGTATTTTGGTTGTGTTGTGTGCAGGTTCCACGTTGTTGCTGACACCGGTGAGGCGCCATCACCACCGTCAGTGGCATCAACTTTCCAAAGATCCTCTTTCTCCTATTGGATTGATAACCTTGGTTCGTAACTGAGGGAAATTCTTACCGTTGTACTCATCACACCCTCCTCTTGGGGTTCCGAACACTCCATCCATAGCAACAAGAATTTCGGGCGCCGTTGCTGGGGACTTAAATTTGATCATCATCAAGAAGTCTCCCCGTAAAGCCACCATCAAGGCGTAGCAGTGGTTGATCGGGACTTATATCCCGACGAGGTCCTATACTCCTTCAATGCGGTCCAGTGGTCGTTTAGCTTCTCATATCTTCCAGTGAATTCTGGACCTTCAGCTCCATAGTGTGCCCATAAATTTTTCTTCCAGCTCTGGAATTGTACGGCCATCTTCTTAAGAGCCCATTCCTTGAGCTTCTCCCTCTAGGTTTCTGTGATGTTTACCGGTAGGTTGAAGTGTGCCAGTAGACTCCCCGAAAGTAACTCTTGTGTAGTGTCGCTGACATAACTCGCTTCATCGTCAACCGCCGCCTTCTTCGTCTTATGCCAATCTGTAATGCCGATCGGTACAATGTCCCTAATAGTAATTCCAGCTTGATTTATAAATTTATTGATGTTCTCCACGGGTTCCACTGGTTCGCGACTAGCCTTAAATGTGATGAGGGCTAATTTAGCCTCGTCTGATAGAGTTTTTGTCGCTCCTCGAGGACCTTGCTTTTTAGCAGATTTGCTCGATGATCCAGAAGGCTAAAAGAAAAAAGATTCGTTAATAAGTGCAATAAAAATAAATCAATGCATCTACTGATATATCATTGCCATAATATACACCTTGCCAGAGTTTGTTAAGTGCAATTCGTCATCCCTTCTTTCTTCATACTCAAGTCCTTCACCGGAGTCGTTCAGAAATTGTGTGGTTAAGTCTTCGGCATCGTCATTGCCATCGTCATCGGCTTCTGGTCGGGCACTATTATATATCAGTTGTTGCGCCAAATCTTCTTCCTCCTCATTTTGTAAGAACAGGGGGCGTCCGGATCCATAGCACAAGGTCACTACAAAATTTTAAATAGCAAATTTCTAAGTACAATATTTGCTTACTAAATTGTAATTCTAATTCTAATCACTAAGTATTGTAAAAACTAAGTATAATTCTACTAATATGTCTAAGTACAATAAAAATCAGTAAGTATAATTGTACTAAGTATTCTATTCACTTAGAAAATTTCATAAATAACATATATTCTATTCACTTACCAAATTTCATAAAAAACACTAAGTAGTTAAATTCACTTAGTGCTACACTAATTTTCCAAGTGCTACACTAATTTGTGATTTAATAGCAATCAAATTTAAATTTATATAACAACTAAATTTAAATAGCAATCAATATTTGATATTATCAACTAAATTAAAAAAACTAAATATTGTAAGTACTAAATATTTTCTGTTTTCTCTAATTTCTATGTTCTCTATATATTGTATATATTTTTTGTAAATATATCCTAAGTACTTACATCTAATCTATCTTGTCAATTGGTTTTCTCAACCATGAAACAAAATCCATATAAAACCCTAAAGAAAAACACCAAGTTTTTCTCTCCTTTTTCTGCATATTTTCTTCCTTTTTTAGCTCCTCAAATAATTATGAATCCAATCTCAAATTCTTGTTACCTTTGATTGTCATCCATCTTTCGGATATTTTCTCACTGACCATACTCAAAGAATCAATTTTGGAATGGAAAAAAAACTTGTTTTCGGTTGTGTTTTCCTGCCTAGTTGATAAAACAGGAAATTGGAAAACAGAGAAAACAAAAAACATACCATTTTCTCTCTTGTTTTCAGTGCCCAAAACATTTTGTAAAAATAAATAAAAATGGGTTTCTAAAACTAGAGATCATATTCTTCAATCTCAATCTTTCAAATCTCAATTTGGAATTCATTTGGTAATTCTACCAGATATAGACTTCTCTAAAAAATAACAAGATTCTAGACTTAGAATTTTCTCTAAATCTTCTCCAAGTTAGATTTATTCTAAGTATACACTAAATTAATCCCTAATATTCTAGATTTTATTTCTATTTCTACTATTTTTTTCTACTTCCACTAAATTTCTATTTCTACTTCTACTTCTACTAAATTTTCTACTTCTAATAAATTCCTAGATTATATTTCTATTTGTACTATCTATTTTATAATAGAAAAAACAAAGAAAAAACTAAGAAAAAAAACAAAGAAAAACTCTCACCTTTGCCTCACTGTGCGTAGGTAGGGGAGGCGCAGGCTGCAGGGGAGCCGGTGGTGGCGGGCAGGGGCCGGAAGACCAGTGGTGGTGGCGCGTAGGCACGGGGAGGCCGGTGGTGACACGGTGGTGGAGGCGCAGCAGGTGTGGAGGTGCACCGGAGGCCGGAGGCACGGCGATCGACGAGGGCCGAAGGCGCGCGATGACGAGGGCCCAGGAAAGGTAGAGGAGGCGACGAGGCACGGAGACGAGGAGAGGCATGGCAGCACGACGCGCGGCAGCACTTCGTCGCCGTCGTTGTCTCTGGAGCCCGGAGGCGCGTCGTTGTGTTCTACGGGGACTTGGCCAAATTTTGGGAAAGAAACGCCTAAGTCCCCGCCTGTATTCAACCCCTTAGTACCGGTTGGTGCCACCAACCGGTAAAAAAGGGGTATTTGTACCAGTTGGTGGCGCCAACCGATACTAAAGATGCATCTTAGTACTGGTTTGTACCACCCACCCGTACTAAAGGTTTCCCCCGGGGCCACCCCAACTTTGCGCGAACCAGCCACCAACCGGTACCAAAGGGAGTATTGGTACCGGTTGGTACCACCAACCGGTACTAAAGGTGTATTTTCTCTTTTCTTTTTCTTTTTTTTCTTTTCCTCTCTTTTTCTTTTCCTATTTTATTAAAAAAACTATAACTTTTGAAAGAAAAGTCCAAATGACTTGAAACTAATTTCTAAAATTTTAAAAAATTAAAATCTATCAACTAAAAATAATTTTGTGATGTTTTGTAACATTTTCAAATTTTGAAATTTCAAAATGAATTTAAATATTTCTACAAAATATAATTAAGTCCAAAATTTGACATAGGGTTTAAATTATTTATTTTGGTATTCCACAATAATCATGAGGAAATTACGAGGCACCTGTAGTTCAAATTTGTCCCGTTTCCAGCTGAATCGGCAGAAACTTGTTATTTTCAAAAGAGGTGGATGGAAATCTTTTCTTAGACCATCTCCATCGCGCCGCGCTGAAAACCGTAGTTTGGACAGTTGGGTTGTTCGTCGGAATACAAATTATTTTATTAAGAAACAGAAAACAGACGAACACTTCTCCTTATCGTCATCGTCGGTGACCTCCTCGTCGTCGTCGGAGGTGCACGATATCGTGTTCGAGATAATCGCCCACCTCTGATCGTCGGTGGCCTAGGCTTCGCCGACGTGGTCAGCCTGGCGGAGCTATCGTAGCGCCTTCACTCTCGCCTCCCGGGCGGCCTCTAACTCTAGGTGGCGCTCAAGGCGGCGTTCCGCCCTCTCAACCGCGCGGGTCTGCCAGAGCTCCATTTCGGCGCGCTGCTCCTCCAGATTGTTCCGGTAATACTCGCGGATGGCGCGCTCGTCCCTGGCGTCGACGAGGCCCTGAAACGCGCGGTAGCGGAGGTGGTGGCAGTCGGCGGTGGTGACGATCTGCGGCGTCGGCGCCCTGGCCTCCGCTTCCCAGAGTGTGTGGCTGTCGTTGAAATTCATCAGCGATCGCGGGCGGTTGAGGCGCCAGGCCGCGGTGTCCCAGGAGCGGGCGGTCTTCGCCGCCGTCGCAAAGGGGACGAGGGGGATGCGGTCGTCGCCGTAGCGGATCTCCACGGTGAACATTCCGTTTGGCCGCGCTCGGACGCCGTGGAATTCGGTGGTACTGTTCCTCCTCGGAGGCATGGCGGCGGCGCGGCGGTGCGTGGAGAGGAGAGGGCGCGGGAGAGAAGAGAGCACGGGAGAAAAGAGAGGGAGAGGATTGGACGCGTGGAGAGGAGAAGATGCTCGAGGCGCGGCATTTTATACCGCGCGCTCACGGCAACGCGGCACTACTCCCGCGCCACGCGACCATTCGTAGCTAGGGGTTGTATATTCAACATATCTTTATGGATCTCTATTGAAATAGGTAGTTGTGTACCTAAAATATTTTTTGCCAAAATTCATGAGCAAATTACGAGGCACCTGTAGTTCAAATTTTTCCTGTTTCCAGTTGAATCGGCGGGAACTTGTGATTTTCAAAAGAGGTGGATAAAAATCTATTCTTAGAAAAAAATTTGTTATTTTTGCATATCATATGTCCTAGCATGTTCAAAAAATGAAACACCCCAAGTTTTGCAACATGTTTGTGGTAGATCCTTCACAAAAAATCCCATCTCGGACACCCCGAAAATAGAAAATGGTTTTTTATTCAATTAAAAAAAATTCCTTTGTCAACATTGTTTGTGCTTCCAAGATGCATGTTTGTGTGCAATATGGGCTCATTAAAACAAACTATTCCATGTATTTGGCCATAACACCCGTCATTTCAACCGAAAACCTAGAATGTTAGGAGGAGATAGCTCTTTTTTGTGAACGCTTTTTTAACAGAACCGACGTATTCAAAGTTTATTATTTTTGGTGGATACGAGAACATATATAATGACACCGGGTGAAGGTATCGCGTTATTTAGGGTTTTTTGATTCTCTGGAATTTTCTCAGCCGGCTTTAGGAGAAAGTCAAGACGGCGGACATGACCGTTCGTAGCTAGGGGTTGTATATTCAGCAACTCTTTGTGAATCTCTATTGAAATAGGTAGTTGTGTACATAAAAATGATTTTTGCCGTTGGATCAGGGGTTCTCAAGCGTCTGAATCCCACAAATCAGGAAGAATCACACGGATCGTGTGCTTCTTTCTAGTTCTTGTGAGTCATTGGATAAGGGGGTGTGTTTCTTTCTAGCTCTTGTGAGCCGTTGGATCAGGGGGTGTGTTTCTTTCTAGCTCTTGTGACCCGTTGGCTCAGGAGTTCTCGAGCGTCTAAATCCCACCAATCAGGAAGAATCACACGGATCGTGTGTTTCTTTCTAGCTTTTGTGAGTCGTTGGATCAGGGGGTGTGTTTCTTTCTAGCTATTGTGAGCCGTTGGATCAGGGGTTCTCGAGCGTCTGAATCCCACCAATCAGGAGGAATCGCACGAATCGTGTGTTTCTTTCGAGCTCTTGTGAGTCGTTGGATCAGGGGGTGTGTTTCTTTCTAGCTCTTGCAAGCCATTGGATCGAAACTAGCACGATCACTTTGTGAGCCACACCGCCCTATGTATAGCCCACCTCTCGGCTTCCCTGCATAAATCTCTTAGTTCATCGACTGAATACAAATCATTCGGATTCGCCATCATACGTCCTACCCCGCATTTCATATGCATATATGCACTCACGAGCCATGGTAGGGTTGTATGATGGCGATACCAATTTTTTTGTTCTATCTCCGACATAAAAGGTTAGAAACAACTTCTTTTTGTGAACACGTTTTCAAGTTTATTATTACACATCACCAAGAACATCATTCCTATCTAGTCCTTTGAGTTTTCTTCGTGTGTTTCCCTTTATTCTGATTGCGACGCAACCATGGACAGTCGTCGTTATTTAACACGATGCTTGGGTCAGTTTTCACCTTGAAGGGTGCAGTGTAATCAAACTAATTATAATCTTATGAAATGTCTGTCTTGTCCTCCACTCCAACGATGTTTCTTTTTCCTGAAATAACTATGTGGCGCTTTGGCTCGTCATATGATGTCTCCTCTTGCCTTTCTTTTCTTTTTTCGGTTTGGTAGACATGTCCTTCACATAGAAAACCTGAGCCACTTCACTGGCTAGCATGAATGGTTCGGTCTCGTATCCTAGATTCTTCACATCCACTGTAGTCATTCCGTACTGTGGGTCTACCAGTACCCCGTCTTTCAGGTTGAACCATTTGCAGCGGAACAAAGGGATCTTGAAAGTAGGTCCATAGTCAAGTTTCCATATCTCCTCTATGTACCTATAATATGTGACATTTTTCCCATTGTCGTCTGCTCCATCAAAGCGGACACCACTGTTTTGGTTGGTGCTCTTTTGATCTTGGGCTATCGTGTAAAATGTATTCCCATTTTTCTCGTACCCTTGAAAAGTCGATATACAAAAAGATGGTTGCTTGGCCAACAAGTATAGTTTCTCTTCAACAGTGGTGTCATTAATGATATGTGTTTGCAACCAACCGCCAAAAGTCTTCTGGTGTTCTCCATCAATCCAATCTTCACCTTGCTCCGGGTATATTGAGCGTAAAATATTCTTGTGTTCCACTATATACGGAGCCACCAAGCTGGAATTATGTAGGACTGTGTAGTGCGCTTTAGTGAAAGAATGTCCGTCCATACTTATTTTTGCTCTCTTTCCTAGCGTGCCTTTTCCACGCAGTTTCCCCTCATAGCGAGATTCAGGAACACCGATCGGCTTAAGGTCAAGAATAAAGTCAACAGAAAACTCAATGACCTCCTCGGTTCCATAGCCCTTGGCAAAATACAGGACCGAGAACATGAATCTCTTTAACTAGATGAACTATGAAGTGTGTCATAATATTGAAGAAGAATGGTGGAACCACCAACTCGAAGCTGACAAGACATTGCACCACATCCTTCTGTAAATTTGATAGAGTTAGTGGATTGATCACCTTCTGAGAAATTGTATTGAGGAATGCACATAGCTTCACAATGGGTACTCAAACATTTTCTGGCAGAAGCCCCCTCAATGCAACCAGATGTAATTGTGTCATAATGACGTGGCAGTCATGCGACTTTAGGTTTTGAAACTTTTTCTCTATCATGTTTATTATTCCCTTTATATTCGGCGAGAAGCCAGACGGGACCTTGATGTTGCTCAGGACTTCAAAAAAATCCCCTTCTCTTCTTTGGTAAGAGCGTAGCTGGCTCGACCTTGATACTTCTCTGGATTCAGGTTGTCTCATTCGTGCATGCGTTGCTGGTCCTGCCGTGCATCCGGTGTATCTTTTGTCTTCCCATACACGCCCAAGAAGTTTAGCAGGTTCACGCAAAGTTTTTTCGTCACGTGCATCACGTCGATTGAAGATTGAACCTATAGGATTTTCCAATAGGGTAGCTCCCAAAATATAGACATCTTCTTCCACATGGGTACGTGTCCGGCACTGTCATTCGGAACAGATTGTCCGCCAGGACCCTTTCCAAAGATCACTTTTAAATCCTTGACCATATCATATATAACTTGCCCAGTAGGCCGGGTAGGTTTTGTCCGGTTATCTGCCTCACCTCTGAAATGCTTGTCTCTTCTCTTTCTTACGGGATGTTGTTGTGAAAGAAATCGAGGATGCCCCAGGTACACATTCTTGTTTCCCAAATGTATACTGTCAGAATGACCTAAACAGTGTGTGCATGCATTGTATCCCTTGTTTGATTGTCCTGAAATGTTACTGAGAGCAGGCCAATCATTGATGGTTACAAACAACAACCCTCGTAGGTTAGATTCCTTTTGCTCATCCTCATCCCACACAGGTACACCTTCTTCACGCCACAACTGTAAAAGTTCTTCAACCAATGGCCTCAGGTACACATCAATGTCGTTGCCTGGTTGCCTCGGGCCTTGGATGAGCACTGGCATCATAATGAACTTCCGTTTCATGCACAACCAAGGAGGAAGGTTGTAGATACATAGAGTCACCGGCCAGGTGCTATGAGTGGAGCTCTGCTCCCCGAAAGGATTAAAGCCTGTACTTAGACCAAATCTTAACTTCCTCGCATCATCTGTAAATGTCTTGAACTCTCTGTCGATTTTTCTCTACTGCGACCCGTCAGCGGGGTGTCTCAGCATCACGTCTTTCTTACGGTCTTGTTTGTGCCATCGCAACAACTTGGCATGCTCTTTGTTTTGAAACAAACGTTTCAACCGTGGTATTATAGGAGCATACCACATCACGTTGGCAGGAACCCTCTTCCTGGGGAACGGCTCGCTCTCAACATCACCAGGGTCATCTCGCCTGATCTTATACCGCAATGCACCATATACCGGGCATGCATTCAAATTCTCGTACTTCTCACCGCGGTAGAGGATGCATTCATTGATGCATGCATGTATCTTCTACACCTCTAATCCTAGAGGGAAGACAATCTTCTTTGCTTTGTACGTACTAGAGGGCAATACATTCTCCCCTGGAAGCGTCTTGTTTATTATTTTCAGCAACTTTTCAAAACCCTTGTCAGAAGTACCATTCTCTGCCTTCCGTTGCAGCAATTCTAATGTGGTACCTAGCTTTTTCTGGCCATCTTTGCAATTTAGGTACAACAATTTGTTGTGATCCTCTAACATTCTCTCCAACTTCAAATTCTCGTTTTCACTTCCGTAGTTAATCTTCGCATCACGAATGGCCCGACCTAAATCGTCATCGGGCTCATAAAAAACTGAGCTCTTCTTCATCTTCGTCTCCCTCCCATTGTCCTATCACCGTGTTCAGTGAACATAGGATAGTTTTCATTATCCTCTTCTTCTTCGTTGTCTTCCATTATAACCCGTCTTCCTCTGTGCTTTGTCCAACAATTATAGTCGGGCATGAAACCGTTCTAAAACAGGTGGAAGTGAATGGTTCTTGAGTTAGAGTAATCCTTCATATTCTTACAGGCACTACATGGACAACACAAGAAACCATTTGACCGCTTTCTTGCCTCAGCCACGTGGAGAAAATTTTGCATGCCATTAAGAAACTCGGGACAACGTCGGTCACCGTACATCCATTGTCGGTTCATCTGCATTATATAAGTATATCAAAAACCATTCATTACAGTACATCATAGACGAGTGACCAAATTAATTAATATACAGGTCCATTAGATTAAAAGTAAGGTAGAGTACTGACCAAATGTAATACATAGGTCTCATAAAACATACACTCAAACTAACATACACTCATTACACTACAACTATCTAAAAAAATTAAAACCAACAAAAAATGCGATGAAAATCGCAACTAAGGTAACTACTGAACCTACAGCATAATGATACCAAGCCACTTGATTAATGGCATATTTTCTAATCTTTTTAATCTTCAAGCGCATTGCATCCATCTTGATCTGGTGATCATCGACGACGTCGGCAATCTTCTAGTCCAATTTAATCTTCTCTTCTAGTCATTGCAGACGAAGATCTTCACTTCTTTTCAATTTTTCTTTTAAATCATTATTTTCTTTCTCAAACAAATTCAGCATCTTGACCAGAGGGTCGGTTGGAATTTCTGGTTCAACTACCTCCTAGATAAAATATCTATTTCAAGTTGGTTGGCATAATTATCATGGGACGAAATGAAACAAATAGTTATAAAATTATACCAGATCCGAATCATAGACTGGACGAGGGCCGATAGGGACGTATATCAAAACCATGGCACTATACATAAAAAAAATCATACAAGTAAGAAATTATAAAGTAATATATATGCATCTATCACATAAAACAAAGTTTTTTATAAAACATAAAAACAAGTAGGCTCACCGAGGTGATGCCGGCTAGGGACGGCGCTGGCAATCGATGGCGGTGAGGAAGGGGAAGATACTAAAACCAACAAAACATACTTTAATTTAAGCTCAAATTGCATATAAAACGAATGAAATCCCTAACTTAGACATTTCATCAAACACCTTGCTAGCACTAAAAAAATGAAACGAGTTAGACTATAGGAAACGAGCTAAATTAGGAACGCCGGAAGAAAAAATCATGTTGCTAACCCTTGTATAGATGGTTGCTGCCAATCTTAACAAAATGATGGAGAAAATGAAGATTTGTTGGGGTGGCAGAGGAGAGAATTTTTTGTAAATGTGTTGGAATGAAATTACAGAGCTAGCATGGGTGGGTCGGTTTGAAGAAATAGGCTGCACACCCTCTAGTACCGGTTCGTGATATAAACCGGTACTACAGGTGCAGCACCGGCCCCACCTACACATCAAATTTTGGCGCGAAACCCTTTAGTACCGGTTTGTCTCACAAACCGGTACTAAAGGTCGAGAAAGAACCGGTGCTAGATGATTCTGGTGCCCTGGGCTCTGGAACCGGTACTAGTGCAACCTTTAGTACCGGTTTGTAAGCAAAACGGCACTTAAGATAAAATCCTTTGCCTCATTTTCCACTAGTGAATTTACACCAAAACAAAAAGTTCCAGTCCACAACTGACAAGAATGAATAACAATATTGGAGGCTTTCTCTTCTCCCTTGGATTAGCAAGCTTAATGAGTACCTCGTTAACTCGACTAGTTTTAGTCCGTTAAAGAGCATAGATTAAAAGTCGGCGCTAACTCGTTATTCAACGAGTTCGAGCTGAGTTGAGCTGATCCATGTGCTACTCGTTTAGCTTTTGGGAGCTTCTAAGTTTTAGTTCAATTATGCGCACGTGGATTTGTAAACAAAAAATTACTTAGTATGGTTGTTGTGGAGCCTACGAGGTGGTAGATCAGACACATATGTTGCTTCAGCTTCAACCGTTGAAAATATATGTATGTTAGCGTATTTGAAGAATCGAACAAGATGGATAATCTCTTTGAAATCATGTGACAAATTCCCATGTTCTACGCCTATACTCCCGCTCCCACCCTCCTAACAAGTAATATTAAACATGTCTTTAAGATTAATTTCAATAAGTGCATTAAGCACAATTGACTTCTTGTTTCGATCAACAATGTATGCATAATTTTCATGACTTTGGTTATTTTGGAAATTGTTAGGAATGGTGCAAACCACTATTATATTTTAACTTGAGTTGCGTAGATAAAAAAAAGTACACTAATAGACTATGTTTTAAACTTCTATGGCTCTCCACATCAATCGCTGTTATGTCGATACGAAGTATAATTGTCCATGTGACTCATCTAAAAGCACAACTAAAATACTATTGGTTATGATCATGTCTTGTCATAATGAGTGATGAAGGATTAGCAACATCCCGATTTCTAAAAATATGTACACCATTTCTGTCTAACTAATATTCTCTTTTGCTAATAATAAATTTTATTGTTCGATGAAGCCGCACAAAATCCCTGAAATGACTCCGGTATCTTTCGTTCGTACCAAGAATTGAACGGATTAACATAAATGGCGAGTCTACCATATAGATATGTATAAAAAAATAGGTGAAGATACACGAGGAAGATAAAAGGATGATTGATTGTATATCCATCGGATGGTGAAGCATCAATAAAGTTTGGTATAAAACTTATAATAAAGCAAAAGAGGATCAATTTGTTGAATTTTGATCATAGTTGATGGGTTGAATCCTGACGGTGTGACAAATGTGTCATAAATCAATCGGCCCATGTTTTCCATTCCTCTCAATCTATCTCCCTGTTGGTGTCCTCATGCAATGAAAGCACATATATCTACTTTGATAATTCTAGAGGACTATTTGATGAAGAATGAGTGTGTACATGCAAAATCTGATGTATTATTTGAAAAAACCTTGGAGGAACAGCTTTTGAGATACATTCGTGGATGTTAAATTATTTTAACTATTTACTGGATCCATCGTGTCATATGCCTGATTGTAGGATTAATTTATATGTGAGTCTGTTTCTAAGCACTAGTGGAGAACATGCCATTCGTCTCGGTTTGTAAGGCCCATCCATCCCGGTTGTGCAACCGGGATGGGGTAGCCGGGACAAATGGCCCACCCCCATTCGTCCTGGTTGTCCTAGGACCCGGGATGCATGGGGTTGCCCACGTGGCAGGAACGCGCAGGAGCTAGCCAGGCGCTATTCGTCCCGGTTCTTACTACAAACAGGATGAATGCCTCCTCTGTCGCGGCAGCACTTTCGCAATTTTCTCGACCGCTGCAGATTTTTTTTATATTTATTGTTTTCCTTTTTATGTTATGTTTTGCGATCAATTCGATTGTACGATACCCATGGACCTCCCGGTGGCCCCTCCCCGGACCTCCCGGATCCCATGAGAAGAGAGGAGCCCCGGTGGCCCCTCCCCGGACCTCTCGGATCCCACCAGAAGAGAGGAGCCTCGGTGGCCCCTCCCCGGACCTCCCGGATCCCACGAGAATAGAGGAGCCTCGGTGGCCCCTCCCCGAATCTCCCGGATCCCACGAGAAGAGAGGAGCCTCGGTGGCCCCTCCCGGACCTCCCGGATCCCACGAGTGAATAAGTATATATATATATATATCAAAAGAAGGAACACTTATATTACAAAATCAATGTATGTCGAGAATATTGCATGACCGCTGAATGAATTACAAAATCAAGTTCATCCAAGCACGCTGTAAGGGCGATAGTGTTCTCCATTTACATTTAGGACCTCTGCACCTAAGAAGCCCACAATTTCCTCTTGAATTGCACGTATGCGGTCCCTTGGCAGAAGACTGTCCCGCAGCTGTTCGATCTAATATAAAAAAGAGTGATCAATATATATTAATAAAACTAATTAACTACAATAGATGGTAATAAGACAAAATTGATGGCTAGCGTACAATAAATTTGTGTAAATATCTGCCCTTGTCACAGGTCGTCTGACGAATGAACTCGCAGACGTAGTATCCACATAAGTTATTCCCGTCTCCCTGTTCCAAGCACTTTACGAGAACATGGTTTCAATCAAAATAATAATCAAGCATTATAATGGTATCGAAACTAAATCAAGGAGATGCGCAGATCTATATAGTAGTACTTACTTGGACAATTTGAAATGTAAGCTGCGATTTCCGTTCACCCCTAGCATTTTTTGAACCTCTTCCAAGCGTTGTCTGGCAAAGAAAAAGAATAAAAAGAGTTATTAATTACTTGATATCAGAAAATAAAACAAAGTAGTCGATATAGTGCCATATATAAAGATTGAAATTACCACTAGATCATTTCCTGCATGTCCACCAAGAATGTGTACAAAACAGTAACACTCACCCAAAGTTGTAAGGAAATAGTATTTCCGTTTTGTGTTCTTGAAACCTTAATGCCTTCACAATATTATCTTATGTATCCTTGGGTGCTAGCTCAAGAGTCTTATGATTAACAAAATATGGGTCAATGAACCCAATGTCATAGATTTGTCCTCTTTTGCAGTTGAGAATCTTCATTCTGCAACTACAATATAATGAGTACTATATGAATGCAATGAACGAGGTGAGCTAGCTAGAGACCTAATTACAGAAATAAATACTTACAGACAATAGGCACTAAGGATAGATTTTCGAGGGCCTTCTGCTGGAATAACTGAAACAAGTCATCAAATTGAATCATAACCACTTCATCTCCATACCCGTAATGCTCGTCTCTAACTCCCAACACTATCCAGTCTTGAGATTCCCGAGAGGCTGCCATATACCAATTATGCACTCTTCACATTTTTGTTGGTAGATTCTTTTCCTCCCGGGGTCTGACGAGAGGATTCCCGTGGCGGTATTTTTACTCACATTCAGAAGAGGGGAAGTACTCTAATGTTTGGATATACTGAGCAATGGATATACCCGCAGTAGCGGTCCTTTCTCCGTACATTTCTATATATTCCGGATCAATTTGCTCGTTCGCAGCAGTGCTCGGACCCACCTGGGTATTCTAAAAAACTTTGTGCGGGGAGATGGGTTGTTTTTTCTGTTGTCCGGGCTGGGCAACTGATTTCCTGCTTTTCTCGCTTGCGCTACTACTCTTCGACCGCACCATTTCCTAGTGTGACTTCAGAATAGAGCGGTCATAGTCTGATGACAGCCTCGGCTGAGGTTGATGAAGGGTCTTCACCATTTTCCACGCTCGTTCGACCTCTTCATCGGTGTTGGGGAAATCTGGCTTTTTCTCCTCCTTCGGCTTAGATTTCCACGCCTCGTATTCGTCCCTTGTGATATCCCGGGTTTCCTCTAGAGTATAGTCGTAAGGTAACTTGGGTAGCTCCTTTGGTACATTTGGGAGGGGCAACCGTCGATGTTTCGGTGATTTGTGACGACTCCCCAGAGACTTAGTGGGCGGAGACGGCTGACGCAGCAGCGTAGGCGAACGCGCTGGAGACGGCATGCAGGGCGGAGCCAGTTGCGCTGGAGATTCGTGAGGAGTCGATGGCCTTGGCATCTGATTTGAAGCACAATGTGTTCCTTTACCCATGGAACGGTCAACTTCTTGGCGTCTTCGAGTTCAGTCACCTCTCCGTCTTCACCTTCAGGAAATTCAAGCTTCACCCACTCGAATCTGTTGACAACTTCATCCACCCCGACAACAGCATAGACCCATGGAACCGGAAGACTATGGTGAGTTGGTTGAGTGCCACTTGGTAAGGCATAGCCGGCCGCCGCCTTAATGGTTATGTTGTTGACGAACGTCACATGAAGCTCACAAGTTATCATCTCCGTGATATCATCCACCGGGTGCATCATCGGCGGTGGATAATCACCCTGCATCTGCATGGAAGCAACGCTGCTTTTTCGATTAAAATGTGCAGCGCCGGTAGCATCGACTTCACCTTCTACCACGTGTGGTAGGCCGGTAGTACCTTGCTGCTGGCTAAGTCTCTCAATTTGCTTCTGCTGCTTCAGTGCTATTTCCTGTGTCCGCTTTATCTGTTCTTCAAGTTTACGCCTCCAGTGTGCCTGACTCGCTACTTCAGCTGCCTCCAAGTCCTTTCTCCTCTAACAACTTCTATCAGGATATTTCTTACTGTGCTCGTCAAACCCATATTTCCACGTAACTCCTCCTAGTGTGGTTCGTGTACACCCTACGTGTTCCTTATTCTTAAGGGCACGTGTGAGCTCGTCGTTCTCTCTATCTGGTATGAACCTCCCCTCTTTAACATCGTTTATTGCGTTTCTAAGATCTTCGATGGGTAGAGGATTTTCTTCATGCCTTCTATTATAGATGCAGTTCCCTTCTTCGTCCAACGTGCCCCATGCCCGTAAAACCAAGACCTTGCATGCTCGACCCACATGAATGGCTCCAGAGTGATCCCCTTGTCAAGCAGGTCGTTCTCCCATTTCTCCCACTTGGGCATGCAACCCTTGTAGCCAGTTTGCCCCCATAACATGGTGATATACATTTTTAGCGGTGTTTCTCTGATTTGTTGCGGACTTTATCAGAGCATCATCTGACTGCTTGTACTTCACAAAATCTTCCCATAAGGGTTTTATTTTCTCATACGCTCCAGTGAAATCCGGAGTCTTACCTTTCTTGATAAAGTCAAGGTGCAATATTTTCTTCCAGTTGCTGAATTTCTGGGCCATCTTTTCAAGAGTCCACGCCTTGACCTTTTTCACTAACTCAATTTTCTTTTTTATTAGAATCCTCCTCATTCTCATCCACCTGCGGCGTTGGTAAGGTCAAATTAGCCATGATCTTTTTGAAAAGATTTTCTTTGTCTAAGTTGCTGACAAATGCAATTCCTTCTCTATGCGGATCTTTTGGCTCATTCCACTCCTGAACAGTGATCGGGATGTGGTCCCTAACAAGCACTCTGCATTGATCTACAAATCTTTGGGCAACATCAATGGGAAGCTCGGGTGCGCCGTCTGCAGCGATCATTTCGATCCTTTCTCTTTCAACTTCTTTGTTGCGTCTCGTTTAGTCTTTTTTCCAGTGGATTTGCTAGATCCGGATGGCTAAAAATATAAAGAGTGTTAATACATTATATAGACAACAGATGCTTCATTAATCAACATATCTATATGCACCTCAGAGCCGGTGCTTGTAATTTCTACGGCTCCACCGGAGCCGTCGGCTTCTCCCTCTCCGGATCCGTCTCTTTGGTCGAGCTCCGGATCTCCCTCACCGGAGACGTCTCTTCGGGTGAGCTCTGGATCTCCCTCACTGGAGTTGTTCATCCACTGGCTCACATCGAGCTCTCCCTCGGGCCCACGGATTAAACTAGCGAGCAATTTTTCCGCATTTTCGACTCTTGCTTTCATACTTTTCTGCAAATAATAATTAAGATTATTTCTTTAATGTTCTCTTTTCTGCCATTTTTGGAAAACAAAAAAAATCAGATATTACAATACTAATCAAATTGATTAAGTGACTCAAATACTTACAGTACTAATAAAATTGTACACATGTCATACAAAAATTCTACACATGTCATACTAAAAATTCTACATTTAAAATATTTGTGTTTTCTACACTAAGTCAAACACACTAAAAAATCACTGAGTCAAATACATTAAAAATTACTTAAAATTACTAAAATTCCCTACGTCAAATACACTAGGTCAAATACACAAATAATTACTAAAAATTCTACACTAAATAAATTTGATTCTACACTAGGTCAAATTACTAAAAAAAATACACTAAGTCAAATTTCTAAAAATTATAATTTTTTTACACTTAGTCAAATTACTAAAAATTCTAATATTTTACACTAAGTCAAATTACTAAATTTCTAACATTGAAAGAAAACTAGATAACATTTCTAACCTTTCTAACATTGCATGTACCTAATACTAAACTAAATAAAAAAAAACTAATACCTAATACTTCTATCTCTAAATATTAATATTTCTATCTCTAAATATTAATATTTTCTAATTTGTTATCTCTAAGTATTAATATTTCCTAACTACCGTTTCTATAAAATTTATATCTAATTGAAAATAGTAGTAAAAAAGTAAAAACAAAAATAGTAAAAGAAAAGTAAAAAAATGCTCTATCTTTCTTACAGAGAGGACTACATAGAGGAGAGGAGCGACGCAGGGAGGGCAGTGGCTCCTCCATGGGCAGTGGCCACGTCGGCGACCACGGGCGACCACGAGCGACCATAGAGATTAGAGGGCGGCGACCACGGCGACCACGGGCGACGGTGTGGGCTCCTCCACGGGCTCTTCGACGATGACAGCGCGGGCTCCTCGATGACGACGGCGACAACGACGGAGGGGCGTGGGCGCGGGCGACGGTAGCAGCCTGGCGGTGTCGTCTATTTCCTTTCCGCACGCGATTGATTTTTGATGAGGAAGACGAATGAATATATACAACGGGGCATCCGTCCCGGTTGGTAGCATCAACCGGGATGAATGACCTATTTGTCCCGGTTGATGCTACCAAACGGGACGGATGCTCCCCAGCGCGCAGAAGAGGGACACGTGGAGCGCGCGCGTGGGGGGCGTTTATCCCGGTTCATGGCTAGAACCGGGATAAATGCCCTATTTTTGAATTTTTATTAATTAGAAAAACTTATCCCGCCCTTTTTTTCCAAAACTCCTATAACATTAAATAACAATCAGAAAAATATGAAGAAGATACCAAAACATTTAGAAAATTATAAACTAACTGAATATATTACTTTCAAACATATTTGGTATAGTTCAAAATTTTGAATTATTTGAATTTGAATTAATTCATTTAAGAAATGGAGAAAATATCAAGTAATTCAACAAATTCCGAAAATTGCAACTTATATATCAAAATGATCATAAAGATAAATGCAACACACTTATGATGTTTTAAAACTCATTTGGGCGACCAATAAGGTGGAATTTTCTCCAGCGGGGCTAGGGTTTCGCCGCAGAGGCGCTCCGGAGCATCGAGATGGCACCAAAAGCTAGGAGTTAGCATACCATGTGTTTACATGTGTTCTTAGCTGGGGTTGTACATGCCAAATATTCACACACTCTTTGTGTTGGGTCTTCACGGCATCGATTCCTCTCTCCGAGTCTAAGTACTTATAGGTTGAAAGTCCCAGAACCGACGAACGGGAGGGAATCTTGTGTAGAGGTGGTTCATGCCATTGTTTTGGGACTTCCTAGGGTCCACCATAATACAACCAAGCAAAGAGTTTAACATTTCTGCCCACTACGGGATCCGGTGAAAGTTGTAGACCGATAAGCTGGACTTTTCTCCAGCGGGGCTAGGGTTTCGCCGCAGAGGGGCTCCGGAGCGCCAGGATGGCACCAAAAGCTAGTATTTGGCATACCATGTGTTTACATGTGTTATTAGGGTTGTACATGCCATTTATTCACCCACTCTTTGTGTCGGGTCTACACCGGCATCGATTCCTCTCTCCGAGTCTAAGTACTTATAGGCTAAAAGTCCCAGAACCGACAAACGGGAGGGAATCTTGTGTATAGCTGGTTCATGCCATTGTTTTGGGACTTCCTAGGGTTCACCATAACACAACCAAGCAAATATTTGCACATTGCTACCCACTCCGGGCTTCGGTGAATGCTGTAGACCGATAAGGTGGACTTTTCTCCAGGGGGGCTAGGGTTTCGCCCCAGAGGGGCCTCGGAGCATCGGGATGGCACCAAAAGCTAGTATTTGGCATACCATGTGTTTACATGTGTTCTCATGGTTGTACATGTCATGTATTAACTCACTCTTTGTGTTGGGTCTTCACCGGCATCGATTCCTCTCTCCGAGTCTAAGTACTTATAGGCTGAAAGTCCCGAAACCGACGAACGGGAGAGAATCTTGTATAGAGGTGGTTCATGCCATTGTTTCGGGACTTCCTAGGATCCACCATAACACAACCAAGCAAAGAGTTTCACATTTCTACCCACTTCGGGCTCCGGTGAAAGTTGTAGACCGATAAGGTGTACTTTTCTCCAGCGGGGCTAGGGTTTCGCCGCAGAGGGGCTCCGGAGCGTGGGGATGGCACCAAATTTGAAATATAGGAGTTGGCATACCATGTGTTTAAATGTGTTATTAGGGTTGTACATGACATGTATTCACTCACTCTTTGTGTTGGGTCTTCACCGGAATCGATTCCTCTTTCTGAGTCTAAGTACTTATAGGCTGAAAGTCCCGGAACCGACGAAATGGGGGGATCTTGTGTAGAGGTGGTTCATGCCATTGTTTTGGGAATTCCTAGGGTCCACCATAACACAACCAAGAAAATAGTTGCACATTTATACCCACTCCAGGCTCCTGTGAAAGTTGTGGACCGATAAGGTGGACTTTTCTCCAGTGGGGCTAGGGATTCGCCACAGAGGGGCTCCGGAGCATCGAGATGGCACCAAAATCTAGGAGTTATCGTACCATATGTTTACATGTGTTATTATGGTTGTACATGCAAAATATTCACTCTCTCTTTGTGTTGGGTCTTCACCGGCATTGATTCCTCTCTCCAAGTCTAAATACTTATAGGCTAAAAGTCCCGGAACCAACGGATTGGGAGAATCTTGTGTAGAGGTGGTTCATTCCATTGTTTTGGGACTTCCTAGGGTCCACCATAACACAACCAAGCAAATAGTTGCACATTTCTACCCACTCCGGGCTCCGGTGAAAGCTGTAGACCGATAAGTTGGACTTCTCTCCAGCGCGGCTAGGGTTTCGCCGCAGAGGGGCTCCGGAGCGTCGGGATGGCACCAAATGCTAGTATTTGGCATACCATGTGTTTACATGTGTTCTTAGGGTTGTACATTCCATGTATTCACTCACTCTTTGTGTTGGGTCTTCACCGGCATCGATTCCTCTCTCCGACTCTAAGTACTTATAGGCTGAAAGTCCAGGAACCGACGAACGGGAGGGAGTTTTGTATAGAGGCGGTTCAAGACATAGTTTTGGGACTTCCTAGGATCCACCGTAACACAACCAAGAAAATAGTTGCACATTTCTACCCACTCCGTGCTCCGGTGAAAGCTGTAGACCGATAAGGTGGACTTTTCTCCAGTGGGGCTAGGGTTTCGCCGCGGAGGGGCTCCGGAGCGTCGGGATGGCACCAAAAGCTAGGATTTGTCATACCATGTGTTTACATGTGTTATTAGGGTTTTACATGACATGTATTCACCCACTCTTTGTGTTGGGTCTTCACCGTAATCGATTCCTCTCTCCGAGTCTAAGTACTTATAGGATGAAAGTCCCGGAACCGACGAAAAGGGGGGAATTTTGTGTAGAGGTGGTTCATTCCATTGTTTTGGTACTTCTAGGGTCCACCATAACACAACCAATCAAATATTTCTACCCACTCCGGGCTCCGGTGAAAGCTGTAGACCGATAAGGTGGACTTTTTTCCAGCGGGGCAAGGGTTTCGCTACAGAGGGGCTCCGAAGCGTCGGGATGGCACAAAAATATAGGAGTTGGCATACAATGTGTTTAAATGTGTTATTATGGTTGTACATGCCAAATATTCACTCTCTCCTTGTGTTGGGTCTTCACCGGCATCGATTCCTCTCTCCGAGTCTAAGTACTTATAGGCTGAAAGTCCCGGAACCGACGAACGGGAGGGAATCTTGTGTAGAGGTGGTTCATGCCATTGTTTTGGGAATTCCTAGGGTCCACCATAACACAAAAAAGCAAAGAGTTGCACATTTCTACCCACACCGAGCTCCGGTGAAAGCTATAGACTGATAAGGTGGACTTTTCTCCAGCGGGGCTAGTGTTTCGCCGCAGAGGGGCTCCGAAGCGTCGGGATGGCACCAAAAGCTAGGAGTTGGAATACCATGTGTTTAAATGTGTTATTAGGGTTTTACATGTGATGACTCCCAAGTGCAGGAGATCAATTGTAGTACCTTTCGATAAGTATTTGAGTGTCGAACCCACGAGGAGCTGAAGGTAAGCTATCCATTCTCTAAAGCCCTATAACCCTCTTATATGGCTGTTTATGCAAAGCAATAAGTTTGACTAAAAGGAACTAACTAATTAAAATCAAGTCACGTGGAGTGTGGTTTGTCTAGTAACTAGTGAAGCAAGTTTAAAATGCAAGTAATCCTAGAGCAAGTTTCTAAAGAAAGTTTCTAAGCAAGTTTCACAAGTAGCAAGCAGCAAATATCTCAAGTATCTCAAGGGAGCAAGTGTTCGAGCAATAGGTGTTTCGTTCGTGTGGTTGTCACAATTAGTGAAGCACATGTTTTAGTCTTAGTTGTTTCTTCTAGGAAGGAGCCATGAATAGGTATAGTCAAGTAAATGATCTACAACCCCTTATGGTGGATCATGTGGCCAAGTAAATGACTGCACAAGATTGGTTAAGACATAAAGTCCCACCATAGCCTGACGTTCTAAGGTCCCCTATATATATCCCCCAATAACTTAACTTTGTGGCTCGGTCTCAGGTTACTGTCACTCCCAAGTCACCACCACTCCATTATGCTACCGGTGATCACCTTACATGCATTCCCCAACATATGCGTGCACTCATATATTGTACATAAAGACAATCATAGAAGATAACAAACTTGTATGCAACCAATCAACGAACTATTTCACCATTGCCAAGAACAATTCACTACTCAAACATAGACGGAGAGACACAATACATCAAGGGAATATAGTATTGCATCATACATCGTGTTTGCCAAGAGATTACAGTGGAGAGATGGATCTGATTTTGCTGTAGATGTTGATGATGAACACGCCGGAGGGGGGTGGAGCCCTCCGGGGCTGATCCCGGCGGCGTTTCCCCCCTCCGATCTTCTCCAGTGGCAGCCTTCTGTCTCTCTGTTTCGTGGTTTCGTCTCTCGGTGCCTCCCCCTTCTCAAAAAGGCCAGGGGGCCCTTTATATAGTCGTTTTTAGGTCACGAGACACTCGGGAGAAGAAAGATCGACGGCATCGGAGCCACGGGGGCAAAAAGGGGGCCCCACACGAGGCCAAGGAATCTGGCCGCATGGAGGGTCCTCTTTTCCACCTGGTTGTCCTTTTGGCCCTCTACTTTGGCCCATGGTCTTCGTCTCAAAAATTCTAAACCGTGCTCTTTGGCCTTGCCCTTTTTGGAGTCCCGAAGCTCCCGGAAAGTCTGAAACACTAAAAAGTACGTTTTCTGGAAAAACATGGTTAGAACAAAAAGAAGGGGGATTGTTTAGAAAATCCCCCAAATCATTATAAAACATGAATATAGGTTGCTAATATGTAGAAAAAACAAGTAATAACATGCAAAGTTCATGTATGCATTTTACATGCATCAACATGCCATGTATTCACTGACTCTTAATATTGGGTCTTAACCGACATTGATTCCTCTCTCCGAGTCTAAGTACTTATAGGCTGAAAGTGCCGGAACCGACGAACAGTGGGGAATCTCGTGTAGAGGTGGTTCATGCCATTGTTTTGGCACTTCCTAGGGTCCACCATAACACAACCAAGCAAATAGTTGCACATTTCTACCCATTCCGGGCTCCGGTGAAAGCTGTAGACCGATAAGGTGGACTTTTCTCCAGTGGGGCTATGGTTTCGCCGCAGAGGGGCTCCGGAGCGTCGGGATGGCACCAAAATCTAGGATTTGGCATACCGTGTGTTTACATGTGTTATTATGGTTGTACATGACATGTATTCACCCACTCTTTGTGTTGGGTATTCACCGTAATAGATTCCTCTCTCCGAGTCTAAGTACTTATAGGCTGAAAGTCCCGGAACCGACGAAAGGGGGGGGGGTCTTGTGTAGAGGTCGTTCATGCCATTGTTTTGGGACTTCTAGTGTCCACCATAACACAACCAAGCAAATAGTTGCACATTTCTACCCACTCCGGGCTCCGGTGAAAGCTGTAGACCGATAAGGTGGACTTATCTCCAGTGGGGCAAGGGTTTCGCCACAGAGGGGCTCCGAAGCGTCGGAATGGCACCAAAATATAGGAGTTGCATACAATGTTTTTACATGTTCTTTTATGGTTGTACATGCCAAATATTCACTCTCTCTTTGTGTTGGGTCTTCACCGGCATCGATTCCTCTCTCCGAATCTAAGTACTTATAGGCTGAAAGTCCCAGAACAGACGAACGGGAGGGAATCTTGTGTATAGGTGGTTCATGCCATTGTTTGGGGAATTCCTAGGGTCCACCCTAACACAACCAAGAAAAAGGTTGCACATTTATACCCACACCGGGCTCCGGTGAAAGCTGTAGACTGGTAAGGTGGACTTTTCTCCAGCGGGGCTAGGGTTTCACCGTAGAGGGGCACCGGAGCGTCGGGATGGCACCAAAAGATAGGAGTTGTAATACCATGTGTTTACATGTGTTCTTAGGGTTGTACATGACATGTATTCACTCATTGTTTGTGTTGGGTCTTCACCGGAATCGATTCTCCTCTCCGAGTCTAAATACTTATAGGCTGAAAGTCCCGGAACCGACGAAACGGGGGGCATCTTGTGTAGAGGTGGTTCATTCCATTGTTTTGGTACTTCCTAGGGTCCACCATAACACAACCAAGCAAATATTTGCACATTTATACCCACCCCAGTCTCCGGTGAAAGCTGTAGACCGATAAGGTGGACTTTTCTCCAGCGGGGCTAGGGTTTTGCCACAGAGGGGCTCCGGAGCGTCAAGATGGCACCAAAAGCTAGGAGTTGGCATACCATGTGTTTACATGTGTTCTTATGGTTGTACATGCAAAATATTCACTCTCTCTTTGTGTTGGGTCTTCACCTGCATCGATTCCTCTCTCCGAGTCTAAGTACTTATAGGCTGAAAGTCCCGGAACCGACGAACGGGAGGGAATCTTGTGTAGAGGTGGTTCATGCCATTGTTTGGGGAATTCCTAGGTTCCACCATAACACAACCAATAAAAAAGTTGCACATTTATACCCACACCGGGCTCCGGTGAAAGCTGTAGACTGATAAGGTGGACTTTTCTCCAGCGGGGCTAGGGTTTCGCCGTAGAGGGGCTCCGGAGCGCCGAGATGGAACCAAAATCTCGGATTTGGCATAACTTATGTTTAAATGTTTTCTTAGGGTTGTACATGCCATTTATTCTCTCACTCTGTGTGTTGGGTCTTCACCGGCATCGATTCCTCTCTCCAAGTCTAAGTACTTATAGGATGAAAGTCCCGGAACCGACGAACGGGAGGGTGTTTTGTATAGAGGTGGTTAATGACATTGTTTTGGGACTTCCTAGGGTCCACCATAACACAACCAAGCAAATAGTTTCACATTGATACCCACTCCGGGCTCCGTTGAAAGTTGTAGACCGATAAGGTGGACTTTTCTCCAGTAGGGCTAGGGTTTCGCCGCAGAGGGGCTCCATAGCGTCTGGATCGCACCAAAATCTAGGAATTGGCATAACATGTGTTTACATGTGTTCTTAGGGTTGTACATTACATGTATTCACCCACTCTTTGTGTTGCGTCATACAGTAATCGATTCCTCTCTCTGAGTCTAAGTACTTATAGGCTGAAAGTCCGGGAACCGACAAAAGGGGAGGGAATATTGTGTAGAGGTGGTTCATGCCATTGTTTTGGGACTTCTAGGGTCCACCAACACAACCAAGCAAAGATTTGCACATTTATACCGACACCGGGCTCCGGTAAAAGCTGTAGACCGATAAGGTGGACTTTTCTCCAGCGTGGCTAGGGTTTCGCCGCAAAGGGGCTCTGAAGCGTCGGGATGGCACCAAAATCTAGGAGTTGACATACCATGTGTTTACATGTGTTATTAGGGTTGTACATGCCATATATTTACTGACTCTTTATGTTGGGTCTTCACCGACATCGATTCCTCTCTTCGAGTCTAAGTACTTATAGGCTGAAAGTCCCGGAACCGACGAACGGGGGGAATCTTGTGTACAGGTGGTTCATGACATTGTTTTGGGACCTTCCTAGGGTCCACCATAACACAACCAAGCAAATATTTGCATATTTTTTTACCAACTCCGTGCTCCAGTGAAATCTGTAGATCGATAAGGTGGACTTTTCTCCAGCGGGGCTAGGGTTTCGCCGCAGAGGGGCTCCGGAGCGTCGAGATGGAGCCGAAAGCTAGGATTTCGCATAACATATGTTTACATGTGTTCTTAGGGCTGTACATTCCATGTATTAACTCGCTCTTTGTGTTGGGTCTTCACCGACATCGATTCCTCTGTCCGAGTCTAAGTACTTATAGGCTGAAAGTCCCAGAACCGACGAACGGGAGGGATTTTTTTGTAGAGGTGGTTCATGCCATTGTTTTGGAACTTCCTAGGATCCACCATAACACAACCAAGCAAATATGTGCACATTTCTACCCACACCGGGCTCCGGTGAAAGCTGTAGACCGATAAGGTGGACTTTTCATCAGTGGGGCTAGGGTTTCGCCGCAGTGGGGCTCCGAAGCGTCGGGATGGCACCAAAAGCTAGGAGTTGGCATACCATGTGTTTACATGTGTTCTTAGGGTTTTACATGCCATGTATTCACTGACTCTTTATGTTGGGTCTTGAGCAAAATTGATTCCTCTCTCCGAGTCTAAGTACTTATAGGCCGAAAGTCCCGGAACCGACGAACGGGGGGGGGGGATCTTGTGTAGAGGTTGTTCATGCCATTGTTTTGGGACTTCCTAGGGTCCACCATAAAACAACCAAGCAAAGAGTTGCACATTTCTACCCACTCCGGGATCCGGTGAAAGCTGTAGACCGATAAGGTGAACTTTTCTCAAGTGGGGCTAGGGTTTCGCCGCAGAGGGGCTCCGGATCATCGGGATGGCACCAAAATCTAGGATTTGGCATACCATGTGTTTACATGTGTTCTTAGGGTTGTACATGACATGTATTCACCCACTCTTTGTGTTGGGTCTTCACTGTAATCGATTCCTCTCTCCGAGTCTAAGTACTTATAGGCTGAATGTCCCGGAACCGACGAAAGGGGGGAATCTTGTGTAGAGGTGGTTCATGCCATTGTTTGGGGAATTCCTAGGGTCCACCATAACATAACCAAGTAAAAAGTTGCACATTTCTACCCACACCGGGCTCCGGTGAAAGCTGCAGACTAATAAGGTGGACTTTTCTCCGGCGGGGCTAGGGTTTCGCCGTAGAGGGGCTCCGGAGCGTCGAAATGGAACCAAGAGCTAGGATTTGTGATACCATGTGTTTACATGCGTTCTTAGGGTTGTACATGACATCTATTCACTCACTCTTTGTGTTGGGTCTTCACCGGAATCGATTCCTCTCTCCGAGTCTAAGTACTTACAGGCTGAAAGTCCCGGAATGTCACGACCCCGGACCCAGAGATATACATACTGTTATGTGCTCCCAGCCATGGACTCACAAGGGCTTCAGGGTTACCAGCCCCGGCCGCAACAAACAACGCCAGGCAGACTGGATTCATCGGCACGTAGTCCAGATCCCCAGTCTACTACTCCTTGTATCCATGCTAGTCATAACCAACTATGCATATCAAAGCGTCCACGAATCGAATGAAACTGAAGGAAACGGGACCAAAGCTATACAGAGATGCTATGTGTCCAGAAAGTGCAACAACAATCGAGGGTTACTGGGGTTACCTCGCCCCAGGACGATCACATCGACAGGCGGGCTCGGACATGGATCATCGGCTCCACAACCCCTCGACTGCGACAACTATGCAGGCATAGCCAAAACTGTATAACGATGAGCTCGAAACCAACAACCGATCAAAGGAGTACTCTAAACATGAAGCTTTATTAAACAGGTGTTACTAGAGTATAGCTTACAAACAGAGGTCACACGACCCAACATTACATCAGACAACGGAAGGCAAATTATGTTGCTAACCAAGAAGAACCAAAAAGGCCTAAGAGGCCGCAACATAAGGCGACGTCCCAGCCCATAGATTCCAGGCTGCTACCTGGGAACCCCAAACTACTCGTCGATGTCCACGTTGAAACACCACCGATGGAGTTCTTCACCTGAACCAAAATTAAGCAAACCTGAGTACGGGAGGTACTCAACAAGACTTAGTTAACCTATTATATATCTGCTAGTTTCATAAAGGGTTTTATGAAGGCTGATTTGCGCAAAGCAATGTTTGTTTTCCAAATCGAGGAAGAATAGCACGTCTCATAGAATGTTTTTCAAAACAGATGAGAAAACTACTCAACTACTGAGATCACCATCTTCTTGTATTCCACCAAGTCCTTCTCATTCCCACACTAACTCATGCTACAAGGATCACCCCTCCCGGCATCTCCGGGGAGGCACCCTTCAATCATGGTTAACAAGTTTTAGTCATTCCGTTGAAGTTATCTATGGTCACAGAATCCGTTGCCAAGTCGTCCGTAACCGTGGACACGGCTTCTCGAGGAGATTTATCCCTGCAGGGGGTACACTTTACCCACACGTACCATCCGACTCTTAACGCCACATGTACGCTCCTTGGGAGCGCGGCAGAGGGTGGTTGGCTCCGACCTTTACCTTGCGTAACCCTATCCATGAGTCAACCCAAACAGGGCCACCCCGTCAACAGGGAGTTGGCCACCTCCTGACGGCACCTGTTCTGTGAGTCGGGATCAAGATCCGTGTACGTCCATCACTTGTCCCGGTCACGCCCTAAGTTTTCTCCAAAACGTTTTCTGACTCACACGCAGATGGAAAGATCAAACTACGTGACTCATGGATGTGGCTAAACAAGTTAGTTAGTCGGGCGAGGTTCATTGGCTCGCTCGTGTGGTTGCACGCTCAGTCTTGGCTTCGAAGGCGAGAACTCGCTCCTAGGGGCATGAACAGGACAAAACGCCACAACCCATTGTGGCCTCACATTCATGCCAGTATTTAGTCAAGTTATCAAAGTTAATTCAAATCATAACAACATGACATAATAGATTCACGTATTGACCAGATTCATCAACCGGATGTATCAGATCACAACTAGGCATGGCTAAGCAAGACTCACAGGGTTTAGCGGAGCGCGCACAAACAAACCTATAGCTGCTAGGAGCAGTGGATCAGGATATCTAGGTTATGCAGTATATATGAGAACTCTATCTACTGACACCAAATAGTTTGGAACCGAATGCAAAGTACGAGATTCAAAACACTTTGAAACCATATATGAGCAGATAAGAGGTTATGCTTGCCTTGGTTATAAGAAAACCAGATAAAGATCTTCTGGAATAAGTGCTTGACTTGTCGGTTAGGATCAAGTATTCATCATTGGATTGTTGGCCTTCTCTTCGGAGTCACGTTCTACCGAGGGGGAAACAGCACCGAGAAAAAGAACAACAATCAACACATGGCATCGATGCAATGTGCAATATGTATGCATGAGCAGATTAATGCACTGAAATAAAGCCCTAAGCATGATCGTTGGGTTGCTAGGGTTCATATGTCAGTTAGGCATTTTTATTGGATTTATCCCGAAATAGACCCCGGAGGGGGTTTCGGACGATTATAAAGGTGAGTACCATTTTAGTTGCTCAAATGGGGTTGAAAACATCATAAACAGGTTGCAATTGTCATTTTGAGCAATTTGGTATATAACTTTTATTTTTCTAATTTTAGTGAATAAAAACTTATTTTCTATTTTAAAATGATTAAACAACATTAAAATAATGTCCAAAAATGAAATGTGTCAAACATTTATGAAAGTGACATTTTTGGAAAGATTACATTTTCCTGATCACTCCCATATTTTTACTTTATTTTTCTAAGCTATAAAAGATTAGTTATTGATTTTACAAATTTAATCATTTTTCTGGAATTTAATGAAAATCTGAAAATAGGGAATATGACATCACCATGACGCAGACATGACGTCACCCTATACTGATCTTCACAGGTGAGATGAAATTCGGCCTGATTTGTGTGCAATTGAGGAAACAAACTATACCAGGAGGTAGAGGAGGTCGACGGGAAGCTGAGGGTGGCGGCGGAAGGACCAAATGGTCACCGGCGGCGAGCCGGCGTCCATGGCGCGGCGGCCGGCGGGAGCACGTCAGGCGGAAGAACCAGAGAAGTAGGGAGGGGAAGGAGTGGTCCTGGAGACTCACCATGATGCGGTGAAGAGGATGGAGGGGTCAATGGGAGGAGGGAGGACCGGAGACGGCCGGAATCAACCACGGCGGCCGTCGGCCGGACTTGGAGGAGGCGACGGAATCCGCGAGTTTCGGGCCATCCTGGCTTCTCCTCTTGCTCGTGGAGGACGAGGGGACCGATGCGGTTCTTTGGAGATTCTTGGAGGGGCTGCGGGTGGCCGGAATCAATGGCTACGGCGGATCGCCGGAATAGCTAGGGTTCGGTTTCGGGTTAGGGATACAGGGGGAGCAGGGGCAGGTTAGACCGAGGGAGGGAGGAGCGCACCGGGTCCTTATCCTCCCTCACAGGGAGCGGCGGAGGGCGGGGATCACCTCGCGGGATCGACGGCGGGAGCAGCTCCACCGAGCTGCTTACCGTCCAGAGGTAGAAGACAAAGGGAAACTTACGAAAACCCCCTGCGATTTTTGGAAATAGCAGCAAGGTCCTTCTCCTTTTAAAAACAGAACAAAAACCATTTATTTGAGGGCCTTTTTGCAAAGGAAAAATTTGGCAAAAATACTTTTTGGGAAGCTTATAAAATTTCTAACAAAACCATAACCTGGGTTGGTGCATTTGGAATTATTTTTCAATACAAAATTTTGGAACCAAAATTAAGTACTTTTTGTGGAAATTTCTGAAACCATTTAAATTCACAAATTAAATTGGTTAAAACATGATTTAAATTTTTGTTTGATGCATGTATGAGATGAACACACACCACACCTCTCTGTTAGCAAAACAGGGATGTTACAAATCTACCCCCCTTACAAGAATCTCGCCCCGAGATTCCTGAAGGAGAAAGAAAGAAGGAACGCCGGTTTTGAACGATCTTCTCGAACCTTACGGTTCTATTGTCGAAGAGGTTGATCCACAACACTTGGGAAGATTCTTCAACGGCTACACCTTAGGTAGGAGGGAAAACTCTTAGGAAATGATCTTCACAAAGATCGAGTATCTCATGGGTAACTCATGACAGGAACGTTCACGAAGAACTGTTGAGTTATCGTGCATGAAACACATCAAGGTAACGGAGTGAATAAGAGAAGGTTTCAAGGTTTTGGACGATGGTTCTTGAAAGGATTTAGAATATGAGCTTTGCACAAGAATTTAAATCATTTTGGAAAAGAAAGGGTAAACAACTTGTGACATCGAGGTTTCTTCAAACAGAATATCAAGATGGAAAGGATTGTCTTGGATACCACAAGGTAATATTCGTAGAAGAGGGGAAACACGAGAAAACACTGTAATCGTGCGTCAGAGAAGATTTGATACAAGATCATGTTCACTCTTCAGAGTGGACACGAAAGATAATGAAACTTCCATTCCGCTAAAGTTTGTCGAAATCTTTGTCAAAGATCGGGATGTTACTTCACGGTAGAAGATGAGTAACTAGAAGATGTTGGAACACCATAACGAGGAAGAAATTCTTGGTCACACCATAAGGATGGGTAACCAACGAGGGTTGAAACCGGTAGAAATAGGGAATCTCTTTCCTATTGTGGTTTGGACGTAGCAATACATCTACCACATGGTTAAGATCCCATGGCTGAAGTGACTGACAAATTCACACAATGTGTGAGAAAAACAGAACTTCAAGTATAAACAACTTGAGAAAGGGAACTGATCAATGGGGTTACAAAACACCAAGAGATGTTCTCACGAGGAACTAGTTTTCACGAGAAACTAAGGTTTTGGAGGTTCAACGAAGAGACATTGGAAGAATCAACTTCCAGGTTCTGCTGGATGTTCTGGATACAGATAGCAGGCTCATAACAAGCCTTTGATAGGTCACCAAGTGGAAGTGAAACTTTGGTTCGGAGGGACGGTGAGGGAAACTTGTTGGAACGAGTCACACAAGAATTCTCACGGGGAGTGGCTGCTCTTACGGATTCAAAGAGATATGACATTAGGCCTTACGGCTAATTGTGTCAACCACAACATCAACCATGCCGTATTTTCAAATGAACCTAATTCAATACTCTTGAGGAAACACCAACCATCGTTGTTGCTTGAGATTCAACTCTGGTTTGTGGATTGATAACTCAGACTCGATATAGTTGATCGGCGGAATTGCACCGGTTACAATTGAGATACATTTACTGGATTCTCAAGATATGTACTATGATGTCACACTCAAGAGGATGAGTGAGATTGTAGAACTCATGTGTTGGCAACTTGTGAAAGACGGTTGCACCTACATGGACTACTTGCAAAAGAACACATCGGAGTCCTTGTTGGAAAGACGGTCACAAAGATAACGAAGTTCTTAAACTTCTTCTCTTTCACGAAAGATCAGTCAGTGGCTGGGTGTGGATGCAACTTCTTCAAATAAATGGAGGTAACAACCTACCATCTCAAGAATAGTCCACACATGCATGACTGACTTGGGATTACTCCCGAGGGAACAAGAAAACTTTACTCGAATCCATGACGACAGCTTTCACCATAAGCACATGGACCGGAGTAAGCCACTTCGAACATCCAGAACACAACTTTGTGAATACACGAAGATGGTTCTCGAAAGTTTCCAACATTAGTGCCAATTGTTCAACATGAACCTCTTGCAACTTGGGAAAAATAGGGATGTCATCGATGGGCTCAATAACACCCTTATCAAATTACTCCAAGAAGAGGGATTCGTATGTCACATGAACAAGGAAGAATATTGGTCAGACCAAAGGACATGAAGGTGTACTCGAGCAAAACACCATGAGTGAGAACACCATCAAGATGATCCTTGAATCTGGACTTGATCTGACGATAACCCAAATCAAATCAAGGTAGAATGATAGCATTTCCGCAAAGGAGATACTATCCTGCTTCAACACGGGGAAAACTAGATATCCCTTAACAAAGGAACAATTTAGGATGAGATTTTGTCTTTCAACTCTCCAAGTTATTGTTTAAGCTCAACCGACTAGTCCAGAATATCCAGCGAAGTTTCTTGGAGAAAGGAGTAGTTCAGACTACCCCATGTTTAGAAATCACGTTCAGGTAAAACCTGGTAATACTTCTAGATAGACTACCAGAATATCACAACCTACAGATATGTCTCGGAGTTCGAAAGGAATTCTTGCTTTTCAAAGAAACCGATATGGTCTTGAGATCTTTGGTATGAACCTAACTCTTTGACCATGAATGCCCACTGACATGAACGGATTTGGAACACCTTCAACTTCAAAAAGAGGCTGGGTGACCAGTAGTGCTAAGAAGGATACAGATGTTTCTTAGGTTTTTTCGAAGCAATAAGAATTGCTAGGAGTACCTGATACACATGTCAATGAACATACCCATCATTCTCAAGCATTCAAGCTTGGAGGAAGTGGGTGAAGATGTGTGAGAGCATCACTTCATCATTAAGGTCATGAAACTTAACACGACCTCTTGACATAAAAGAGTGTGATACTCGAAGGTGGAACAGAACAGAAGCTTATGAAACTTCTTTAATCTGCGAATTACAAAACTTCGACCTGGTCCTAGAGATGAACGAGGTACTGGAGTTTGTTTCTCCTGACATCCCAAGGTGGAATGTTTTGACAGAAAACAAGAACAAATGCATCGGAAGAATCCAACATTCATATGTAACTTGGTTTCCAAACAACGGATGGAGTTCGGAAAGCAACCGGAAGATAGGAACATTCTCCGGAAAATCCATAGGCCATGGGGATTGCACAGGTGATACTCTTTTGTAAAACCCATGCTAGAGGATCAATATAGCTGAATTAAGAACGAAGATGTGGATTTCATGATGACCACTCTTGTTGTGATCCCTTCTTGATTCCAGTAGAGAGCCTATGGCTATGAGAGTTGGAATTTCCTAGCCATCCTCAGGTAGAACATATTTCTCAGGATCCAAAGAAACGGAACTTGGGTTAAAGGTCAGCATCCTGTACTGATAGCGTGAGCATCACATGGTTATGAAACCACATGACTCAACTCACCGCAATTCAGCACATTCCGGGACCTTCGGTTCAAGTCCAATGTTAAAAACTCAACGAAAGGAGTAACTACTATTCAAGTGCCTTAGGACACTACCAGTAGCAATCACGAGGTGACTTTCAAGAGCCAAACATAACTCCGGAAGAACTTGAGCAGAGGATAACAGATACATTCGAGATGAAAAGCAGATCTCGAGGTTCAGGATTTAAGACTTTGGAACATGAGTATGTGGAACCCACACAACTCTGAGGTGTTAGGATGGAAAGGAAATCTCCCATTTGGAACGAGAGATAACGGAATACGGAACACACACGACTCTAGAAACTATAACACTAGGTCAACTTGGGTAGAAAACGTCTTGCCAGAGAAGGCACCTAGGTTTTAAATGACTCGAAGAGATAGCAAAACCTTTTCAAATCAAAACAGGTAAGATGACCCAGAGTTTAGAGCGATACCAGATACGGGGTAAAAAGAATCCTAAGAAGGTTTTTCACAATCATTTGAAGTTTCAAAGTAGTTTTCACAATCACTAGACTCAACATCGACCAAGCAGTAAGGTTTTCCTACAGGCAGTCCTGCTCTGATACCATGGCTTGTCACGACCCCGGACCCAGAGATATACATACTGCTATCTGCTCCTAGCCATGGACTCACAAGGGCTTCAGGGTTACCAGCCCCGGCCGCAACAAACAACGGCAGGCAGACTGGATTCATCGGCACGTAGTCCGGATCCCCAGTCTACTACTCCTTGTATCCATGCTAGTCATAACCAACTATGCATATCAAAGCGTCCACGAATCGAATGAAACTGAAGGAAACGGGACCAAAGCTATACAGAGATGCTATGTGTCCAGAAAGTGCAACAACAATCGAGGGTTACTGGGGTTACCTCGCCCCAGGCCGATCACATCGAGAGGCGGGCTAGGACATGGATCATCGGCTACACAACCCCTCGACTGCGACAACTATGCAGGCATAGCCAAAACTGTATAACGAAGAGCTCGAAACCAACAACCGATCAAAGGAGTACTCTAAACATGAAGCTTTATTAAACAGGTGTTACTAGAGTATAGCTTACAAACAGAGGTCACACGACCCAACATTACATCAGACAACGGAAGGCAAATTATGTTGCTAACCAACAAGAACCAAAAAGGCCTAAGAGGCTGCAACATAAGGCGACGTCCCAGCCCATAGATTCCAGGCTGTTACCTGGGAACCCCAAACTACTCGTCGATGTCCACGTTGAAACACCACCGATGGAGTTCTTCACCTGAACCAAAATTAAGCAAACCTGAGTACGGGAGGTACTCAACAAGACTTAGTTAACCTATTATATATCTGCTAATTTCATAAAGGGTTTTATGAAGGCTGATTTGCGCAAAGCAATGTTTGTTTTCCAAATCGAGAAAGAATAGCACGTCTCATAGAATGTTTTTCAAAACAGATGAGAAAACTACTCAACTACTGAGATCACCATCTTCTTGTATTCCACCAAGTCCTTCTCATTCCCACACTAACTCATGCTACAAGGATCACCCCTCCCGGCATCTCCGGGGAGGCACCCTTCAATCATGGTTAACAAGTTTTAGTCATTCCGTTGAAGTTATCTATGATCACAGAATCCGTTGCCAAGTCGTCCGTAACCGTGGACACGGCTTCTCGAGGAGATTTATCCCTGCAGGGGGTACACTTTACCCACACGTACCATCCGACTCTTAACGCCACATGTACGCTCCTTGGGAGCGCGGCAGAGGGTGGTTGGCTCCGACCTTTACCTTGCGTAACCCTATCCATGAGTCAACCCAAACAGGGCCACCCCGTCAACAGGGAGTTGGCCACCTCCTGACGGCACCTGTTCTGTGAGTCGGGATCAAGATCCGTGTACGTCCATCACTTGTCCCGGTCACGCCCTAAGTTTTCTCCAAAACGTTTTCTGACTCACACGCAGATGGAAAGATCAAACTACGTGACTCATGGATGTGGCTAAACAAGTTAGTTAGTCGGGCGAGGTTCATTGGCTCGCTCGTGTGGTTGCACGCTCAGTCTTGGCTTCGAAGGCGAGAACTCGATCCTAGGGGCATGAACAGGACAAAACGCCACAACCCATTGTGGCCTCACATCCATGCCAGTATTTAGTCAAGTTATCAAAGTTAATTCAAATCATAACAACATGACATAATAGATTCACGTATTGACCAGATTCATCAACCGGATGGATCAGCTCACAACTAGGCATGGCTAAGCAAGACTCACAGGGTTTAGCAGAGCGCGCACAAACAAACCTATAGCTGCTAGGAGCAGTGGATCAGGATATCTAGGTTATGCAGTATATATGAGAACTCTATCTACTGACACCAAATAGTGTGGAACCGAATGCAAAGTACGAGATTCAAAACACTTTGAAACCATATATGAGCAGATAAGAGGTTATGCTTGCCTTGGTTATAAGAAAACCAGATAAAGATCTTCTGGAATAAGTGCTTGACTTGTCGGTTAGGATCAAGTATTCATCATTGGATTGTTGGCCTTCTCTTCGGAGTCACGTTCTACCGAGGGGGAAACAACACCGAGAAAAAGAACAACAATCAACACATGGCATCGATGCAATGTGCAATATGTATGCATGAGCAGATTAATGCATTGAAATAAAGCCCTAAGCATGATCGTTGGGTTGCTAGGGTTCATATGTCAGTTAGGCATTTTTACTGGATTTATCCCGAAATAGACCCCGGAGGGGGTTTCGGACGATTATAAAGGTGAGTACCATTTTAGTTGCTCAAATGGGGTTGAAAACATCATAAACAGGTTGCAATTGTCATTTTGAGCAATTTGGTATATAACTTTTATTTTTCTAATTTTAGTGAATAAAAACTTATTTTCTATTTTAAAATGATTAAACAACATTAAAATAATGTCCAAAAATGAAATGTGTCAAACATGTATGAAAGTGACATTTTTGGAAAGATTACATTTTCCTGATCACTCCCATATTTTTACTTTATTTTTCTGAGCTATAAAAGATTAGTTATTGATTTTACAAATTTAATTATTTTTCTGGAATTTAATGAAATTCTGAAAATAGGGAATATGACATCACCATGACGCAGACATGACGTCACCCTATACTGATCTTCACAGGTGAGATGAAATTCGGCCGAATTTGTGTGCAATTGAGGAAACAAACTATACCAGGAGGTAGAGGAGGTCGACGGGAAGCTGAGGGTGGCGGCGGAAGGACCAAATGGTCACCGGCGGCGAGCCGGCGTCCATGGCGCGGCGGCGGCCGGCGGGAGCACGTCGGGCGGAAGAACCAGAGAAGTAGGGAGGGGAAGGAGTGGTCCTGGAGACTCACCACGATGCGGTGAAGAGGATGGAGGGGTCAATGGGAGGAGGGAGGACCGGAGACGGCCGGAATCAACCACGGCGGCCGTCGGCCGGACTTGGAGGAGGCGACGGAATCCGCAAGTTTCGGGCCATCCTGGCTTCTCCTCTTGCTCGTGGAGGACGAGGGGACCGATGCGGTTCTTTGGAGATTCTTGGAGGGGCTGCGGGTGGCCGGAATCAATGGCTACGGCGGATCGCCGGAATAGCTAGGGTTCGGTTTCGGGTTAGGGATACAGGGGGAGCAGGGGCAGGTTAGACCGAGGGAGGGAGGAGCGCACCGGGTCCTTATCCTCCCTCACAGGGAGCGGTGGAGGGCGGGGATCCCCTCGCGGGATCAACGGCGGGAGCAGCTCCACCGAGCTGCTTATCGTCCAGAGGTAGAAGACAAAGGGCAACTTACGAAAACCCCCTGCGATTTTTGGAAATAGCAGCAAGGTCCTTCTCCTTTTAAAAATAGAACAAAAACCATTTATTTGAGGGCCTTTTTGCAAAGGAAAAATTTGGCAAAAATACTTTTTGGAAAGCTTATAAAATTTCTAACAAAACCATAACCTGGGTTGGTGCATTTGGAATTATTTTTCAATACAAAATTTTGGAACCCAGATTAAGTACTTTTTGTGGAAATTTCTGAAACCATTTAAATTCACAAATTAAATTGGTTAAAACATGATTTAAATTTTTGTTTGATGCATGTATGAGATGAACACACACCACACATCTCTGTTAGCAAAACAGGGATGTTACACGGAACTGACAAAATGGGGGGATCTTGGGTAGAGGTGGTTCATGCCATTGTTTTGGGACTTCCTAGGGTCCAACATAGCACAACCAAGCAAATATTTGAACATTTATACCTACTCCAGGCTCCGGTGAAAACTGTAGACAGATAAGGTGGACTTTTCTCCAGCTGGGCTAGGGTTTCGCCAGAGAGGGGCTCCGGCGCCTCGAGATGGCACCAAAAGCTAGGATTTGGCATACCATGTGTTTACATGTGTTCTTGTGGTTGTACATGAAAAATATTCACTCTCTCTTTGTGTTGGGTCGTCACCGGCATCGATTCCTCTCTTCGAGTCTAAGTACTTATAGGCTAAAAGTCCAGGAACCAACGAACGGGGGGAATATTGTGGAGAGGTGGTTCATGAAATTGTTTTGGGACTTCCTAGAGTCCACCATAAGACAACCAGACATATAGTTGCACATTGCTACCCACTCCGGGCTCCGGTGAAAGTTGTAGACCGATAAGGTGGACTTCTCTCCAGCGGGGCTAGGGTTTCGCCGCAGAGGGGCTCCGGTGCGTCAGGATGGCACGAAAACATAGGATTTTGCATACCATATATTTACTTATGTTCTGAGGGTTGTACATGCCATGTATTCACTCACTCTTTGTGTTGGGTCTTCACAGGCATCGATTCCTCTCTCCGAGTCTAAGTACTTATAGGCTGAAAGTCCCAGAACCGACGAACGGGAGGGAATTTTGTATAGAGGTGGTTCATGCCATTGTTTTGGGACTTCCTAGGGTGCACCATAAAACAACCAAGCAAATAGATGCACATTTCTACCCACTCCGGGCTCTGGTGAAAGCTGTAGACCGATAAGGTGGACTTTTCTCCAATGGGGCTAGGGTTTTGCCGCAGAGGGGCTCCGGAGCGTCGGGATGGCACCAAAAGCTAGGATTTGTCATAACATGTGTTTACATGTGTTATTAGGGTTGTACATGACATGTGTTCACCCACTCTTTGTGTTGGGTCTTCACTGTAATCGTTTCTTCTCTCTGAGTCTAAGTACTTATTGGCAGAAAGTCCGGGAACCGACAAAAGGGGAGGGAATCTTGTGTAGAGGTGGTGCATGCCATTGTTTTGGGACATCTAGGGTCCACCATAAGACAACCAAGAAAATAGTTGCACATTTCTACCCACTCCGGGCTCCGGTGAAAGTTGTAGACCGATAAGGTGGACTTTTCTCCAGCGGGGCAAGGGTTTCGCCACGGAGGGGCTCCAAAGCGTCGGGATGGCACCAAAATATAGGAGTTGTCATACAATGTGTTTAAATGTGTTCTTATGGTTGTAGATGCCAAATATTCACTCTCTCTTTGTGTTGGGTCTTCACCGGCATCGATTCCTCTCTCTGAGTCTAAGTACTTATAGGTTGAAAGTCCCGGAACGGACGATCGGGAGGGAATCTTGTGCAGAGGTGGTTCATTCCATTGATTTGGGAATTTCTAGGGTCCACCATAACACAACCAAGAAAGGAGTGACACATTTATACCCACACCGGGCTCCGGTGAAAGCTGTAGTCTGATAAGGTGGACTTTTCTCCAGCGGGGCTAGGGTTTCGCCGCATAGGGGCTCTGAAGCGTCGGGATGGCACCAAAATATAGGAGTTGACATACCATGTGTTTACATGTGTTCTTCGGGTTGTACATTCCATGTATTCACTGTCTCTTTATGTTGTGTCTTCACCGACATCGATTCCTCTCTCCGAGTCTAAGTACTTATAGGTTGAACATCCCGGAACCGACGAACGGAAGGGAATCTTGTGCAGAGGTGGTTCATTCCATTGTTTTGAGAATTTCTAGGGTCCAACATAACACAACCAAGAAAAGAGTGACACATTTATACCGACACCGGGCTCCGGTGAAAACTGTAGACTGATAAGGTGGACTTTTCACTAGCCTGGCTAGGGTTTCGCCGCATAGGGGCTCTGAAGCGTCGGGATGGAACCAAAATATAGGATTTGACATACCATGTGTTTACATGTGTTCTTAGGGTTGTACATGCCATGTATTTACTGACTCTTTATGTTGGGTCTTTACCGACATCGATTCCCCTCTCCGAGTCTAAGTACTTATAGGCTGAAAGTCCCGGAACCGACAAACGGGGGGAATCTTGTGTAGAGGTGGTTCTTGCCATTGTTTTGGGACTTCCTAGGGTCCACCATAACACAACCAAGCAAATATTTGCATATTTTTTACCAACTCCGTGCTCTAGTGAAATCTGTAGATCGATAAGGTGGACTTTTCTCCAGCGGGGCTAGGGTTTCGCCGCAGAGGGGCTCCGGAGCGTCGGGATGGCGCCGAAAGCTAGGATTCCGCATACCATATGTTTACATGTGTTCTTAGGGTTGTACATGCCATGTATAAACTCACTCTTTGTGTTGGGTCTTCACCGACATCGATTCCTCTGTCCGAGTCTAAGTACTTATAGGCTGAAAGTCCCAGAACCGACGAATGGAGGGAATTTTGTATAGAGGTGGTTCATGCCATTGTTTTGGCACTTCCTAGGGTCCACCATAACACAACCAAGCAAAGAGTTGCACATTTCTACCCACGCCGGGCTCCGGTGAAAGCTGTAGACCGATAAGGTGAACTTTTCTCCAGTTGGGCTAGGGTTTCGCCGCAGAGGGGCTCCGAAGCGTCGGGATGGCACCAAAAGCTAGGAGTTGGCATACCATGTGTTTACATGTGTTCTTAGGGTTTTACATGCCATGTATTCACTGACTCTTTATGTTGGGTCTTCAGCAACATTGATTCCCCTCTCCAAGTCTAAGTACTTATAGGCCGAAAGTCCCTGAACCGACGAACGGGGGGGGGGGGGGGAATCTTGTGTAGAGGTGGTTCATGCAATTGTTTTGGTACTTCATAGGGTCCACCATAAAACAACCAAGCAAAGAGTTTCACATTTCTACCCACTCCGGGCTCCGGTGAAAGCTGTAGACCGATAAGGTGGACTTTTCTCAAGTGGGGCTAGTGTTTCGCCGCAGAGGGGCTCCGGAGCGTCGGGATGGCACCAAAAGCTAGGATTTTGCATACCATGGGTTTACATGTGTTCTTAGGGTTGTACATGACATGTATTCACCCACTCTTTGTGTTGGGTCTTCACCGTAATCGATTCCTCTCTCTGAGTCTAAGTACTTATAGGCTGAAAGTCCCGGAACCGACGAAAGGGGGGATCTTGTGAAGAGGTGGTTCATACCATTGTTTTGGGACTTCTAGGGTCCACCATAACACAACCAAGAAAATAGTTGCACATTTATACCCACTCCAGGCTCCGGTGAAAGCTGTAGACCGATAAGGTGGACTTTTCTCCAGCGGGTCAAGGGCTTCGCCACAGATGGGCTCTAAAGAGTAGGGATGGCACCAAAAGCTAGGAGTTGACATACAATGTGTTTACATGTGTTCTTATGGTTGTACATGCAAAATATTCACTCTCTCTTTGTGTTGGGTCTTCACCGGCACCGATTCCTCTCTCCGAGTCTAAGTACTTATAGGCTAAAAGTCCTGGAACCAGCGAACGGGGAGGAATCTTGTGTACAGGTGGTTCATGCCATTGTTTTGGGACTTCCTAGGACCACCATAACACAACCAAGAATATAGTTTCACATTTCTACTCACTCCGGGATCCGGTGAAAGCTGTAGACCAATAAGGTGGGCTTCTCTCAAGAGGGGCTAGGGTTTCGCCGCAAAGGGGCTCCAGAGCATCGGGATGGCACAAAAAGCTAGGATTTGGCATACCATATGTTTACATGTTTTTTTAGGGTTGTACATGCCATGTATTCACTCACTCTTTGTGTTGGGTCTTCACCGGCATCGATTCCTCTCTCTGAGTCTAAGTACTTATAGGCTGAAAGTCTCGGAACCGACGAACGGGAGGGAATATTGTATAGAGGTGGTTCATTCCATTCTTTTGGGACTTCCTAGGGTCCACCATAACACAACCAAGCAAAGATTTGCACATTTATACCCACTCCGGGCTCCGGTGAAAGCTGTAGACCGATAAGGTGGACTTTTCTCCAATGGGGCTAGGGTTTCGCCGCAGAGGGGCTCCGGAGCATCGGGATGGCACCAAAATCTAGGAGTTGGAATACCATGTGTTTACATGTGTTCTTAGGTTTGTACATGCCAAATATTCACTCACTCTTTTTGTTGGGTCTTCACCGGCAACGATTCATCTCTATGGGTCTAAGTACTTATAGGCTGAAAGTCCCGGAACCGACGAACGGGAGGGAATCTTGTGTAGACGTGGTTCATGCCATAGTTTTGGGACTTCCTAGGGTCCACCGTAACACAACCAAGGAAATAGTTGCACATTGCTACGCACTCATGGCTCCGGTGAATGCTGTAGACCGATAAGGTGGAGTTTTCTCCAACGGGGCTAGGGTTTCACCACGGAGGGGCTCTGGAGCATCGGGATGGCACCAAAAGCGAGGATTTGTCATACCATGAGTTTCCATGTGTTTGTACATGCCATGTATTCACTCACTCTTCGTGTTGGGTCTTCACCGGTATCGATTCCTCTCTCCGAGTCTAAGTACTTATAGGCTGGAAGTCCCGGAACCGACGAACGGGAGGAAATCTTCTCTAGAGCTGGTTCATGCCATTGTTTTGGGACTTCCTAGGGTCCACCATAACACAACCAAGCATATAGTTGCACATTTCTACTCACTCCGGGATCCAGTGAAAGCTGTAGACCGATAAGGTGGACTTCTCTCAAGCGGGGCTAGGGTTTTGCCGCAGAGGGGCTCCAGAGCATCGGGATGGCACAAAAAGCTAGGATTTGGCATACCATATGTTTCATGTTTTTTTAGGGTTGTACATGCCATGTATTCACTCACTCTTTGTGTTGGGTCTTCACCGGCATTGATTCCTCTCTCCGAGTCTAAGTACTTATAGGCTGAAAGTTCCGAAACCGACGAACGGGAGGGAGTTTTTTATAGAGGTGGTTCATGAAATTCTTTTGGGACTTCCTAGGGTCCACCATAACACAACCAAGCAAATAGTTTCACATTTCTACCCACTCCGGGCTCCGCTGAAAGCTGTAGACCGATAAGGTGGACTTTTCTCCAGTAGGGCTAGGGTTTCGCCGCAGAGAGGCTCCGGAGCGTCGGGATGGCACCAAAATCTAGGAATTGGCATAACATGTGTTCTTAGGGTTGTACATGACATGTATTCACCCACTCTTTTTGTTGGGTCTTCACCGGCATCGATTCATCTCTCTGGGTCTAAGTACTTATAGGCTGAAAGTCCCAGAACCGACGAACGGGAGGGAATCTTGTGTAGACGTGGTTCATGCCATAGATTTGGGACTTCCTAGGGTCCATCGTAACACAACCAAGCAAAGAGTTGCACATCGCTACGCACTCATGGCTCCGGTGAATGCTGTAGACCGATAAGGTGGACTTTTCTCTAACGGGGCTAGGGTTTCACCACGGAGGGGCTCCGGAGCATCGGGATGGCACCAAAAGCGAGGATTTGTCATACCATGAGTTTCCATGTGTTCTTAGGGTTGTACTTGCCATGTATTCACTCACTCTTCGTGTTGGGTCTTCACCAGTATCGATTCCTCTCTCCGAGTCTAAGTACTTATAGGCTGGAAGTCCCGAAACCGACGAACGGGAGGAAATCTTCTATAGAGATGGTTCATTCCATTGTTTTGGGACTTCCTAGGGTCCACCATAACACAACCAATAAAAGAGTTGCAAATTTCTACCCACTCCGGGCTCCAATGAAAGCTGTAGACTGATAAGGTGGACTTTTCTCCAGCGGGGCTAGGGTTTTCCCGCAGAGGGGCTCCGGAGCGTCGGGATGGCTCCAAAATCTAGGAGTTGGCATGCCATGTGTTTACATGTGTTATTAGGGTTGTACATGCCAAATATTCACTCACTCTTTTTGTGGGATCTTCACCGGCATCGATTCCTCTCTCCGAGTGTACTTATAAGCTGAAAGTCTCGGAACCGACGAACATGAGGGAATCTTGTGTATAGGTGGTTCATGCCATCGTTTTGGGACTTCCTAGGGTCCACCGTAACACAACGAAGCAAATAGTTGCAAATTTTTACCCACTCCGGGCTCCAGTGAAATATGTAGATCGATAAGGTGGACTTTTCTCCAACGGGGCTAGGGTTTCGCCGCAGAGGTGTGACGCCCCGAGATCTGGCACTATGCAGATTTCAGCATTCCCGCCAAATCCGCATAATAACCGATTCCAGGTGGCCACTTGTGATAACATTACAACAGTTCACGAATATTCCACAATTACAACAGAAACAGATAGATACAAGATGACTCAAACTAGCCAGGGTTACAACTGATACATTACAAAGATCCAAATAACAGCGGAAGAAACAAACGTCCGGCTACGGACAAGATACAAATTGGACTAAGAGTCCTGAAGATAACCGAGAGCGTCCAATCCCTGCCCAGGCCAAGCCGGAGGGATTCCCAAGCTAACGTCGTCAGACTTCAAACCTGTTGACTGCAAGTTGGAATTTGCAGCCACGAAAGAGATTCGTGGGTCAGTACGGTTAAGTACTGGCAAGTGGATAAACCCATACTCACAAGATACCGGCGTAGCCAGTCATCACAAGATACAAATACTTTGGGTTCAACGGAAAAGAAGGGATTATTGCAAATAAGCGGCAGCGGGCTGCACTAACCGACTACAGAAAACACACTACAACTTCCGGCTAACAGAAAGAAGATAAGATAGCGTATCGGAACCAACTACAACTACTCACCAAACAATACCCATCCAATGTCACCCCCTACTAAGGAAGCAACCCAAGGATAACTCACACGGTTGGATTAATGATGGATCAGGTTACTGTGTCAATAAGACTATTACTAGTCAAGTTAATATCGTTAGGTGTAAGTTGTCTGAGTACTTGTTAGCCAGTACTTTCACCAAGTAATCCATAACCGCGGAAAACACGGCTTCTCGAGAAGATTTATCCCTGCAGGGTGTGCTCCAGTACCCGTACACACTCAAGCCACCAACTAAAACTCAGGTTGGCTTGACACGACCCAAACCATCTCTACAACCCATCCTAGGAGCCACGGAGCTATAAGGTCCCAGCCACGCAGCCAAATACTCAGCGCAGGTGTGCAAAACTCCCGCAGGACACAACACCCCGGCACTACAGGCCTCGACCTATATGCATCATCATCATAACCATCACCAGTAACCATGGGGGGCCCTCCCATTATGCAAAGGAGCAAATGGAACACCCGAACTAAGTGTGGCTCTTCGGACAAGCTGCAGATCAGGTCTAAGTCGAGGGGGGTCCCATACTACCTCCCGGATGCGGTGAGCACGCTCATCATGGATCAGTAGACAAGACTCTTTTCCTAGTTTCGACACTAGCAGGCCTCAAAACCCTAACCCGGGCCTCCTGCCGGTGCCTTAACATCAAATTATTAGTACCCCAGACATTAACATGTTGTTGATCGAATTGAAACCCAACTATCAACTAAACAGGTGATAGAACAAAATGAAAAACAAAACTAGAGCGCAAACAAACCTAAGCATGCAACTACGACACGAGGGCCAACAGGGTAAACAAGCAACAGTTAATAGGCAGTGGAAGGAAAGGATATATCATGGCTGCAAGGTAAACATATAATAGGATCGAGACACAAGCATCGTATCAATAGGCTAGAATAAGAACAACGGAAAGCATCGGTAACAAGTGATGAAAGGCAGCCATTTGGCAGCAAGTGAGTATACTTGCCTGAGATCCCGCAAGGTAGCAGAACTTGTCGTTGCTCACATCATCTCAATGTCCTATCCGGGAAGAAGCAACGAACCTCGAACAAACACCGGATGCAACAATTACTACTACGGCAAAAGATCCAGCATGATCAAGATATGGATGCATGACAGGTTTAAAGATGCATCAAGGTAAACTACTTGACAAGATAAACAACTTTAAATGGACCCATATGCAATTTGAGTTGCATATGAAAAGCCCATGAATTATGGTTAGATTATTTGTTTTCCAACTAATCAACAGATGAAGGTGGATTAGCATGATGCATGGATGAGGAAAACAACAAAATAACAACAATAGAACCAGTTGGGAATAAGGTTACCAATTTCAGAAATTTATTTATTAAGTTAGAAAATTTTGGTTCCTTAAGGGTGTCACACAAACAATTATTGTTTTCATCAAGTTAAAGTGTTCACAACAAATAACAATATTTATATTTGAAAAGAACATCAAATTTTAGTTGGATTACATGTTTCAAATATTGAAATTGGAATTAGGATAATTTAATTATGAATTAAACAATATTAAACAAGTTTTAAATGGATTTAAAACAAGTTTGAATTTAATTGAACCTTTATTTGTTCAAAACATAAATTCAAACTCACATTTGAAAAGTTCACACTTTGATGGTTTGAAAACATATTTTGCATGTTCAAAATTATTTTATTTTGAGCAAGTTATGATGTTATCAAATTTAAATGAATTAAACAAGTATTAAATTATTTAGGCAATTTAAATTATTCAAACCATGAAACAAAATTTATATTTGAAAAGGTTATTCAAAATGGTATGGAAAACATATTTTATTTGCATTATTTGGATTAAGAATGAAATAGTTATGAATTTTAGCAAAATACAATTGAATTATTTGAATTCAAATTTGAATTGCATTTTGGAATCTCAAAACAGAAAACAAAAAGCATATTTGAAAAGTTCATGAGTTTCTGACTGGGATACATATTTTGTTTGTGCAAAACAGAGTTGAAATGGCAAAGATATGATTTATAGAAGTTACACACATTTTCTGAAATTTTTGGTAATTAGGAAAAGGGCCTGGAACTATTCTCACCGAAGGAGAGCTAGCCACACTGAATGACAAGCGGGCCAGGAGGAAGCTCGTTGGGCTTCAGCCGCTGGGACATTGACAGATGGGGCCCACGTGTCAGCGAAGGGAAAAAAGAGGGATTAAATCCCGCGGCTAGGGGATTTGATCCCGCGACCTGATGTGCGCGCTGAAGGAACAAGACCAACGGGCTAAGCTGCGGTTGGTGTTAGGTATGGGCTGCGGCCCCTTTTGAGGTTCTATGGCGCGGTACAGACTGACGAAGATGAATTTTTCCATCGACTGCAAAGGACAGCGACGGAACAGAGGGAACCGGTGTCGATCTCGGCGGGCGGTGCGCGACGGTCGACGATGTTGCTCGAAGGCAACCGTTCAGAGCAAGAGGGGGGAGGAAGAGGAAGCCCTAGGGCGAGAGGGACCTCACCTCGGTTAGCGTCGGGGAAGGGGGATCGGGGTCTTCTCTGCGGTTGGTCGATCGAGGACGGCGTGGTGCTGTCCGTGTCGAAGACGCGCTCGCCGGCGGCCGTCCGGTGAGGCGATCGCCCGTCCGCGGGGGTGCAGGGGTAGCGGCCACCGCGGCGGCTCCATTCCCGCGGTCGCCAACCCGCGGCACCCACCCGTTCCCCGCCGCCGTGGCGTTCTCCTCCGGCCATGGCGTGCTCGTCCAAGTTCAGAAACAGAAGTGGTTTTGAGGGGAAAAGAAGGGGGGACAGTGGATTGGCGGCGCTAGGAGGGGAAGGGGGAGATGGAGTAGGTGGCTAGGGTTTGGAGGGCCTCGGGACCTTCTTGTAGAGGGGGGAAAAGGAGCAGGGCACATGGGGGGAGGCGCTCGGTGACAGCGACCTCTCCCCCCAGCGTCCGTACGAAGAAGACAGTGGTGGTGGGCTGTTGGGTTTAGGTGGGCTGGGGGAGGTGGGCTTTCTCCCTCAGCTCACCTCTTCCTTTTTTTTTAATTTATTTTCCTTCTTCTTCTTTTTTGTAAGAGATAAAGAGGGTGAGAAAGGAAGAAGGATTTGGGCCTTTTTATTTTTATGAATAACTTTTTAGTAATTTGCAAAACAGTGAGTAGAAACAATTGTGCACAATAAGTCCAAGAATTTGAAATATTACTTTTGAGTTTTAAATGGTTATTTGAATTTCCATTAGTTTTCCATAAGGATTGATTTTTAAACAACTTATTCAATAACCCCAAACCATTTTTGAGACCTTATTGAATTACTTGTTTGCAAGAATTTGATTTTTTTTTAAACCCACCATTTGAAACATGCCCAATATGATTGAAAAGATTTGAAATTTAAGTTGAATTGGAAAGTTAACATTAGGGTTTTCAACAAGAGGGAAAATTTTTATTTAGCAGGCCATTCAAATAAATCAACTTCAAACTTGTTTTTGAAAAACCAAAGAGTGGTTTACTTGACAGGTGTGAAAGCTTAAAATTGGGTTTGAATTTTTCAGTGGTTCTGAAAACAGGATGCAAATGCATATGTGATGCAAGTGATTGCAATGCAAAAAGAAACAACCAATCTACTAAGGGGTAACACCCCAGGTGTTACAGACGACACCACTAACAAGGGATTGCGCCCTCGCAATCCACCTGCTAACCCGGGAGGGGAAAGAAGTTCGACTATCGATTCTTCATGCTTCCAGCTGATCTCCTTGACACCACTAACAAGGGATTCTTGCTCGGAGTGACGACGATGTTCTTCCACCAGGAATCTTCCGATGATCGAACCTATTAGGTTAAAGGCTCAGAAAACGTCCACCCACGTGGGATCCTAACACTTTGAAAGATAGACAAGGGGGAGAACTCCAAAACAAATAAGATGGGAGGGGAAATAGAATAGGGATAAGGAGAAAAACAAGAATCCTATTGAGATGTTTTTCAAAAATAGTTTAGCAGAAATAGTTTTTGACACTCTAGAAACAACGACCGTTAGCGAGGTTATCCTACAGGCTTTGCGGACCCGTTGCTTCGATAACCATTCGTATCGAAACAATCTCGGGAATCGGAACCAAGGCTCTGATACCATTTGTGACGCCCCGAGATCGGGCACTATGCAGATTTCAGCATTCCCGCCAAAATCCACATAATAACCGATTCCAGGTTGCCATTTGTGATAACATTACAATAGTTCACGAATATTCCACAATTACAACAGAAACAGATAGATACAAGATGACTCAAACTAGCCAGGGTTACAACTGATACATTACAAAGATCCAAATAACAGCGGAAGAAACAAACGTCCGGCTACGGACAAGATACAAATTGGACTAAGAGTCCTGAAGATAACCGAGAGCGTCCAATCCCTGCCCAGGCCAAGCCGGAGGGATTCCCAAGCTAACGTCGTCAGACTTCAAACCTGTTGACTGCAAGTTGGAATTTGCAGCCACGAAAGAGATTCGTGGGTCAGTACGGTTAAGTACTGGCAAGTGGATAAACCCATACTCACAAGATACCGGCGTAGCCAGTCATCACAAGATACAAATACTTTGGGTTCAACGGAAAAGAAGGGATTATTGCAAATAAGCGGCAGCGGGCTGCACTAACCGACTACAGAAAACACACTACAACTTCCGGCTAACAGAAAGAAGATAAGATAGCGTATCGGAACCAACTACAACTACTCACCAAACAATACCCATCCAATGTCACCCCCTACTAAGGAAGCAACCCAAGGATAACTCACACGGTTGGATTAATGATGGATCAGGTTACTGTGTCAATAAGACTATTACTAGTCAAGTTAATATCGTTAGGTGTAAGTTGTCTGAGTACTTGTTAGCCAGTACTTTCACCAAGTAATCCATAACCGCGGAAAACACGGCTTCTCGAGAAGATTTATCCCTGCAGGGTGTGCTCCAGTACCCGTACACACTCAAGCCACCAACTAAAACTCAGGTTGGCTTGACACGACCCAAACCATCTCTACAACCCATCCTAGGAGCCACGAGCTATAAGGTCCCAGCCACGCAGCCGAATACTCAGCGCAGGTGTGCAAAACTCCCGCAGGACACAACACCCCGGCACTACAGGCCTCGACCTATATGCATCATCATCATAACCATCACCAGTAACCATGGGGGGCCCTCCCATTATGCAAAGGAGCAAATGGAACACCCGAACTAAGTGTGGCTCTTCGGACAAGCTGCAGATCAGGTCTAAGTCGAGGGGGGTCCCATACTACCTCCCGGATGCGGTGAGCACGCTCATCATGGATCAGTAGACAAGACTCTTTTCCTAGTTTCGACACTAGCAGGCCTCAAAACCCTAACCCGGGCCTCCTGCCGGTGCCTTAACATCAAATTATTAGTACCCCAGACATTAACATGTTGTTGATCGAATTGAAACCCAACTATCAACTAAACAGGTGATAGAACAAAATGAAAAACAAAACTAGAGCGCAAACAAACCTAAGCATGCAACTACGACACGAGGGCCAACAGGGTAAACAAGCAACAGTTAATAGGCAGTGGAAGGAAAGGATATATCATGGCTGCAAGGTAAACATATAATAGGATCGAGACACAAGCATCGTATCAACAGGCTAGAATAAGAACAACGGAAAGCATCGGTAACAAGTGATGAAAGGCAGCCATTTGGCAGCAAGTGAGTATACTTGCCTGAGATCCCGCAAGGTAGCAGAACTTGTCGTTGCTCACATCATCTCAACGTCCTATCCGGGAAGAAGCAACGAACCTCGAACAAACACCGGATGCAACAATTACTACTACGGCAAAAGATCCAGCATGATCAAGATATGGATGCATGACAGGTTTAAAGATGCATCAAGGTAAACTAGTTGACAAGATAAACAACTTTAAATGGACCCATATGCAATTTGAGTTGCATATGAAAAGCCCATGAATTATGGTTAGATTATTTGTTTTCCAACTAATCAACAGATGAAGGTGGATTAGCATGATGCATGGATGAGGAAAACAACAAAATAACAACAATAGAACCAGTTGGGAATAAGGTTACCAATTTTAGAAATTTATTTATTAAGTTAGAAAATTTTGGTTCCTTAAGGGTGTCACACAAACAATTGTTGTTTTCATCAAGTTAAAGTGTTCACAACAAATAACAATATTTATATTTGAAAAGAACATCAAATTTTAGTTGGATTACATGTTTCAAATATTGAAATTGGAATTAGGATAATTTAATTATGAATTAAACAATATTAAACAAGTTTTAAATGGATTTAAAACAAGTTTGAATTTAATTGAACCTTTATTTGTTCAAAACATAAATTCAAACTCACATTTGAAAAGTTCACACTTTGATGGTTTGAAAACATATTTTGCATGTTCAAAATTATTTTATTTTGAGCAAGTTATGATGTTATCAAATTTAAATGAATTAAACAAGTATTAAATTATTTAGGCAATTTAAATTATTCAAACCATGAAACAAAATTTATATTTGAAAAGGTTATTCAAAATGGTATGGAAAACATATTTTATTTGCATTATTTGGATTAAGAATGAAATAGTTATGAATTTTAGCAAAATACAATTGAATTATTTGAATTCAAATTTGAATTGCATTTTGGAATCTCAAAACAGAAAACAAAAAGCATATTTGAAAAGTTCATGAGTTTCTGACTGGGATACATATTTTGTTTGTGCAAAACAGAGTTGAAATGGCAAAGATATGATTTATAGAAGTTACACACATTTTCTGAAATTTTTGGTAATTAGGAAAAGGGCCTGGAACTATTCTCACCGAAGGAGAGCTAGCCACACTGAATGACAAGCGGGCCAGGAGGAAGCTCGTTGGGCTTCAGCCGCTGGGACATTGACAGATGGGGCCCACGTGTCAGCGAAGGGAAAAAAGAGGGATTAAATCCCGCGGCTAGGGGATTTGATCCCGCGACCTGATGTGCGCGCTGAAGGAACAAGACCAACGGGCTAAGCTGCGGTTGGTGTTAGGTATGGGCTGCGGCCCCTTTTGAGGTTCTATGGCGCGGTACAGACTGACGAAGATGAATTTTTCCATCGACTGCAAAGGACAGCGACGGAACAGAGGGAACCGGTGTCGATCTCGGCGGGCGGTGCGCGACGGTCGACGATGTTGCTCGAAGGCAACCGTTCAGAGCAAGAGGGGGGAGGAAGAGGAAGCCCTAGGGCGAGAGGGACCTCACCTCGGTTAGCGTCGGGGAAGGGGGATCGGGGTCTTCTCTGCGGTTGGTCGATCGAGGACGGCGTGGTGCTGTCCGTGTCGAAGACGCGCTCGCCGGCGGCCGTCCGGTGAGGCGATCGCCCGTCCGCGGGGGTGCAGGGGTAGCGGCCACCGCGGCGGCTCCATTCCCGCGGTCGCCAACCCGCGGCACCCACCCGTTCCCCGCCGCCGTGGCGTTCTCCTCCGGCCATGGCGTGCTCGTCCAAGTTCAGAAACAGAAGTGGTTTTGAGGGGAAAAGAAGGGGGGACAGTGGATTGGCGGCGCTAGGAGGGGAAGGAGGAGATGGAGTAGGTGGCTAGGGTTTGGAGGGCCTCGGGACCTTCTTGTAGAGGGGGGAAAAGGAGCAGGGCACATGGGGGGAGGCGCTCGGTGACAGCGACCTCTCCCCCCAGCGTCCGTACGAAGAAGACAGTGGTGGTGGGCTGTTGGGTTTAGGTGGGCTGAGGGAGGTGGGCTTTCTCCCTCAGCTCACCTCTTCCTTTTTTTTTAATTTATTTTCCTTCTTCTTCTTTTTTTGTAAGAGATAAAGAGGGTGAGAAAGGAAGAAGGATTTGGGCCTTTTTATTTTTATGAATAACTTTTTAGTAATTTGCAAAACAGTGAGTAGAAACAATTGTGCACAATAAGTCCAAGAATTTGAAATATTACTTTTGAGTTTTAAATGGTTATTTGAATTTCCATTAGTTTTCCATAAGGATTGATTTTTAAACAACTTATTCAATAACCCCAAACCATTTTTGAGACCTTATTGAATTACTTGTTTGCAAGAATTTGATTTTTTTTTAAACCCACCATTTGAAACATGCCCAATATGATTGAAAAGATTTGAAATTTAAGTTGAATTGGAAAGTTAACATTAGGGTTTTCAACAAGAGGGAAAATTTTTATTTAGCAGGCCATTCAAATAAATCAACTTCAAACTTGTTTTTGAAAAACCAAAGAGTGGTTTACTTGACAGGTGTGAAAGCTTAAAATTGGGTTTGAATTTTTCAGTGGTTCTGAAAACAGGATGCAAATGCATATGTGATGCAAGTGATTGCAATGCAAAAAGAAACAACCAATCTACTAAGGGGTAACACCCCAGGTGTTACAAGAGGGGTTCCGGAGCGTCGTTATGGCACCAAAAGCTAGGAGTTGGAATACCATGTGTTTACATGTGTTATTAGGGTTTTACATGCCATGTATTAACTCACTCTTTGTGTTGGGTCTTCACCGGCATCGATTGCTATGTCTGAGTCTAAGTACTTATAGGCTGAAAGTCCCGGAACCGACGAACGGGACGAAATCTTGTGTAGAGGTGGTTCATGCCATTGTTTTGGGACTTACTAGGGTCCACCATAACACAACCAAGAAAAGAGTTTCTTATTTATGCCCACTCTGGGCTCCGGTGAAAGCTGTAGACCGATAAGGTGGACTTTTCTCCTGCGGGGCTAGGATTTCGCCGCAGAGGGGCTCTGGAGCGTCGGGATGGCACCAAAAGCTAGGAGTTGGCATAACATGTGTTTACATGTGTTCTTAGGGTTATACATGCCATGTATTCACTTACTCTTTGTGTTTACATGTGTTTTTACAAAGTGTTGTGCTAGGGTTTTGATCAATGGCTCACAAGTGCTCGAAAGAAACACACCGTACCCCTTATCCAACGACTCAAAAACACTTGAAAGAAACACACGATCCGTGTTGTTTTTTTATTATTGGTCCAGATGAAACCCTAACCATTTAGTCCCGGTTGGTAAAATAGGTAGGGACTAAAGGGTCTGTTTCTTCTCAAAATATATATGTATGCATCGCCACCATTGGCATAACACATCTAAACTCATATCTGCAACCTCATCACTCTCTCCCATGGATTCTACCGTACCCACTCTAACCTACCCGCAGGCAGAGGCGCTTTCCGCCTCGAACTACCCCTTCCCGCCTGGCTACAGCGTCCTCGCCGGTTGGATGCTGAGCGCCGGAGGAGTGTCGGTCCCGCTTGTTCCTCAAGGTGTGGCACGTCGGGCGGCCATCACGAACCACTACTACCACGAGATCACGCCGGAGTAGCGGAGAGATCCCCGTTGGAATCCCGATTACCGCCCTACTTGGGACGCCTTCTTCATTAATCAGCGTGAGAGGGCGCTCGCCGGGTACGATGAGAACGGCCCGCCTCCTTTGAACTTCAACGAGGCCGGTCGTCAGCTGTGGTGGGGTAGGGACGGACTCTTCATAGCCTCATGAACTACATCAGGACTGGTGATAAGCCTCGCCTGCGCTACCCTCACGCCCAGTACGGGCGTCATGATCCTCCGAGGGTCACTCCCCGAGCACCGTCCGACGATAGTGACGACGACGGCGGCGACTACGACGACTACGAGTCAAAGTACTATAGGCCTAGGCAGGAGTATGACTAGCAGATCAGATCCACTCTTGCCATTATGTACTGCCCTGTTTATCTAGATCTATGCTCTCCATTTAGGTTTAGATCCACTCTTGCCATTATATACGTACTGCCTTGTTTATCTATCTAGATGTATCGGACTCCTCCCTTATGTTAGCTTTATATTCTGGTTTCGGTGCAAATGACGGGTGTTATGGCCAAAAACCATTTATTTCGAAGATAGAACAGAAAACACCAAAATGATCGGAAGAAGTTGTATCAAACCTTTTACGTCGGAGATAGAACAAAACAATCGGTATCCCTGTCATACAGACCAACCGTGGCTCGTGAGTCCATATATGTATATCAAATGCACGGTTAGACGTATGACGGTGAATCCGAATGATTTGTATTCGGTCGAAGAACTGAAAGATGTATGCAGGGAATCTGAGAGGTGGACTATATATAAGGGCGTGTAGCTCACAAAGTGACTGTGCTAGTGAGTCGTTGGAAGCCACGGTGTGTTTCTTTCTAGATCTTGTGAGTCGTTGGATCAGGGGTGTGTTTCTTTCTAGCTCTTGTGAGTCGTTGGATTAGTGGTTCTCGAGCGTCTGAATCCCACCAATCAAGAAGAATCGCACAGATCCTGTGTTTCTTTCTAGCTCTTGTGAGTCGTTGGATCAGGGGTGTGTTTCTTTCTTGCTCTTGTGAGTCGTTGGATCAGTGGTTCTCGAGCGTCTGAATCCTACCAATCAGACAGAATCACACGGATCGTGTGTTTCTTTCTAACTCTTGTTAGTCGTTGGATCAGTGGTGTGTTTCTTTCTTTCTCTTGTGAGTTGTTGGATCAGTGGTTCTCGAGCGTCTGAATCCCACCAATCAGGAAGGATCACACGGATTGTGTGTTTCTTTCTAGCTCTTGTGAGTTGTTGGATCAGGGGTGTGTTTCTTTCTAGCTCTTGTGAGGCGTTGGATCAGTGGTTCTTGAGCATCTGAATCCCACCAATCAGGAAGAATCACATGTATCGTGTGTTTATTTCTAGCTCTTGTGAGTCGTTGGATCAGGGGTGTGTTTCTCTCTAGCTCTTGTGAGCCGTTGGACCGAAACTAGCACACTCACTTTGTGAGCCACATGGCCCTATATATAGCCCACCTCTCGTCTTCCCTGCATATATCTTTCAGTTCATCGGCCGAATACAAATCATACGGATTCGCCACCATACGTCCGACTGTGCATTTGATATGCATATATGAACTCAGGAGCCACGGTCGGGTTGTATTCTAGCGATACCGATTGTTTTGTTCTACCTCCGGCATAAAAGGTTTGACGATACAACTTATTTTTTGTGAACATGTTTTCAACACAACTATCGTATTCCATGTTTGTTATTACACATCACCAAGAACATCCCTATCTAGTCTTTTGAGTTTTCTTCGTGTAGATGGTCCATGAACCCTATGTCCCTTGCTTATGATCGCTTTGGCCGTAACCATGGAGCATCTTCATTATTTAACAGGATGGTTGGATAATCTTTCACTTTGAAGGGCAGAATTTCATCAAACTTATTATAATCTTCTGACATGTCTGTCTTGTCCTCGACTCCCACGATGTTTCTTTTCCCTGACAGAACTATGTGACGCTTCGGCTCATCGTATGATGTATTTGTTTGCTTATTTTTTTCGGTCTAGAGGACATGTCCTTTACATAGAAGACCTGAGCCACATCATTGGCTAGGAAAAATGGTTCCTCATTGTTACCAATATTGTTGAGATCCACTGTTGTTATTCCGTATAGCGGGTCTGCCTTTAGCCCTTCTCCATTTAGGTTGACCCATTTGCACTTAAACAAAGTGACCTTAAAAGAAGGCCCATAGTCAAGTTCCCATATCTCCTATATGTAACCATAGTATGTGTCCTTTTTCCTCTTGTCGTTTCTTTTATCAAAGCGGACACCACTATTTTGGTTGGTGCTCTTATTATCTTGGACGATCGTGTAAAATGTATTCCCAGTTATCTCGTACCCTTGAAAATTCCCAATAGTCAAAGATGGTGACCGGGCCAACATGTACAGCTGATCTTCAATAGTGGTGTCATTTATAAGATGTGTTTGCAACCAACTTCCGAAAGTCTCCATGTGTTTGCGTTTAATCCATGAGTCATCCTTCCCCGGGTTTGTGGAGCGTACAATATTCTTGTGTTCCTCGAGATACGGAGCCACGAAGGTGGTATTTTGTAGAACTGTGTAGTGTGCTTTAGTGAAAGAATGTGCGTGCCTGGGTATCATTGTTTTCTTTCCCAGCATTCCTTTTCCCCTCAGTCTCCCCTCATGCCGTGATTCAGGAACACCAATCGTCTTAAGGTCGGGAATAAAGTCAACACAGAACCCAATGATCTACTCTGTTCCATAGCCCTTGGAGATGCTTCCTGCTGGCCTAGCACGGTTATGAACATATTTCTTCAAGACTCCCATGAACCTATCAAAGGGGAACATATTGTGTAGAAATACCAGACCGAGAATATTAATCTCTTCACACAGGTGAACCAGGAGATGCGTCATAATGTTCAAGAAGGATGGTGGGAAAACCAACTCAAAACTAACAAGACACTGGACCACAAACCTCTGTAATCTTGCCAGACTTTATGGATCGATTACCTTCTGAGATATTGCATTGAGGAATGCACATAGCTTCACAATGGGTACTCGAACATTTTCCAGTAGAAGCCCCCTCAATGCAATCGGAAGCAACTGCGCAATAATCACGTGGCAGTCATGAGACTTCAGGTTTTGGAATTTTTGCTTTGCCATATTTATTATCCCCTTTATAGTCCACGTGAAGCCAGACGGCACCTTGATACTGTAAAGGACTTCAAAAAATATTTCCTTCTCTGCTTTGGTATGAGCGTAGCTGCTTAAGTAATGGCGCCATGTATCTGTGTGCTTGTTGCTTGGATCTTTCGTACGTTGCTGGTCCTCCCGTGCTTCTGGCGTATGTTTTGACTTCCCATACATGCCCAGGAAGCATAGCAGGTTGACGCGGAGATTCTTTGTCATGTGCATCACGTCGATTGAAGAGCGGACATCAAGAACTTTTCAATAGGGTAGCTCCCAATATATAGATTTCTTCTTCCACATGGGTGCGCGCTTATCAGGACCGTTCGGAACAGGTTGGCTGCCATCACCCTTCCCAAATATTACTTTTAGGTCCTTGACCATATCGAATACATCATTGCCACTACAGAGGTCGGGCTTGTTACGGGTATCTGCCTCACCTCTGAAATGCTTGCCTCCTTTTTTTTCTTACGGGATGCTTGATCGGAAGAAATCTACGATGCCCCAGGTATACAACCTTATTACATTTATCAAAATATACACTATCAGTCTTATCTAAAGAGTGCGTTCATGCATTGTATCCCTTATTTGTATGTCCGGAAATGTTACTAAGAGCGGGCCAATCATTGATGGTTACGAAAAGCAACTCCCGTAGGTCAAATGGCTTTTGTTCATTATCATCCCACACACGTACACCTGGTTTGCCCCACAACTGTAAGAGTTCTTCCACTAATGGCCTTAGGTACACATCAATGTTGTTTCCAAGTTGCCTCGGGCCTTGGATGAGCACTGGCATCATAATAAACTTGCGCTTCATGCACAACCAAGGAGGAAGGTTGTAGATACGTAGAGTCATAGGCCAGGTGCTATGACTGGAGCTCTGCTCCCCAAAAGGATTAAATCCATCTGTACTTAGACCAAACCATAAATTTCTTACCTCACCTATAAAGTCTGGGAAGTCTCTCTCGATATTTCTCCACTGCGACCCATCAGCGGGGTGTCTCAACTTTCTGTCTTCTATACGGTCTTGTTTGTGCTATCGCAACAACCTGTCATGCTCTTTGTTTCTAAGCAGACGTTTCAACCGTGGTATTATAGGAGCACACCACATCACCTTTGCAGGAACGCTCTTACGAAAGGGCTCGCCGTTGATACGTCATAAACGTATCCCCAATTTCTGATGCTCCATGATGATATTATGCCAATTGCTACATGTTTTCTCCTTTCTTTATGTCATTTTTATCGATTTTCCGGACTAACCTATTGACAAGATGCCACAGATCCAGTTTCCTGTTTTCTCATGTTTTCAGTTTCAGAAAAGTTGTTCTGGAAATATTCTCGGAATTGGAAAATTCGAAGCCCGGAACTCCTATTTTCCCCGGAAGCATCCAGAAGACCGAAGAGGAGTTGAAGAGGGGCAGCAGGAGGGCCACACCATAGGGTGGCACGCCCCCTGGCCACGCCAGCTATGGGTGTGGGGCCCCCCGGCCTCCACCGCCTTTGCCCTTTCGCCTATTTAAGCCCCCCGGATGGAAAACCCTAAGCACCTGATCAAAATCCCCGAAAAAGCTCCGCAGCCGCCGTCACCGTCAACCCTAGATCAGGGGGGTTCTGAAGCTGTTTCCGGCACCCTGCCGGAGAGGAGATCATCACCGGTAGCTTCTACATCACCACTCCTGCCTCCGGAGTGATGCGTGAGTAGTTCATCCTTGAACTACGGGTTCATAGCTGTAGCTAGATGGTTGTCTTCTCCTCATATGACTCCATGTTTAGATCTCACGAGCTGCCTATCATGATCGAGATTGATCTTATGTAATTCTTTGTGATGTGTTTGTTGGGATCCGATGAATATTGACCTTGTGCCAAGTTGATTATAGTCTTTATTTGCATATGTTATTTGTGATCTTGCATGCTCTCCGTTGCTAGTGGTTATTCTGGGCAAGTAGTTGCTAGTGACTCCAAGAGGGGGTATTTATGCTCGATAGTGGGTTCATGCCTCCTTGTTTCCTTGCTCGAGTGATAGAAACGTGAAGGGGGAGGATGTGATGTTACCATTAGGGAGAAAACAGCGATGAGAGTGCCCGCGTGCATAATCATTGCTTACATTACACACTTTGTTTAATGCAATTATCTGTTGCTTGCAACTTAATACCTGAGGGGGTTCGGATGATAACCTGAGGGTGGATTATTAGTCATAGATGCAGATGGATGTCGGTCTATGTATCTTGTTGTAATGCCCGCACTAAATAGCATAGTAATCTTCATGTCATATTGTGCACTATGGTGCAACCTCTATTTGTCAATTGCCCAGCTGTAATTTGTTCACCCAGCATGCTATCTTTTATGGAGAGACACCACTAGTGAAACTATGAACCCCGGTCCATTTTTTCACACTGTTAAACGAACCACAACAGTTTCCTGCTTTCCTTACTTTCTGCAAACATACACTGTTTTTTCACACTATACGTCTAATCTTTGTTTTCAGCAAGACCGGTGAGATTGACAACCTCACTGTACCGTTGGGACAAAGTAGTTTGGTTGTGTTGTGTGCAGGTTCCACGTTGTTGCTGACACGGTGAAGCGCCAGCACCACTGTCAGTGGCATCAACCTTCCGAAGATTCTCTTTCTCCTACTGGATTGATAACCCTGGTCCTTAACTAAGGGGAAAACTCCTACCGCTATGCTCATCACACCCTCCTCTTGGGTTCCCAACAACACATAGCAAGGATTTTTCTGGCCCCGTTGCCGGGGAGAAGGAAGTCTTCAGGCAAGGGGAGTCTCTCACTCTCAATCTCTTTATTTTGTTTATTGTCTTGTTTTTATTTTTGTCTTGTTTTTATTTCTCTATATCAAAAACACAAAAATATAGTTTACTTCATAGTTGTTATTTATTTGCTTGCTTTTATTCTGCTAAAATGAGTTCCTCTGAGAATACTAAGTTGTGTGACTTCACTAGCACAAACAACAATGATTTTATTTGCACACCTATTGCTCCACCTGCTCCTACTGCTGCTTTCTATGAGATTAAACCTGCTTTATTAAATCTTGTGATAAAAGAACAATTTTCTGGTATTAGTACTGATGATGCTGCTGACCACCTTAATAATTTTGTTGAACTATGTGAGATGCATAAAAATAAAGATGTGGATGGAGATATTATTAAACTGAAATTATTTCCTTTCTCTTTGAGAGGAAGAGCTAAAGAATGGTTGCTATCTTTTCCTAGAAATAGTATTGATTCATGGACTAAGTGTAAAGATGCTTTCATTGGAAAATATTATCCTCCTGCTAAGATTATATCCCTGAGAAGTGACATAATCAATTTTAAACAATTTGATAATGAACATGTTTCTAAAGCTTGGGAAAGAATGAAAACTACGGTGAAGGATTGTCCCACTCATGGACTGACTACTTAGATGATTATACAAACTTTTTATGCAGGACTGAATTTTTCCTCAAGGAACCTATTGGATTCAGTTGCTGGAGGTACCTTTATGTCCATCACTTTGTGCAATGCAACAAAGCTTCTTGATGATATGATGATAAATTATTCAGAGTGGCACACTGAGAGAGCTCCACAAGGTAAGAAGGTAAATTCTGTTGAGGAAACCTCCTCTTTAAGTGAAACGCTTAATGCTATTATGTCTATGCTTGTTAATGGTAAATCTCAAGTTGATCCTAATAATGTTCCTTTATCTTCTTTGGTTGCTCAAGAAGAGCATGTTGATGTAAACTTTAGTAGAAATAATAATTTTAACAACAATGCTTATAGAAATAATTTTGGTGGAAACAATTATAAGCCCTATCCTCCTAATAATGGTTATGGTAATTCTTATGGCAACTCCTACAATAATAATAAAAGCTCTACCTCTGATCTTGAAAACATTCTTAAATAATTTATTAGCACACAAACTGCTTTTAATAAATCTGTTGAGGAAAAGCTTGGTAAAATAGATGTTCTTGCCTCTAAAGTAGGTAGCCTTGCTATTGATGTTGATTTTCTAAAATTGAAGGTTTTGCCACAAGATGTTAAACAAAATAAATCTTTGAATGCCATCCAAGTTCAAATAGACAATAATGTTAGATTGATGGCTGAATTACGTGCTAGGTGGGAAAGAGAAGATGAACTGGCTAAAAAGAATAATATTGCTAGAGTTTGTACTATCACAACGACTATTAAAACTGAAGCTCCTAGTGCTAGTAAACCTCCTACTATCAATGGTAAATTAGTTGGTATTAATAAAGTCCCTACTCCTTTGGTGAAACGAGCTAAATTGCCTCAAACTGCTAAAATTGCTTCTGATAGAAGTGCTGAAATTTTTAGAGATGTGGGAGATAATGGTTCCATTACTTTTGATGATAATAATATTGATCTTGATGATTGCAATATCTCTAAATTTATTATGTTTCTACAAAATCTTGCTAGAATTCCCAATGCTAGTTCCATGAATATGGCCTTTACTAAACATATTACTAATGCTCTCATGAAAGTTAGAGAAGAAAAGTTAAAACTTGAGACATCTATCCCTAGAAAATTCGATGATGGTTGGGAGCCTATCATTAAGATAAAAGTAAATGATTTTTATTGCAATTCTTTGTGTGATCTTGGTGCTAGTATCTCTGTTATGCCTCAAAAGCTTTATGATATTCTTTATTTACCACCGTTGGAACACTGTTATTTGGATGTTCATCTTGCTGATAATGCTAAGAAGAAACCTCTTGCTAGAATTGAATATGTTCTTATTATGGTTGATAATAACCTTTCCCTTGTTTATTTTGTTGTTATGAACATTGAATGCAATGCTTATTGTCCTATTGTTTTGGGAAGACCTTTTCTTAGAACTGTTGGTGCTATTATTGATTTGAAAGAGGGGAGTATTAAATATCAACTTCCCCTAAAGAAAGTTTTGGAACAATTTCCTAGAAAGAATATGAAGCTAACCTTTGACTATATTATTAGAGCAACATATGATGTTGATGCTTCTTCACTTGAAAATACTTGAGTTTCCTTTTTTATGCCTAGCTGAAAGGCGTTAAAGAAAACCGCTACCGGGAGACAACCCGTTTTATTTCGCTGTTTTCATCTTGTTTTCTTTCGTTTTTTTTGGTGTGCTTTGCACCTGGGTGTTGTATATTTCCTTAGCAACCCCTATGTATCTTTTCTTTTGAGTTTTTGTTGAGCCAAGTAAAGCCTTTAGTGGAAAGTTGAGCCTATATTTCGGATTTCTGCGCAGCAAACAGATTTCTGTTGTCCACTGTTAATTCCGTTAAAAATCACAAAATCTTCAAAATGACCTGACATTTTTTGTGCTTAATCCTGAGTTATATATGCAACTTTTATTAGAATACCACTTTTGATATGAGCAACAGAATAGTTTTGAAAAAATCTATCTTTACCTGTTGTTCTGTTTTTGACAGATTTCTGCCATTTATCGCATTTGCATCTTAATCTCTTTCTTTTGGTGTTCTTTTGAGAAAAAGAGTTTTCAAAGAAGTTGTGACAGTAGATAATGTGTTTTTGAGTGTTAGAATTGTGTTGAAACTGGACCATGTGGATTTATTATTTCGATTGCACTAACGTTGTTAATGAAGATTGTGAGAATTTTGATGTGAAGGAAGTTTTCAAGGGTCAGAGAAGAGCATCATATGAAATGATCAAGAAGAGTGAAAATCCTAAGCTTGGGGATGCCCCGGTCATACATCCAAGCAAATTCCAAGAAGACTCAAGCGTCTAAGCTTGGGGATGCCCAAGGCATCCCCTTCTTCATCAACAAATTATCAGGTCACTTCTAGTGAAACTAAATTTTTATTCGGTCGCATCTTATCTGCTTTACTTGGAGCGTCTTTTATTTTTGTTTTCAGTTTGCTTTTGCTTTCAGTTTGTTTTTACTTTCATAATAATCTTGGTTGGACCCCAGCATTCTTTTATTGGAGAGTGACACGCTCCGCTTTTTCTTGAGAATACGTTGTATTCTTAGTCTCTGTTTGGCTGCTGCATTTATTCAGCTCCTATTTTGCATGCATCTCTTATTAGAGCTGTTAGTTTTAGTAGTATTATTTGAGTACTCTCATGTTTGCTTGCTATATCATAAATAGTATTTTTGTTAAAGCATGTTTTGTATGGTGCTTGTTGGGAGAAAGAAAACTGTTGCTTGAAGTAGAATTTATAACAGTACTAGTAGAAGCTTGTATAGACTGTGGCTAGGACTTTTTCATGCCATGCTAAATGTTATTTTAGTTTTAAAGCCTTATGGTTATTTAGTAGCATGATTAGCCTCAAATATCTGAGAGTGTTTAATATGTATTGAAAGATTCATGAGTTGTTCTTGTCATAGTAAAGCGTCAATATATGGTATTCTCTTTCGAATAATTTATTTGGTTGACTTGGTGCATGCTCACCATGTTTATGACTACAAACCAGTCACGAATAGCCTCCATGACCACTTAGTTTTTGAACTTGTGATACTGCTTATGTTTTAATTAATGATGCTTATGTCGCTATGCATGATTATGGCTCTTATGCTCTCTTGATTTGTCGCTCCCAGTCTTTGCTAGCCTCCACCTGTACTGAGTATGAGCTCTACTCGTGCATCAAAACTCCCTTAAACCAAAAACAATTCCCATTGTGTCCACCATACCTACCTACATGTGGTATTTAACTGCCATCCCAAAGTAAATTGCTCATGTGTTACCTTTAAAACCTTCAAACTTACTCCTGCTTTATGTTCCTCTTTTTGCTCATGAGGACGTAAATAGAGAATCTTTATCTCACTTGTTGATTGGATTTCACACCCTGGACTAGTCGCTTCATCCGCTTATCCAAATGATAGAAGAGCTGGCAGCTGGGTGCCCAGCCCCAAATTAATATAAACAAATTCTCTTCACTATTTTTGCCCCTGATTTATCAGTCAAAGCATAATTGTGTAAACAAAAGAGAAACCAGGATGACCTTCTACACCAGTTCCGTCCTTCACATGGGAGTCGCTCTTGTGAATTCAGTTGACTTGTGACGTACTATATTTTATGTTTACCTTTCGTTGACATTAGCATACATCTCCCAAAATATAGACACTCCTCCACGGTATGTGATTGTTGGCAGGCACCCGAGGATTCAGTTAGCCATGGTTTGTGAAAGATGGATGGGAGGAGTATCAAACTTTTAATACCTCTGTTTAATAAATTAAAAGCTCTAGCACATGAGTGATCCCTTATTCCCTCTGCGAAGGGCCTTTCTTTTACTTTTATGTTCAGTCTCAATCTTCTAACTTTATGCACAGTTGAGAGAGAATTTTTGCCATTCTAAATTCTATGTGCATTTGTCCCATAAGCATCAATAATTACTTCATGATGTGATATCATTTGTTCTTAAATTATTTGTTCTAGTCTTCCTCATGAACTTTGAAGGTGTCCTGTCATTTATGTTTTGCCCCACTCTTAAGGACTATCGAAATATCACTTTGCCATGCTTTCTCTGTACCTAAAACAAACGTTTACCTTTCTTTGCATTATTATTCATGATCCTCTATTTGAGTTACTCTTCATGATGCAAAGTAATTGCTATGCTTTATTATTAAAGTTTGGCAGCGGCGCGGCTCCCTCACCTCCTCGCTTGGCAGAGGCTGGCGCGAGACGGCGCGGCCGGGCCAGGATGCGGCGCTGGCGTGGGGCGCGGCGGCGACGACGGATGGTCTGCGCGACGGCGGCGCACAGGTCTGACGGCGGTGTGGTGGGCTTCGTGGCAGCGGGGCGTGCCTTGGGGTGCTGGGACGTCAGCCTGGCCTCCAGATCGGACCTCCGGTGACTTTGGGCGGCGCGGGTCACGGGATGTGGCGGCGCAGGCTGGTTCTCTTGTGCCGGAGTTCCTACTGGTGGTGGAGGGTCAGCGCACGGTGAGGCTCGGCCGGGGGCGTGCTGCTCTCGACGGCACACCGCGGGCTGAGGAACGGAGCGACCCGCGGGCTGGCTACGTCACATGGCTACGTGTCCGATGGGGGTTGGGGTGGGCGGTGATGGTGCGATCTCCGGTTGGAGAGCGACGGGGGCGGCCCTCGTGCTGCAGCGGGCGGCGGGGGCTTTACGGGCCCCTTCTGGGTCCGGCCAGACCTGCCTTGGCCTGGTGTGCTCCTGCTGCCTGTTCGGTAGGCAACTGTCTCGGACGGTAGAGGATGGACTCCCTCGTGTGGCTGCGATGCGGCTAGTGGTCGGATCGGGGCCCGACGGGCCTAGAACTGGATGCCGGCGTGCGGGGTGCGACCGGCGTGGTGGTACGGAGTGCCGTCTTACCTGCCTATTGCACCTCTCGAGCTCTCTGACACTCTCCGTTCTCCTAGCTTCGCCGGCTCCGGGTTATGATGTCCATCAGGTCAAGGGTTCATGTTCGTGGTGCCCGGGGCGGCGGCCCCGGTGGTGGGAGCCATGGGGCGCGTGGGCGACGTCCTTGGCTCGGGTGCGGGCCAGTTACCATGGTCGTGCGGGCGGCATGGTGGTTGGTGTTCGACGTTTGATAGGGGTGGTTCGGCTTGCCCGCACCACACATCGAAGGTGAAGACTGTTTACCGGGGTGAATGCCCTTGTCTGGTTTTGGCCAGGCCGGCGATGGCGGCGTTTGCGGGCGTCGTCTCCTTCTTCAAGGCATCATCGTGATTTCCTTCATCCTTCGTGATAATCCGGGTGAAAAATCTGATCCTTTGGATCAGGCGGTGGCGGCACTATGGTGGCGTTCCCTTCCTGAAGGCACCGTCTTGGAGTCTATCGTTCGCCGCACGCGGCTTTTGTTCCCGGTGGGGTAGCGTAGCTGTTCTTAGCACCTTTGTATCTTGCCTTGGGTGTGTGTGTTGTGCTGTCATGTTTTGGGTGTGTGTGGTGTCGAGTTGTACGTCGGTTGGTTTGGTTGTTACTTTATCTATAAAGCTGGGCGAAAGCCTTTCTCGGCATTAAAGTTTTATTTATCATGCTTGTGTTTAAATTTTTATGATCTCAGCGTGCATATGCTTTTACATTAGTTTGATCAAGTTTATGTTAGTAGCATGTCACCTCACAAATTATTTTTTTATCGTTTACCTACTCGAGAACGAGTAGGAACTAAGCTTGGGGATGCTTGATACGTCATAAATGTATCCTAATTTCTGATGCTCCATGATGATATTTTGCCAATTGCTACATGTTTTCTCCTTTCTTTATTTAATTTTTATCGATTTTCCGGACTAACCTATTGACAAGATGCCACAGAGCTAGTTCCCTGTTTTCTGCTATTTTTAGTTTCAGAAAAGTTGTTCTGGAAATATTCTCGGAATTGGAAAATTCGAAGCCTGGAAGTCCTATTTTCCCCGGAAGCATCCAGAAGACCGAAGAGGAGTCAAAGAGGGGCAGCAGGGGGCCACACCATAGGGTGGCGCGGCCCCCCTGGCCGCGCCAGCTATGGGTGTGGGGCGCCCCGGCCTCCACCGCCTTTGCCCTTTCGCCTATTTAAGCCCCACGGATGGAAAACCCTAAGCACCTGATCAAAATCCCCGAAAAAGTTCCACAGCCGCCATCACCGTCAACCCCAGATCAGGGGGGGTTCTGAAGCTGTTTCAGGCACCCTACCGGAGAGGAGATCATCACCAGAGGCTTCTACATCGCTGTGCCTGCCTCCGGAGTGATGCGTGAGTAGTTCATCCTTGGACTATGGGTTCGTAGCTGTAGCTAGATGGTTGTCTTCTCCTCATATGCCTCCATGTTTAGATCTCGTGAGCTGCCTATCATGATCGAGATTGATCTTATGTAATTCTTTGTGATGTGTTTGATGGGATCCAATGAATATTGACCTTATGCCAAGTTGATTATAGTCTTTATTTGCATATGTTACTTGTGATCTTGCATGCTCTCTGTTGCTAGTGGTTATTCTGGCCAAGTAGTTGCTAGTGACTCCAAGAGGGAGTATCTATGCGCGATAGTGGGTTCATGCCTCCTTGTTGCCTTGATCGAGTGACAGTAACGTGAAGGGGGAGGATGTGTTGTTCCCATTAGGGAGAAAACAGCGGTGAGAGTGCCCGCGTGCATAATCATTGCTTACATTACACACTTTGTTTAATGCAATTATCTGTTGCTTGCAACTTAATACCTGAGGGGGTTCGGATGATAACCTGAGGGTGGATTATTAGTCATAGATGCAGATGGATGTCGGTCTATGTATCTTGTTGTAATGCCCGCACTAAATAGCATAGTAATCTTCATGTCATATTGTGCACTACGGTGCAACCTCTATTTGTCAATTGCCCAGCTGTAATTTGTTCACCCAGCATGCTATATTTTATTGAGAGACAACACTAGTGAAACTATGAACCCCAGTCCATTTTTCCACACTGTTAAACAAACCACAACAATTTCCTTCTTTCTTTACTTTCTGCAAGCATACACTGTTTTTCCACACTATACGTCTAACCTTTGTTTTCAGCAAGACCGGTGAGATTGACAACCTCACTGTACCGTTGGGGCAAAGTATTTTGGTTGTGTTGTGTGCAGGTTTCACGTTGTTGTTGACACCGGTGAAGCGCCAGCACCACCGTCAGTGGCATCAACCTTCTGAAGATTCTCTTTCTCCTACTGGATTGATAACCCTGGTTCTTAATTAAGGGGAAAACTCCTACCGCTATGCTCATCACACCCTCCTCTTGGCGTTCCCAACAACACATAGCAGCCGTCAACATCACCAGGGTCATCTGGTCTGATCTTATACCGTAGTGAAGTGCATACCGGACATTCATCCAAATTCTCGTACTTCTCACCGCGGTAGAGGATGCAGTCATTAATGCATGCATGTATCTTCTTCACATCTAATCCTAGAGGGCAGAGAGCTTTCTTTGCTTCGTACGTACTGTCAGGCAATTCGTTATCCTTTGGAAGCTTCGGCTTCATTATTTTAAGTTAACTCTCAAATGTCTTGTTAGTCACACCGTTCTGTGCCTTCCATTTCAGCAACTCCAGTGTGGTACCGAGCTTTGTGCTTCCATCTTCACAATTTGGGTACAACAACTTTTTGTGATCCTGTAACATGTTGTCAACTTCAACCCCTCCAATTCACTTTCGCAGTCTTCCCTTGCATCAGCAATAACTCGACCAAGATCATCATCAGGCTCATCTGATGTCCGTTCTTGATCACCTCCTTCTTCTACATTGTCTTCCATTGTAGTATCACCGTATTTAGGGAACATATGATCATGTTCTTCTTCATTGTCTTCCATCACAACCCTTCTTTCTCCATGCTTGGTCCAACAATTATAGCTGGACATGAAACCTCTCCGAAGCAGGTGGCCGTGAAAGACTCTCGAGGAAGAGTGCTCCCTAACATTCTGACATTCAACACATGGGAAACACATAAAGCCATTATCTTTGTTCACCTTAGCTACACCGAGAAATTCATCCAGGCCTTCCCTGTACTCGGAAGTGCGTCGGTCACTGTACATCCATCGCTGCCGTGCATCCATCTGCATCGTATAATTAAGTTTGTCAAAAACCATTACAATAACATCTTCAATAGCGAAATGGCCACCGTACATCGACAAATATAATATTTTTGTATCAATTACAGGTGAAAATGATAAGGTTGCTAACCTCGATCGAGGATATCATTTTGTGTGAACTTAAGTGTGGCTCGGGTATTTCGTCGAGCACCTCGTGTGCATAGCAAAGGAACACAAAGACTAGAACCACCTCTCACACCCTCCTAGTAGAAAAAAGAGAGGAGACAAGGGGCTGGGAGGCTGATATATATAGGGACCAGGGGCATTCGTCCCGGTTCGTGGCTAGAACCGGGACCAATGCCCCTGCGCTGGGCATTGGTCCCGGTTCTAGCCACAAACCGGGATGAATGCCCCCTCCCCAACTGGGATCCGTGCTCTACGGGGCCTCTACGCAGCCCTGGCCGACCGAACCGGGACGAATGCATAGCATTCGTCCGGGTTCGTGACAAAACCGGGATGGATGAATGCCCTGTTGGGCCCTGGACGAAAGGTGATGTTTCTACTAGTGAAGGCTAGAGAATTTGTGTTTGTCGAGAATGCTACCAAGAGACTTATAATCGGTATGCACTATGAGTCGCGTGTCCATGCCATGAAAAATATCACATGGATCAGCTTGCAGAGAAGTTGTCAAAAGCACGAGCTAGGACCACTTATTTGTCCAAGGAAAAATGGTTGTGGGTAAAGTACATTAGTGCTTATTCTTGTTTAAATGGATAACACTTAATTTTTTCTTATTGTATATGATGTATTTTCTTATATAGTTGTCTCGTCAATGGAGTGACACACAGACTACACAATGAGAACAGATCGAGGAAAAGCGGGTTGCTGAACGGGGGGAGGAGCAATACCTAGCAAACAAGGAGAGGTAATTGTCCATAAAGGGTGTAGCACACCATAAAAGCAACCTCGTTTGCATGAATACAGGGATAGATGGGTATGTGTTTCTTCCCATTAAGCTCTTCTTCATGTGTAGACTTCCCCTTTAACAATCTTATTACTTTTTGTTGCAATTGCAAGCCCATGGTTGTTAGTTTTGCCCCAAGATCATGGCATATTCTTTATCCCATAAGGTAAGGCCACATAAGCAGAGCCTTATAATCTGGTTGACAAGGCCTTCATGTACAATAGCAAGTCCACCTACAATTACATTACTACATACACATAGACGGCAAGGATAAGGGGTGAAAAATACGATGACCAAAATACATACCCACAAGACCAACAGCGAAACTGAATAGACTAGAACTAATAATTTTGGTCTGAACTCCGGTCATTAGTTCTTAAAAGTCAAAGTTACCTCGGGTAATTCGGTCTTAAGCCCCGGTTGTTAGGGTAGTCTTAAGCCTTTGGTGACTGAACAGACTGATCAGATGGAATAAATATGCCATGTGCCAAAAGATGGAACAAAGTCAGCCATTACCCTATTCTAAGAGCATCCCCATCGGCACCGCCCGAAATCGTGCACGACACACTCCAATTGTGCCATGTTTGGGAAGTACCGGACATGTGTCCGCCGCAATGGGGGTGCTTCCCCCAACAGCATCTCCCAAATAATCGTATATCCTCACGACTAGGCCTAGTTCCAAGGATTTTGCTAAGCTTCCCTCGTGAAGGATCACATGTGTAATCCCTCTTATGGTGTGCACGCCCTCTTATGGTGTGCACGCGTACACTTGTGTCAACACGTGCTTGTTGACGTGGACCACACGTTTGTTGGGAGACCCCAAGAGGAAGGTATGATGCAGCGTAACAGAATTTTCCCCCAGTTATGGAACCATGCTTATCAATTTAGTAGGGCTTCAAAGTCTCTCAGTAGGTCGCTTGTTGTCTGGCTTTTCAACAAGTGTGGACCTCCACACAAACACAAACTCTCTCTTACTCCCAACTTTCCGATAAGTGTATCAATCTTCCCGTCTTGCTGAAAACTAGAGAATTAATTGTATCGGATGGTTAGAGAATATTAAATGAAAACGAAACATCAAACAAGTGATAAGGAAAAGAAAGTAAACGAGGTTGTCATCAATTAGGAAAATAGGACCAGGGGCCATAGTTTCACTAGTGGTGTCCCTCGTAAGAACAATAACATGCTGGGTAAACAAATTACAGCTGGGCAATTGACAAATCATGAACGTATAACGATACTATTGCGACGAGATATAGTTCACGGGTTCTAACATTGTAGGCATTATGTCAATATAACTAGACCGCCATCCAACAACATCTATTACTAAAAGTCCACCTTGAGACGGCTATCCACAAATCTCGCTGGTATTAAGTTGGAGCAACGAAGTGATTTCTTTGTGTGCATCCGACAAATGCATTAGGAATAGTATGTAACGTAAGTAATAATTTCCATCCATAGACAAGAACACCGATGTTTTCTCCCTAGTGGAAACAACACATCCCCCACCTGTCACGTTTCTGTCACTCGAGCAGAGATGAAAAGAAGGCATGAACTCACTATCTGGCATATAAACCCTCTCTTAGAGGTGCGTACAACAACTTGGCCAAGAAAATCATACACACCTGAGAGCATTGTAAGACAAGATTAAAACTCCCTAAAGATATAAGTGAAGCATCTCAATATGATATGAACAAAATAATCATAATTTCATGGTTCACCGGATCCCTACAAACACAACATGTAGAAATTACATAACAGTGATCTTGATCATGTTAGGAAGCTCACAAGATCTAAACATGGTGGCACAAAGTAGAGAGAACAACATCTAGCTACTTCTATGGACACGTAGTCCCGGGATGAACTTCTCACACATCTTTCTGGAGACAATCATGGCGATGTAGATGCGTCTGGAGATAATTCTCCTCTCTAATAGGGTGCCAGAGCAGGACTCTAGAAGCCCTAGATTTCTCTTTCGAGGTGACAGTGCCTCTTTATCTGTTTCGTGGAAAATTTCTCCGTCCTCGACGGTTTTAGGGTTAATGCGATTTTATAGGCGAAGAGGCGACTGGAGGTGGTGTCTGGGACACCAGATAACCCCTAGATGCGGCCTAGGGTCAGGCCATGCCTCAGACCCCTCTGGTAGCCCTTGGCCACCTCTCCAGCCCTCCTTTGGACTCAGTCTTTGTTCCGGTGAAAAATAAATCTCCGTAAATTTTCAGCCCATACCGAGAATATTTCTTTAAGACATTTCCTGAAATACAAAAATAGTAGCAAACATGAACTAGCTCTGGGCATCTTGTTAATATGTTAGTCCATGAAAACATCCGGAAAAAAAATAAAAAAATGCGGAAAACGTGGGAAAAAATGTACAAAACATAGCATGTATCAACACGCCAACGCTCCGCCGTCCAAGACTCATCACCGACCTAGAGAGATAGCCTTTTGGCGTTTCTAATTGGTAGATATAATCAACTTTGATTAGAGGTATATGATTCTAAACATTTATCAACACATGAGAGATAATATCAATTAGATTTAGGTCTAATTGGGAGAGAACACGTCAAAGCCCAAATTAGAAGAATCCCTAACCCAATTAGAGGGGATCTAATTAGAATCTCTAACTAGACCTGTCGTGGGATAATCACGGCAGATGTTACCTGGGGTAACTGATCTTGGGGCAAGTCGACACAGGTATTTGGGAGAGGGTTTAGCTCGAAGGAAGACATGGCAAAAAGCGATCTAAGAACCGGAAAGCAACTCGCCGGATCTTGAATATGAACTATACTGGATACTCGATAATTGGTGATACGACTATGACTTGAATCTCTGGCGAACTAAACCTAGGGGCCGGTTTATAAAGCACCGTCACCCCCCCTGGCTTAGCCTCCAAGGTACATATTGAGTCCTACTCGAACTTCTACTTGCAAACCCTAACTTTCCTTACCGTAACCCACAATCCGGGTTGCGAGGCCTACAAACCTTGGGCCTTCCAGAAGTTTCCTTTACCCTTAGCCGGATCTTATCCAATTGTCGTTTGGGCTAGGTTACACCTTGGAGTTGGTCTACCGGGTTACTATCCCCCCATCAGTAGTCCCCAGAATAGCTTGGGCTTCCGAGATTCATTCTTCGAAGCGCTGGCTATTCCCTGCAGAAATACCAAACGCACAAGCACATGGAGGCCGAGTCACAACACTTTGACGAATGGCTGGGGCCAACTTCATGAGGTCCAGGCAGTAACCCGGCTCTCCTTCAAAGGCTTTCCCCAATTTTCCAAGTATGGGTCTTAATAGAAAACTCCATGATTTCACACTTTTCTCGATAATTAATTCTGATACCAAAGAGGAAATCTCCCTTTCCTTTTCATCCGAACTTCTCCCTTCATGCTTTAAAGTACGTCCCACAAATTTCAAAATGGTCAGCCGTTACTCCGTATTTCCCGGGTTCCGCCCGTGGAGCTAGGCTTTACCACCCAAACCATTATAAATAAACCCTTGAGCGCAACCCTAACCCCAACGGCCTATTTCCCCCATTCCTCTTCCTTCCTCCTTTCGAGTTCGAACTCTCAGCGCACCACCACGGAAGCCCCGCGCGTATCACCGGAGCCCATTCGCCACCGTTTGCGCTCCGCCACCGCGCGATTCGCTCCGCCGCCCAGATCCGCCGCCAAACCTCCAGTTTGCCCGCCCGAAACCGCGAAAGGGCACCAAACTTGCGCCATCTGCCTCCGGAAAGCTGCGCTTCAATCCCCCTCGGTAAGTCCTTCACATCCTCTAACTCATCCTCGCAATTTCTCAATTTTCCCTTAAGTTAGATCTAAATCGAGCCGCCCGCGATTTCTCGGATCGTGCCGAATTAAATCACTAGGGTCCACTCTAGCTCATTCAAATAGACAAGGTACACAGTCTAATTCACTCTCTTACCACTTGTAATTATTAAACTGGCCATAATTTTAGAAATGGAATTCCCAATCTAAGCTCGTGTCACCTAAATTTTCCGCCTTTGCTCATATTATCCGGAAAATCTTTCCTTTCCGGCTTACTCGCCCACAATAGATGTGCGGGCCACTGCTTACTCTCCTCAAACACTTATCCATGCATAAAATCCTACAAGTTTTGCAATAACGTGCGACACCCGGAAAATTCGTACCTTGCTTTAGCAAAGTAACACCCGGATCATGTCTAACTTCTGGGTTACCTTGACACCGCTTGCCCGCGCTCAGTCAACTGACCGTTTCCCTGTTTTATTTCTCACATCCTTTCTGTTGACGCTTTTTCAGGTCAACCCTATGGCGCCCAAGAGGCAAGGAAAGCAGCCGGTTAAGGCCAAGACCACGAACTCTATATCTGCCAACTGGGCGCGATCTTCGGTCACCAAGGCCAAATTAGAAGAATTGGTCGAGCTAGGGGTTCTCCCCCCTCAAGAAATTATCCACTGGAGGGTGCCGGGTAACGAAACTCGGCCCACTCCGGCAGAAAACGAGGTAATATGCTTTGTTGAACATGTGACCCGGGGCTTCCGGCCTCCGGGTCACCCTTTCTTTCGCGACGTTTTAAGCCATTATGGCCTTCGCATCTTCGACATAGGACCCAACTCCGTTTTAAACATCACTCATTTTTATCGTTCTTTACGAGTCTTACTTGTGCACTCCGCCAAGTCTGGCCCTCTTTGTCGAACTCTTCCAGTGCAAACCGTGCCGCGAAAGCGGCGACGGTGCACTTCTTACTTGCGGCGGGGTTTCCATCCAACGCCGCAAGAACTCCTTAATGCCTCCTCTCACCCTCAACTCCCACGTAAAGCACTGGCAGCTCTCATACTTTTACTTCCGGGACACCTCCCCACCCGGCGAAAAGAAGTTGCCGGGTTACTCGGAGGGTCAACTTGATATTTCCGAAGCCTTCAATGGGTTTGCCCCTGACCCGGAAAGAGAAGAAATCCTACCTCTATTAGCCAGAATCTCCATCCTTTCTGCCCAAGGCCTCATCGGGCTTAACCTGGTGAAGACTTGGGTCGATTTCCGCATCCAACCCAACTCCATTCGCACAAAACTGATGTGCGAATACTCGGGGCAAACCACGGACCCGATCCGATACTCCACCAGCAATTTCGCCCCTAGCGATGCCAACAAAACAATCAAGGGCTTTCTGACGGAAAAGCTCGAGGTGATCCGGAACATATCCGGATTAGAACCTTTCACCCTCGAGAACCCGGCCCCCGCGGTAAGGACCTAATTCTAACAAGTTTTAATTTTATTCGTTCCTCTTGATACAATTGTTAATCCTTGCTCTGGCGTCTCCACCTCAGGCCGACAGTGACTTCTGGAAGGCAGGCACTCCTCCTAACTCCGGAGAACCGGAAGAAGAAGGGGATGCCGTTAACTCGGACGAAGGCACATACTTAGTCCCCTTGAATACGTCATGCCCTACTTCTTATTTCCACACTATAACCTTGATTATTTTCAGAACAAGAAGACCAAGACGAAGAGGAAGAAACGGACGGGAAGGTGGAGTCTGCTAGCGATGAAGATGAACCGGAGCCAGCAATTAAAGCCGGATCCAAAAGAAAACCCCAAGGAATCGTTTTCCAGGTTTCATTTCATTTCCTTGTGCTTAATTTTGCGTTTCCATGATATCATTCACGAGCTAACCCTGTCATCATCCCTTGGGTCCTAACCGAAGGAGCCACCTGCGCCCAAACGTAGAGTGACCCGGAACAATCCGGGAAACGAGACCCTTAACCCGGGTACCTCATCGCCTCCAATTCGACATACTGGTATTAACCATACACAAGAATTTTTCCCAAACATTCCCTCACAAAGTAATCTGACACCTTGCTTGGTATTTTTCAGTATCTTCCGGGTCTAGCAGCGGCTTTCCCTCGGACTTCCCGGTGAACCTCGGGTAAAGTCCTTTTCCTGATGCTATACCAAACTTTTATCGCCTTTTTCATAATCATGGATTAACCGTACCTTCGCACTTTCTGCAGAGCCACAGCCGTTGTTAGTGACCAAGAAGACACGGAGGTTGAGGACCGGGTTGAAAATAAACCGACTGACGGTGCTTTCACCACAGCTGGCGGTGAGCAAGCGTCGCCAACAGAACTAGCTAGGCAAGACACCGGGTATCCAATAGCCTCGCACGCGAGCGAGAAGGGAAAGGGCGCAGCCTCGAACGCGGGAGGGGGACCAGATTCCGACATTCGGATGACCCGGGTGCCGCCTCCTGTTACAAGAAAAACTCCCTTTCCAACTTCCCAGGCACCCGAGCCCTCTAACTCGGGTAACGCTGATTTTAACCAGCTGATGAGCGCTCTCCTCGCCATGAAGGCTTCAGAGGGAAACATCCTAGAGCGTATGGCCGCAGCACATCAGGTAACTTTATTTGGTATTTCTTACTGTACACCCAGTCCCCAAGTTCCGAGCATAACTTACTGTAATTACGCTCGGTACTTCATATAATACTCGGCTTGTCATGATATCCGTCTTACATTTTCATTCATTCTACGCAGGCGGAGATTACTCGGTCAGATGAGGTGCTACTCAAGACCGAGCAGCTCCTGCTTGCTGAAGTGAAGCGCCGAGAAACCCTTGAGGCGGAGATGAAGACTTTGAAAAAGAACGTCTCCAAATACAAAAAGAGGTACAATGATGCCCAAACTACGCTGAAGAACTTGTCGAACCAGGTCGCGGACACTTATCGCATTTTGCTAAGTAAGTATTTGTTTGCGACTAACTTGCATACTTCTACCTTATTGCTACGATAGTCGATTTTATTGATATGATTTCTTGTGTATCAATCGCAGGTGCTAACCTTGCTGCTCCAGAAGATAATGCCATTGCTCAGACTAAAACGTTAAAGACTGTTCTCCGGACGTTTTTTGCCCGCACAAAGCTTTTACTGGACGCCGTGAAATGGCCTTCCGAGGTATATCCAGGCGAAGAGAACCTTATGCAAGCCTTTTCAACCGTGCCTGGATGGATTGAAATATGGAAGCGTTCGTCGTGCCGAATCGGCATGACCCGGGCCTTCACTCTGGCGAAAGCTTATTTTCCTAAGCTTGACCCGGCAAAGGTAACATCCGGGTTTCCAGAATTCAAGGCTGACGGGGCCAAGTTTACGCCCAAGGACTTCAAGGTTATACAATCCGACGTACGCCACCCGGCTACTGCCTTGGCCGATAAGATAGACCTGGACACAATCATGAGCGCGTACGATTCTGACGGCAAGACTATTCTAGCAGAGGCACCCCCTCCCTTTGACATGCTGGAAAGATGGGCGACTGACCTGGCCAGGAGGAAAGAGGAAGCTGCGAAGAGAGAAGCCGAGTTAGGCTTAAGGCCGTCTTCCTCTACACCAGCTGTTCCTCCACCTGTCCGTCCTGATACAAAGAGTCCGGGTAAAGCTGCTGGGAAGGCCAAGGAGCAGGTCCAGGACGCAGACCCGGAAGACCATTCCCAGGATGCTGAGTAGGATAATGTCTAGTATTTCGTGCTTTCAAAACTGATATGATTTTGGCAGTGCGCCTGTGCACCATGGATACTGATACTGTGACTTTGTGCTTGATAACTTTGTGCCTTTCCAGCTTTTGATAACCTCGATCCTTGTTTTAAGCTTATTCTCGATACTTGATTGTTTATTTTCGATTCCCCTTTCGAGACTCGGTTGACCGAGTGTCGTGGGTTTTGATAGCGGACTTTTCTTTAAGTCCCCAAGACCCGGTAGCCAAGGTTTTCGAGCTTTAGTAACTAAACAGTTTGCTTCTGTTTCGAAGTCCCCAGTCCCCATGACCCAAAGTACGAGCCAAGGGGGCGTGGCCTTTCTCAGATGGCAAACCGCTTTTTACCAAGCTGACAACCAATAGCCATTCACGTAAATACTGAAGTCATGCTTAATACATTGTTGAGTTTCCGGCTATTTAGCCTTGTACTCTGCATGGACTTGTGGTTTAGATGACCCTTTTGATTATCTTGTACTGTAAGCCGGCTTTCGCGTGGATACCATGTTGTTGCATCTATACGAAAAAACAGGGTCAAGCAGGTCCCATTGGGCTGCATAGTTTGATTGTAATCGTAAGTGAACAGATCATGCCACTTTGTTGCGAGTCGCACGAGCTTAAGTAAGAATAACCAAGAAATTTGGCTCCTTCGTCCGGTTATAAGATTGCAGCCGTACTCGTCTTGCGAGTAATCGGCCCTCATAACTCATAGGCATCAAGGCCGGGTCTCCGGGTTTGTGACTACTATTTAAGCAGCTCAATTCCCAAAGACCTATGTACGTGCAACGTATTTTGATGATACTGATGTATTGATGATAACAAACATTAACTTACTTGCAACTGAAGCAAAGACCATGATAAGACTTGAAAACCATCTCTTTTATTGATATGAAAAGTTTGAGTCAGCAGGCCGCCTCATTAAAAACCTTCCAGTCCCCTTAGGTACCCTGGGTAGGAAAAGAGCGCGTATGAAACCTGCTGTCCGTTACACTGCTTTAGTTATTCCTGAGAATCGGCCTCGCGTTGGCATGGCCGATGCACATTCTCCATTCGCTCGTTCCTTTCATGATGAGTACCGGGTTTGTTAGCCAATCCGGGTATGTCGTCCTTGTGGCACGATTAGCCATAGATGGCGGTATGGCTTCCTCCTCCCTGTCAGTCAGCCTGGAAGGATCGCTCCTGACGAAGCCCACCATCTTAGGATCTTGCTCTGTCCTAGTTTTTGCTTTATTCCCTTCAGAAGTCGGCCTTTTTGACATTGTCCTTTCCTCTAGGTCCACCTGCGATCGGTAATGCTTGAGCTCTTCTTTCCTGCAGGCTTGCTCAGCCATTGCCGCATCTCCTTCATCACATTCAGCCGCTATGTCTCGATTCCCGTGTATGGGAATGGTCTTCTTAGGACCCGGGATTTTCAGCTGTAGATACACATAACACGGTCTCGCCATGAACTTAGCATAAGCCTGCCTTCCAAACAATGCATGATAGGGACTGCGCAACTTAACCACCTCAAAAGTAAGCCACTCGACTCGATAATTGTCCTTTGACTCCCCAAAAGCTACTTCCAACGCCACTTTTCCTTCGGGGCACGCCGAATGACACTAGTAGGGAATGGCTTATAGCCACCACCATACCGCTGGCGAACTATAGTTGTAGTTGCCCAGCGCTAACAGCACTGGCGAACAGGAATACGTGTTCGCCAGCACTACCGCTGGCGAACAACCACCCTCGTTCGCCAGCGCTAAGTCTGGGCCCCACCTGCGCGCGCTTTGAAATACTACAGCCGATGCCTCATTTTACCGCTGGCGAACGGCGTTTATTGTTCGCCAGCGCTACGCCCACAACCGCTGGCGATCAGGTGCTTCTGTTCGCCAGCGCTAAGATGTGGGCCCAGCACGCATCTTAGCGCTGGCGAACAGAAGCACCTGTTTGCCAGCGGTAATCCCCAGATCCTAGCCATAAAGTGGCACCCCCACCTACCCACTTTCCCCTCCACTCTCTCTTCTTCACCTTGTCCCCTCTTCTCTCTCTAGCTCGAAATTATGCCAATTTCTCCACCCTCCTACTCTATTTTGAACCAACTAAATTTATTTTAGTTGGTATATATATGTTTATCTCCCTCCTAACATCATTTCTACCCCAAATTTTCCCTCCTAGCCATCTAGATCTAGAATTAACCCCTTTCTCTCCAAAGCTCCAAATTTCTCCGGATATCATCGTGTGGCCATCTATTCATTTGAGGTGGGATGAATGATAATATATAATTAAATGAGTTTGTATATAAATTTTGTCCGGGTACACGCGATATGCAATATGTGTGAAATTTCACCGGATTCAACAATGGTCGTGTGATGGAGACGATAAATGCATGTGTGCGCAATTTGTTGTGGAATGAAATTGAGTAGCCAACTATCGCCGGAATGTTGATTCATTTCCGTCTCGGCATAGTTTGGCACTCCCTAATAACCTCCTTTTTGTAGGAAGGTCATGCCGATTTTTTTCCGTGAATATCGAAATATATATATATATTATGTTTCGTTCTAATATTAATTATATCGGCGCGCGCTCTCGTGCAGGCGACATATAATGGTGGTCGTTAAGAGTGAACGTGTCGTGAATAGTTACTTGAGACACGCGACAGAAGACATGTTACAAAATGGTCGCAAGGAGATACGATGTCCATGTCGAAAGTGCAAACTAGGGGGCTTGCTCAATCCCTTTACCGGAGACTTGCTCAGTCACCTCCTAAGGTATGGTTTCATGGATGGGTATAACAGTCAGTGGGTATGTGATGATGAAGATGATGAAGTCCATGGGGCGGCGGCGGTAGGAAATGATGTGCAACAGGACAATAGCAACGATCGAATAGAACTACAGCAGGACCAACTACAGCAGGACCAAGATCAGCCTCATGACCCAGCACATGATCATGGAGAAGATGTTGAACAAGACGTGGAAGAAGATCACGAGGACACAGGGACACCCCTAACGGAAGTTGTGCGTGACCCTCATCTGAAAGAACTGCTTTTGAGAAAGACGACTAACTCGATATCTGCTGCTAGAGAGCAATCGAAGCTGGCGCAACTAGAGATAGACTCGAAGACACCGTTGTATGCAGGCTGCGGTCCGGGAGAGTCCCGCCTGAGAGTGGCCCTCGATGTTCTGCAGATGAAGGCGAGATACAAATGGAGCGACATAAGCGTCGATGCAAGCCTGCAATACTGGCACGATGTCCTTCCAGAGGGCAACACCTGTCCTAAAAGTTGCGACGAGGCCAAGAAAGTCGTGTGCCCCTTTGATTTACCTCACGAAAAATACCATGTGTGCATCAACGATTGCTACATTTATCGGAAAGAGGACGCGAACAAAACCATTTGTCCAGTTTGCAGCGCCGCTCGATACAAGAAAGGGAAGAAGAAAGCTCCTCGGAAAGTTGTGTGGTACTTTCCGCTCATTCCCCGTCTGCAACGGTATTTCGCGGACCGCAAGGAAGCAGAGCTCATGCGCTGGCACGCGAAAAGGAGGAATAAAGTTTTGAAAGATCCAAATCGAAGTGAAAAAGTAATTCTGACACATCCTTCAGATGCAAGTCAATGGAAAGCAATTGACTGTGAATATCCAACGTTCGGGGCGGAGGCAAGGAACATCAGGTTGGGTGTGAGCACCGACGGACTCAATCCGTTTGGCAACCAGAGCAGCACCCATAGCACCTGGCCCGTGTTTGTATGGATGTACAACATCCCTCCCTGGTTGTGCATGAAGAGGAAGTATATTCACATGAGTATGCTAATTCAAGGGCCGAAACAACCAGGCAACGACATAAATCTATACCTGAAGCTGCTTAAAGATGAGCTGGAAACGCTATGGGCCGAGGAAGGGGTGAACACATGGGACGCCTTCGGTGAACAATATTTCCCAATGAGAGCTGTCTTACTCTGTACGGTTCACGACCTACTAGGCTACGGATATGTGGCGGGCCAGGTGTGCCACGGACATAACGGTTGCGTGAGGTGCATGGATGACCCCACGTTTATGCAACTTCCGAAAGATCCTGGGTCTTCGAAAACAGTTTTCGTTGGCCATCGAAGGTGGCTACCCAACAAAGACCCGTGGAGAAGGCGAGGAGACCTTTTTAACGGTGAGGATGAGCTCCGTGGACCTCCACGTAAGAGGTGCGGCGAAGAAATCTACAATTTGCTGAATGATTGGAAGGAATGCCCAGAGCCTGGAAAGAAGCAAAAGGCGCCAAAACCGCTTCTGGATGTATGGAAGACGAGGTCGGTGTTTTGGGACTTGCCATACTGGCCCTTTCTCGATACGCCTCACTGCCTTGATCTGATGCATATCACGAAGAATGTGTTTGAAAGTTTGTTTGGCACGCTGCTCAACATGCCGGAGAGGACCAAAGACGGGGTGAAAGCAAGAAACGACCTGAAATATTTTGGTATTAGGGTAGATCTTCAGGGGGGACGCCCGGATGATGACGACGGCGATCAATCGTGTGATGAGGAGACGGATGGTCGCAAGGCCAAAAGGGTTAAGAGGAATGACTATTACTGCCCCCCCTCCTGCTTCACTCTTAGTCCGGACGAGATCACAAAATTGATGATGTGCCTTCTCGGAGTCAAAGTCCCTAGCGGTTACTCAGGGCTAATAAGCAGATTCCTCGACGCGCAGAAACAAAAGTTTAGCGGGATGAAGTCTCATGACTGTTACGTGATGATGACGCAGATACTTCCGGTTGCGATCCGCGGAATAATGGACAAACACGTCCGGGAAACCCTGTTTGGCCTCTGTAACTTCTTCGACGTTATATCTCGAAAGTCGATCACGGGGAAGCAGATCTCAAGGCTGCAGGAAGAGATTGTCGTGATACTATGCGAGCTTGAGATGTACTTTCCACCATCATTCTTTGACATATGTGTTCATCTGTTGGTCCATATCGTGGACGATATCATCCATCTCGGGCCGTTGTTCCTGCACAACATGATGCCGTTTGAAAGGATGAATGGGGTCATCAAAGGATATGTTCGCAACAGAGCTCGTCCGGACGGAAGCATCGTTCAGGGCTTTCTCACCGAAGAGTGCATCTCTTTCTGCACGAATCATATGGACGTGGAGGACCCAGTTGGTCTGCCCAGAAACAAGCACATTGGCAAGCTCGATGGAGTAGGTCACAAAAATGGACGTAGAGAAGTGCATGTGGATCGGGCTTGTCGACGCACCGACTTTAACAGGGCAAATTTAGTAGCTCTCCAACATATTGACATGGTCGATACTTGGGTGGAAAAACACAAGAGCTCGATTATGAAAAAGTACAGTGAACAAGGCAAGCGGAGGACCGAAGGAGAAATAATCAGAGAGCATAACTCCACTTTCTTGCGTTGGTTTAAAGATGTGATCGTCGCTAATCCACCGCCAAGGGATTGTGCGAAAAATAAACTATTGTACGCCTTGGCACATGGCCCAGCTCCCAACCTAGCGACGTTTCAAGCATATGATATCAACGGGTTCACTTTCTACACAGAGGAGAAAGACAAAACTTCCGATTATCAAAACTCAGGGGTAACGATGGAATCCTACACCGGTGACAAAAAGTTAAGATACTACGGAAGGATCGAGGAGATATGGGAGCTTAACTACTCTGGAGAGAAGGTGCCTATGTTCCGCGTCAGATGGGCTAGGATGTCGACCGTCAGGAAAGAAGACCAATACTTTACAACCATGGTTATTCCCGAAGCCGGAACCTCATCAAGCGCGAATGTCACAGCGCAAAATGAGCCATGGGTATTGGCTAAGCATGTGTCACAATGCTTCTTCATAACAGACCCCGCAAGGCCTAGCCGTGTTGTCGTGAGGAGAGGGAAAAGAAATATCATCGGAATGGATGGAGTCGTTGACGAGGACGAGTTCGACACGTTCGGCGACCCAAATATTGACGATGATCAAGAAGATGATGATGATAGTCATGCAACATACACAACAAGAAGAAGCAGAACTACGCTACCTAGGCATGGTCTTCCATTCAGAAGAAGAAGTCATAATGTGGGGTTAAATTATGCAACTTCGACCAAAAAAGGCAAAAAAATCAAACACTGATGAGAAACTATGTATATATTTTTCTGCCAATTGTATGCGACGAAACTATGTATATGCATGGATCAACTAGTCTGATATCGATGTGCACTTATTATAAATTTAATGTACCTTGTTCTTTATTTCAAATGTGTGGAATTATATTATTTGAAACATAAAGGAAACCAAATAGAAATTAAACAAGAAGGAAACAACGAAAAACAATAGAACACATAAAGAAAAAACAATAGAAAACAACTAAAACCAAAATGATGAAAACAGAAAACAAGAAGGAAATATTGGAAAACAATTGAAAACATAAAGGGAATAATGAAAAACAAAAAAAAACATTATTATTTGTGATGTGTTTGAAATTAATTTGTAATGTGTTTGAATTATTATAAATTAAATGACTTTGAATAATTTAAACAAATAAAGAAAACAAAAAAAACATTATTATTTGTAATGTGTTTGAAATTAATTTGTAATGTGTTTGAATTATTATAAATTAAATGACTTTGAATAATTTAAACAAATAAAGAAAACAAAAAAACATTATTATTTGTAATGTGTTTGAAATTAATTTGTAATGTGTTTGAATTATTATAAATTAAATGTCTTTGAATAATTTAAACAAATAAAGAAAACAAAAAAAACATTATTATTTGTAATGTGTTTGAAATTAATTTGCAATGTGTTTGAATTATTATAAATGAAATGTCTTTGAATAATTGAAACAAATAAAGAAAACAAAATAAAACATTATTAATTGTAATGTGTCTGAAATTAATTTGTACTGTGTGTTTGAATGATTATAAATGAAATGTATTTGAATAATTTAAACAAATAAAGAAACCAAAATAAAACATAAAGAAAAAACAGTAATGCTTCTCAAAATAAAGAAATAATTCAGACACATAAATGTGTTTGAATTATTATAAATTAAATGTCTTTTGAATAATTTAAAAAAAGTAATGTTTGTCAAAGAAAAACTAATAAAAAATAATACAATAAATAAATTCAAAAAAAAAGGTAGCGCTGGCGAACAAAGCTTTGTTCGCCAGCGGTATGGGCATAGCGCTGGCGAACAAGGCTTTGTTCGCCAGCGGTATGGGCATAGCGCTGGCGAACAGGGGTCTTGTTCGCCAGCGGTAGTGTACCGCTGTGTCACTTACGCGCGGGCCCCCCGCCCTTCCCTCTCTCTGCACTAGTACGAGACTTAGTCGTTTGGACGTCTAGCAACCGCGCGCGCTCACCATAGCACACAGCGGCCGGCGATCTCCGGCGACCTTCGTCTCTCCGGCGAACACACCCCACCACTGCCCTTCCCTCCCTCTCCTCGCGCGCCCCTCCCTTCCCTCTCCTCTCTTCCTCTGCTCTCGCGCGCGCGCCCCTCCCTCTCTGCTCACCTCTGCCCGCGCCGCGCACTGCCACGGCCACCTCTGCTCTCTCTCGCGCGCCCCTCCCTCCCTCTCCGGCCACGCCATCCCTCTCCCCTTCCCTCTCTGCCCTCCCCTCCACCTCCTCGGCCTCGCTGCTGCCCCGAGCACTGCCCCGAGCACTGCCTCGAAGGTGTTCGATAGAAATCCTGAACGAGGTAACAGTGTTTTTCCTTATTCAGCAAACAGTGTACTGTTTTCAGAAGAGCCAAATATGTTGCAAACCTTAACACTTTTATTATAGTGATTTTCTGGACTAGCGGCAGTGATTTTCTGGTAACAGTGTACTTTTTTCAGAAGGTGTTCGATGATATTTTTCTTATAGTGATTTTCCAAAACATGCTCCAATTGCTCCAGCACTGAGACCAATTAAAGCTTTCTGGACTAGCGGCAGTGGTTTTCCATCGTTTGCTTCAACTGCTTTTATTTGTTAAAACCCTAAAAAAAAATACAAGGCCGAGACATAAAATCGAGTCAAATTGAACGTCTGCTAGCACAGTCAGCATCTAACCTCTTCTGAATCTAAAATAGGATCAAATTAGCAGACAGGCTATGCCCAAATGACTTTCCTGCCTTGCAGGTTGTAAAAACACTAGCTATTGATTTTCTTTATGATGGCCTCCACTGTCATGTTTTATTTCCATCTCTAATCCCTCTTGACAATCTTTCAACACAACTTGACAAATGATTAGAAAAAACATTGTTGGTTCGGCAGTTCTCCTACAATTGATGAGTTTTTCTTTTTTGAATCGTACAATTGATAAGTCATGTAGAATTGCACTCGGATTGTCACAAATGCTGCAGAATTGCCAACACTATACAGCAAGCATCAAGTTACAAACAATTCTTCAAAGTATCTTTTTTTACACTACTACTACAGAACCACAGGCCTATGGTACATTATCCATTCGCCAGCTTGAAGACCAGACATACTATTGACTCCAAAGTCATGAAAACCTTCATGTGCTAACCAGTTGGAATGTAACGGGTGAATGGGTGATATAACTTGCTTTTTTAACATATTTGTACTGTGATACTTAAGAGGGAATTGTGATAAATGCCACTGCAAATTAATCATGCTACCATGGAAAGGTTGAGTTAGTCATTGTGTAGCAGAGCCCTGATATCTTATGCTTGCATCTACTGATGCTATATAAATTTCTAAAGGAAGCTAGATCCTTGGATCTTATTGAAATTGGTTTTCCTTTCCGTAATTTTAAAAAAGGCCCTCCACCTGGAAACATTATGTGCATGACACAAAGCTGAGTACTTAAAATGATCCTACCTAAGGACTTATTTATCCAGCATTTCCAGCCTTGAAATTAGGCTTATCAAGGAAATAAGATCAATCGGCTGAAAGGTGGCTTATTTCCTTAGCTTTTGTTGAGATTTGAGTGTGTCACTACCTTTTTGTCTGAATCTGACAAGGCCATTGCTGCCCAAACTGTAAGGAATGTAAGGGTAAGTGAAGCTGACAAAAAGGCTCCCCTTCCCACCTACAAATACCCTACCAGCCACACACCTGAAAGTGTATTTTGTTTTTCTGTTTTGGTTTTTTTTTCTGTTTTTCTGCTTTTCTAGTTACTGTTAGTTTGCAGAATTTAATTGGGACCCTTAAACAATTAAAAACTTTATGAAAATTTGCAGTAAATTCTTATTTAACATAAAGAGACCGTGGTAAAATTTTGAGATCATTTGGATGAGTTTGGTAGAACAAACTTGTTCTAATTTCAATTCTGCCATTTTTCAAACAGAAAAAAATTCATTCTGTTTTGTGCCCATGTGCTTATATATCTTAACATAAATCATAGTTTTGTGCCCATGTTATGTCGCAATTGTTTTTGGTTGTTGGTGATGGTTGGTGGTGATGGATGGTGTGTATGGATGGTTGTGATGGATGGCGTGGTGATATGGGTGGTGGTGATGGATGGTGGTGATGGATGGTTGTGATGGATGGCGTGGTGTATGGATGGTGGTGATGGTGTGGTCGTATTGATATGTGCCCACCTTCGTGTGGATGACGATGATAATATGAGGGGTGGGATTATATGAGGGGTGGGTTTTTATGTGCAGGTACCCCACGTGAGTCCCTATTTGCCGGAATGTTGATTAATTTCCGTTCCGGCAAATTTGGGTACTCCATTTGTGATATTTTTAGCAAAGGTCATGCCGAAATTTTCCGTGAATTTTGGCATGATCTTTGCTAAAAATATCACAACTTAGAGTGTCCGAGAAATTTGGACTCATATGGGGTACATCGTCTAAATTGTAGGATTTGTTGAACTTATTTCGGGTTTTCTCTCCTTCATTAGATATGGCTCACAACGACGAGGCGGGTGGTTCTGGTCTCGGACACGGCGGAGACAACGACGATGCGTGGCTTTCCATGCTAAGCGCGGGAGGCGGACCCGTAGATCCGCACCCGGATCTAGAGATGGAGGGCGACGATGCAGACGACGAGATGGACGAAACCGTTCGCCAGGAGCTAGAGCCACACAACGATACATCGGGCGCAGAAGGTGATCAAACCGGTAGTGGCACCGGGGATACCGCCTCCGGTAGCGAGGCGGCGGCTAGGCGCAAAGAGAGGCGGCACAACATGCTCGCCACCATGCGGGAAGAGTTCACGGAAGTGGACCCCAGCGGTGCTCCCCTCGAGCCGGAGAGTTATGCCAAGGGCTATGGAAACCAGATAGGCTGCATAGCTCGAGACTTTGGCAACGTTAACATGGAGCACCTCAAAGCTAAAGAAAACACGGCTCATGCCGCCCTGCTGATTGAGAAGCTGCACACAAGGTATAAATTCCCGGATCCTTACGACAACCAGGACCTGAAGAAGAATCTGGTCAACTCCTTAGCACTGAACAAGTTCGCCAAAGCGTTTACGACTTGGAGATCCAGTTTGCGGCAGATGCTTGCGAAGGGTAAGGATTTTGATGAGATCCATAAGATGTGGCCCTCCATTTCCGAGGAAGACTTGGCCCAATTCAAGATCGACGAACTCAAACCGGAAAGGATTGCGCTGACTAAATGGGGGAAAGAACAGCAAAAAAAGAACATTGGCCCTCACAATCTCGGAAGCCGGGGTTACCTTGGGAAGCAGAAAGTATGGGCCAAGGAGGATTCGAAGAGAGAAGGGCCGAACCCGTTTGACAAGATCACCGACCCGCAGGTGAGAAATTTTGTCAGGGCCCATTACAGGGAAGATCCCAAAAAGCCCGGCGATCTTGTGTTGAACGAGAAGGTCAAGCTGCTCGAGGATAAGTATCTCGAGGAACAAGAAAAAGAACGCCTATCTCAATCTGACGGGGGGTCCTCGGCGACGACGAACAAGGACCCGTATGACACCCCTTTCATTAGGGCGCTTAACGCGATGAAGGGAGTGCCCCTTGACAAGAAGCCGAATCGTAGCCATGTGCATGGCCTCGGAAAGGGTCATCGGCATGCGCAATACTACCCCGACACCAGGGAAAAGCGCAAGGAGCGGAACAAGGGCCCGGAGAAGACGGTCGACGAGCTTGTGAACGAGAGGCTCAATGAGCTCCTCCCTACCATCTGTTCGACCGTCGCTCAGTCCTTAGCGCCGTGGATGCTAGGTGGAGGACAAGGGCCGCTCCCGCAGATAAACATAGCCCAAATGGTGCAGCCAGCGCCGCAGAACGTGGCCCCCGGCGTGGCGCCGCAGAACGCGGCCCCCGTCGTGGCGCCGCAGAACGCGGCCCCCGTCGTGGCGTCTGCTGCGCGGAACGAGCCGGCCCCCAACCCTCAGCCGGAAGGTCGCAAAGATCCGTCGCCGCCCCGCCACATCTCTTCAACGCCGCCGCCGACACTTAGCGGTCCATCCCCCTTGTCCGAGCTCAATGCCCTCACGGTAATTCAATGTGCACTGCTTAATTATATATTATGACTTGATTCGTGACGGCATCAGTCTCTAACAACGATCGCGCGACGTTTCGCAGGCCAACGAGACGGGATGCACATTGCTCCTTAATGTGAACGGCGAGTTAAAGGACGTCGCCAAAGGAAAAATCATCACACCTCTGAACCGTGTATCCCACGGCGTTCGTATGCCCGAGGACGTGTTCAGAGTGACATTAAGTCGGGTGCTCCCTCGTTGCGGTGCTCTCGATCCTCCGAACCAACCACCCGCAGCCGACAGCGAGTTGAACCTGGAGCAATGCTTGGTTTGGCCATTGACCTGGCCGAAATCACTAATTCGTTTGGAAAGTACTCCTGCCAACACTCCAACACCGGTCCAGGGGTCGGGGCACCCGAGCCAACACAAGGATTTCTCACCTGCAAAGTCCGTGCAGCACGACGGCGACGAAGATGAGAACCCGAATGACTACCTCGTCGACGATCCTTACGAGGGGGCGCCCGGCCTGGATGATCTTGATCAACTTCTCTTGCCAGCGGAGGAAGCGGATAAATATCGATGCACAAAGCGTCTTTTCTCTTCTCAAGAGCCGGCAGTCCCCGAGCAAGAAGTCATCAGCCAGGATGCCCTCAAAGAGGCGGTAGCGGATGTATTTCATAAGACTCAGCCTAACATCAAGTATGCACGGAAAAGAACTAAGAAGGCTCCTGCCGTTGCATCGATGAGCCAACCGGTGGAGGGGACCAAGTCTAAGCCGCAGACAGGACGTGTATTGGATAGGATACCCATAACCGACTGGCATCAGATCCATGAGATGGGGAAACCGATGCTTCCGCCGAGGTTGGTCGCCTTGCTGACAGGTGATATGCGTAGCGTCCATGACGGTGTACTATATATGGAGGAGGTGCTTCTCAAAGAGAAAAATCCAACGCTGCCGGTTTTGGTCGCAAAGGTGCCATCTACGGCGGGATTTGTCACTGAAGGCAACGCAAACAAGATCATCATTAGATTTGACGACATTTTCCGGATGTTCCACATGAAAGCACTCCACTCGTCAATCGTCCGTCTGTTTACGCTCAGCTTGGCGCATCAGCTATCCGTAGAGAATGTCAGAAACATCGGGCTAGCAGACCCCTACTACATGCACGACATGTACTTGAACAACCCCAAGGGTAGGGCAAAAGCGACAAAGTACCTCGAACAAGTGTTGCTCACTAACCATATGAACAAGAGGATCACCCTCGTGCCCTACTTTCCTGAGTAAGTTATATTTCCCATCTTTACATAAGTTCGCGCATATACAATTTTTGAGGATTATATATATGGACTCTCCTGTTTTGCGCAGAAACAAATACGGCACCCTCATCATGCTCTACCCGAGAGATGCGCACGCAGTATATCTCGACTCCGGGAGTACGATGAAGGAGAAGAACTACACCCTCATCAAGTCTGTTCTCAATGATGCTATGGATGGCTACATCAGGGGGGAAGGATTCTGCGACAGGACGAAACAAATTAAAGGAAAATATGTGTTCAGACACAGAACAGAGTTTCCCTGCCCCAAGCAGGCGCCAGGCGGCCAAATGGAGGCATGGTACCTCATCCAACACATGACGGAGATCGTGAAGGACCAACATAGTCTGCAATACATGTCTGCTGTGGACAAATGGTCTCGCAGCATGGTGGAATGGTCTGATGCTGAGTACAGACAAAACTTTGGTCGCATCCAGCGCAAGATCTGCACAATCATCTATAAGGATGTAGTAACTTCAGGATCTAGCTTCCACTGGAACGGTACCCCACCATCTAACAATGAGTTGCGACAATATGTGCTAGAGCAGACTGACGAGAGACCATTCAACTCGTTAGAAGGTGCTCTTCCGTTCCCGCCGGAGAAGAAACAGAAGATCACAACATCGAGGAAGAAATGATCGACGGTATGTATTCGATTCGTTACGAATTGCTCCTAATAAGAACTTGTGATTTCCTTTGCCGGTCTAATGCTTTTATCTTGGTCTACAGAGAGATGAAGAAGTGGACGGCGCGCTGGCCCTAGCGAAAGATCGCAAGCGGAGGCGGAAGCTAAAGCGGAGGCGGACCGTATATCTAGCTAGTCTTCTTTGCGATTGATCTCTATATCGCGCGTACGTTGCATAGATATGTAGTAGTCATACCTTTGTAATCGTTGAACTAATTAGATGGCTATATTTTGGGTTCGAAATCTTCCGACATATTATTGAGATCAATGTGTTGTATTCGTACTTATGAGAATTGGATATGGATGCATATGTATAGATGTGTTAATATCGTTATCGATGTGTTAAATTCGTTATGAATGGATGCATATGTATCTATGATTTATCGATGTGCTATCAGTGATTTATATGTGTGAAAGTTTATAAATTATAGAATTTGAATGTATTTGGACCTGGGAATATATACAGAATCCGAATATATAAACTGTTATAACAAAAAAAAGAAAAAATACAAACCTGTGAAACCTACCACTGGCGAACACAGTACCTACCGCTGGCGAACTATACCACTGGCGAACAACCTGACTACCGCTGGCGAACCGATAGCGCTGGCGAACAGAAGAGCTACCTCTGGCGAACATAGCGCTGGCGAACAAAGTCTTGTTCGCCAGCGGTAACCTGCACTACCGCTGGCGAACGGGTGTTCGCCAGCGGTAACCTGCTACCACTGGCGTGGTACCGCTGGCGAACACAAGTTCGCCAGCGGTAGCTGATATTTGTTCGTCACTGGTAGCCCTTTCCCTACTAGTGTGACCCGGCACTATCCCGTGAAAAACTGTTGTACTCTTTTGCAACTGAGACTCCTTTAGGCCCATGCGCAGAAAAGTTTCCCAGTATAGGATATTGATACTACTTCCTCCATCCATCAACACTAGTAGGGAAAGGGCTACCAGTGACGAACAAATATCAGCTACCGCTGGCGAACTTGTGTTCGCCAGCGGTACCACGCCAGTGGTAGCAGGTTACCGCTGGCGAACACCCGTTCGCCAGCGGTAGTGCAGGTTACCGCTGGCGAACAAGACTTTGTTCGCCAGCGCTATGTTCGCCAGAGGTAGCTCTTCTGTTCGCCAGCGCTATCGGTTCGCCAGCGGTAGTCAGGTTGTTCGCCAGTGGTATAGTTCGCCAGCGGTAGGTACTGTGTTCGCCAGTGGTAGGTTTCACAGGTTTGTATTTTTTCTTTTTTTTGTTATAACAGTTTATATATTCGGATTCTGTATATATTCCCAGGTCCAAATACATTCAAATTCTATAATTTATAAACTTTCACACATATAAATCACTGATAGCACATCGATAAATCATAGATACATATGCATCCATTCATAACGAATTTAACACATCGATAACGATATTAACACATCTATACATATGCATCCATATCCAATTCTCATAAGTACGAATACAACACATTGATCTCAATAATATGTCGGAAGATTTCGAACCCAAAATATAGCCATCTAATTAGTTCAACGATTACAAAGGTATGACTACTACATATCTATGCAACGTACGCGCGATATAGAGATCAATCGCAAAGAAGACTAGCTAGATATACGGTCCGCCTCCGCTTTAGCTTCCGCCTCCGCTTGCGATCTTTCGCTAGGGCCAGCGCGCCGTCCACTTCTTCATCTCTCTGTAGACCAAGATAAAAGCATTAGACCGGCAAAGGAAATCACAAGTTCTTATTAGGAGCAATTCGTAACGAATCGAATACATACCGTCGATCATTTCTTCCTCGATGTTGTGATCTTCTGTTTCTTCTCCGGCGGGAACGGAAGAGCACCTTCTAACGAGTTGAATGGTCTCTCGTCAGTCTGCTCTAGCACATATTGTCGCAACTCATTGTTAGATGGTGGGGTACCGTTCCAGTGGAAGCTAGATCCTGAAGTTACTACATCCTTATAGATGATTGTGCAGATCTTGCGCTGGATGCGACCAAAGTTTTGTCTGTACTCAGCATCAGACCATTCCACCATGCTGCGAGACCATTTGTCCACAGCAGACATGTATTGCAGACTATGTTGGTCCTTCACGATCTCCGTCATGTGTTGGATGAGGTACCATGCCTCCATTTGGCCGCCTGGCGCCTGCTTGGGGCAGGGAAACTCTGTTCTGTGTCTGAACACATATTTTCCTTTAATTTGTTTCGTCCTGTCGCAGAATCCTTCCCCCCTGATGTAGCCATCCATAGCATCATTGAGAACAGACTTGATGAGGGTGTAGTTCTTCTCCTTCATCGTACTCCCGGAGTCGAGATATACTGCATGCGCATCTCTCGGGTAGAGCATGATGAGGGTGCCGTATTTGTTTCTGCGCAAAACAGGAGAGTCCATATATATAATCCTCAAAAATTGTATATGCGCGAACTTATGTAAAGATGGGAAATATAACTTACTCAGGAAAGTAGGGCACGAGGGTGATCCTCTTGTTCATATGGTTAGTGAGCAACACTTGTTCGAGGTACTTTGTCGCTTTTGCCCTACCCTTGGGGTTGTTCAAGTACATGTCGTGCATGTAGTAGGGGTCTGCTAGCCCGATGTTTCTGACATTCTCTACGGATAGCTGATGCGCCAAGCTGAGCGTAAACAGACGGACGATTGACGAGTGGAGTGCTTTCATGTGGAACATCCGGAAAATGTCGTCAAATCTAATGATGATCTTGTTTGCGTTGCCTTCAGTGACAAATCCCGCCGTAGATGGCACCTTTGCGACCAAAACCGGCAGCGTTGGATTTTTCTCTTTGAGAAGCACCTCCTCCATATATAGTACACCGTCATGGACGCTACGCATATCACCTGTCAGCAAGGCGACCAACCTCGGCGGAAGCATCGGTTTCCCCATCTCATGTATCTGATGCCAGTCGGTTATGGGTATCCTATCCAATACACGTCCTGTCTGCGGCTTAGACTTGGTCCCCTCCACCGGTTGGCTCATCGATGCAACGGCAGGAGCCTTCTTAGTTCTTTTCCGTGCATACTTGATGTTAGGCTGAGTCTTATGAAATACATCCGCTACCGCCTCTTCGAGGGCATCCTGGCTGATGACTTCTTGCTCGGGATTGCCGGCTCTTGAGAAGAGAAAAGACGCTTTGTGCATCGATATTTATCCGCTTCCTCCGCTGGCAAGAGAAGTTGATCAAGATCATCCAGGCCGGGCGCCCCCTCGTAAGGATCGTCGACGAGGTAGTCATTCGGGTTCTCATCTTCGTCGTCGTCGTGCTGCACGGACTTTGCAGGTGAGAAATCCTTGTGTTGGCTCGGGTGCCCCGACCCCTGGACCGGTGTTGGAGTGTTGGCAGGAGTACTTTCCAAACGAATTAGTGATTTCGGCCAGGTCAATGGCCAAACCAAGCATTGCTCCAGGTTCAACTCGCTGTCGGCTGTGGGTGGTTGGTTCGGAGGATCGAGAGCACCGCAACCAGGGAGCACCCGACTTAATGTCACTCTGAACACGTCCTCGGGCATACGAACGCCGTGGGATACGCGGTTCAGAGGTGTGATGATTTTTCCTTTGTCGACGTCCTTTAACTCGCCGTTCACATTAAGGAGCAATGTGCATCCCGTCTCGTCGGCCTGCGAAACGTCGCGCGATCGTTGTTAGAGACTGATGCCGTCACGAATCAAGTCATAATATATAATTAAGCAGTGCACATTGAATTACCGTGAGGGCATTGAGCTCGGACAAGGGGGATGGACCGCTAAGTGTCGGTGGCGGCGTTGAAGAGATGTGGCGGGGCGGCGACGGATCTTTGCGACCTTCCGGCTGAGGGTTGGGGGCCGGCTCGTTCCGCGCAGCAAGACGCCACGACGGGGGCCGCGTTCTGCGGCGCCACGCCGGGGGCCACGTTCTGCCGCTGGCTGCACCATTTGGGCTATGTTTATCTGCGGGAGCGGCCCTTGTCCTCCACCTAGCATCCACGGCGCTAAGGACTGAGAGACGGTCGAACAGATGGTAGGGAGGAGCTCATTGAGCCTCTCGTTCACAAGCTCGTCGACCGTCTTCTCCGGGCCCTTGTTCCGCTCCTTGCGCTTTTCCCTGGTGTCGGGGTAGTATTGCGCATGCCGATGACCCTTTCCGAGGCCATGCACATGGCTACGATTCGGCTTCTTGTCAAGGGGCACTCCCTTCATCGCGTTAAGCGCCCTAATGAAAGGGGTGTCATACGGGTCCTAGCTCCTGGCGAACGGTTTCGTCCATCTCGTCGTCTGCATCGTCGCCCTCCATCTCTAGATCCGGGTGCGGATCTACGGGTCCGCCTCCCGCGCTTAGCATGGAAAGCCACGCATCGTCGTTGTCTCCGCCGTGTCCGAGACCAGAACCACCCGCCTCGTCGTTGTGAGCCATATCTAATGAAGGAGAGAAAACCCGAAATAAGTTCAACAAATCCTACAATTTAGACGATGTACCCCATATGAGTCCAAATTTCTCGGACACTCTAAGTTGTGATATTTTTAGCAAAGATCATGCCAAAATTCACGGAAAATTTCGGCATGACCTTTGCTAAAAATATCACAAATGGAGTACCCAAATTTGCCGGAACGGAAATTAATCAACATTCCGGCAAATAGGGACTCACGTGGGGTACCTGCACATAAAAACCCACCCCTCATATAATCCCACCCCTCATATTATCATCGTCATCCACACGAAGGTGGGCACATATCAATACGACCACACCATCACCACCATCCATACACCACGCCATCCATCACAACCATCCATCACCACCATCCATCACCACCACCCATATCACCACGCCATCCATCACAACCATCCATACACACCATCCATCACCACCAACCATCACCAACAACCAAAAACAATTGCGACATAACATGGGCACAAAACTATGATTTATGTTAAGATATATAAGCACATGGGCACAAAACAGAATGAATTTTTTTCTGTTTGAAAAATGGCAGAATTGAAATTAGAACAAGTTTGTTCTACCAAACTCATCCAAATGATCTCAAAATTTTACCACGGTCTCTTTATGTTAAATAAGAATTTACTGCAAATTTTCATAAAGTTTTTAATTGTTTAAGGGTCCCAATTAAATTCTGCAAACTAACAGTAACTAGAAAAGCAGAAAAACAGAAAAAAAAAAAAACCAAAACAGAAAAACAAAATACACTTTCAGGTGTGTGGCTGGTAGGGTATTTGTAGGTGGGAAGGGGAGCCTTTTTGTCAGCTTCACTTACCCTTACATTCCTTACAGTTTGGGCAGCAATGGCCTTGTCAGATTCAGACAAAAAGGTAGTGACACACTCAAATCTCAACAAAAGCTAAGGAAATAAGCCACCTTTCAGCCGATTGATCTTATTTCCTTGATAAGCCTAATTTCAAGGCTGGAAATGCTGGATAAATAAGTCCTTAGGTAGGATCATTTTAAGTACTCAGCTTTGTGTCATGCACATAATGTTTCCAGGTGGAGGGCCTTTTTTAAAATTACGGAAAGGAAAACCAATTTCAATAAGATCCAAGGATCTAGCTTCCTTTAGAAATTTATATAGCATCAGTAGATGCAAGCATAAGATATCAGGGCTCTGCTACACAATGACTAACTCAACCTTTCCATGGTAGCATGATTAATTTGCAGTGGCATTTATCACAATTCCCTCTTAAGTATCACAGTACAAATATGTTAAAAAAGCAAGTTATATCACCCATTCACCCGTTACATTCCAACTGGTTAGCACATGAAGGTTTTCATGACTTTGGAGTCAATAGTATGTCTGGTCTTCAAGCTGGCGAATGGATAATGTACCATAGGCCTGTGGTTCTGTAGTAGTAGTGTAAAAAAAGATACTTTGAAGAATTGTTTGTAACTTGATGCTTGCTGTATAGTGTTGGCAATTCTGCAGCATTTGTGACAATCCGAGTGCAATTCTACATGACTTATCAATTGTACGATTCAAAAAAGAAAAACTCATCAATTGTAGGAGAACTGCCGAACCAACAATGTTTTTTCTAATCATTTGTCAAGTTGTGTTGAAAAGATTGTCACGAGGGATTAGAGATGGAAATAAAACATGACAGTGGAGGCCATCATAAAGAAAATCAATAGCTAGTGTTTTTACAACCTGCAAGGCAGGAAAGTCATTTGGGCATAGCCTGTCTGCTAATTTGATCCTATTTTAGATTCAGAAGAGGTTAGATGCTGACTGTGCTAGCAGACGTTCAATTTGACTCGATTTTATGTCTCGGCCTTGTATTTTTTTTTCAGGGTTTTAACAAATAAAAGCAGTTGAAGCAAACGATGGAAAACCACTGCCGCTAGTCCAGAAAGCTTTAATTGGTCTCAGTGCTGGACCAATTGGAGCATGTTTTGGAAAATCACTATAAGAAAAATATCATCGAACACCTTCTGAAAATAGTACACTGTTACCAGAAAATCACTGCCGCTAGTCCAGAAAATCACTATAATAAAAGTGTTAAGGTTTGCAACATATTTGGCTCTTCTCAAAACAGTACACTGTTTGCTGAATAAGGAAAAACACTGTTACCTCGTTCAGGATTTCTGTCGAACACCTTCGAGGCAGTGCTCGGGGCAGTGCTCGGGGCAGCAGCGAGGCCGAGGAGGTGGAGGGGAGGGCAGAGAGGGAAGGGGAGAGGGATGGCGTGGCCGGAGAGGGAGGGAGGGGCGCGCGAGAGAGAGCAGAGGTGGCCGTGGCAGTGCGCGGCGCGGGCAGAGGTGAGCAGAGAGGGAGGGGCGCGCGCGCGAGAGCAGAGGAAGAGAGGAGAGGGAAGGGAGGGGCGCGCGAGGAGAGGGAGGGAAGGGCAGTGGTGGGGTGTGTTCGCCGGAGAGACGAAGGTCGCCAGAGATCGCCGGCCGCTGTGTGCTGTGGTGAGCGCGCGCGGTTGCTAGACGTCCAAACGACTAAGTCTCGTACTAGTGCAGAGAGAGGGAAGGGCGGGGGGCCCGCGCGTAAGTGACACAGCGGTACACTACCGCTGGCGAACAAGACCCCTGTTCGCCAGCGCTATGCCCATACCGCTGGCGAACAAAGCCTTGTTCGCCAGCGCTATGCCCATACCGCTGGCGAACAAAGCTTTGTTCGCCAGCGCTACCTTTTTTTTTTAATTTATTTATTGTATTATTTTTTATTAGTTTTTCTTTGACAAACATTATTGTTTTTAAATTATTCAAAAGACATTTAATTTATAATAATTCAAACACATTTATGTGTCTGAATTATTTCTTTATTTTGAGAAGCATTACTGTTTTTTCTTTATGTTTTATTTTGGTTTCTTTATTTGTTTAAATTATTCAAATACATTTCATTTATAATCATTCAAACACACAGTACAAATTAATTTCAGACACATTACAATTAATAATGTTTTATTTTGTTTTCTTTATTTGTTTCAATTATTCAAAGACATTTCATTTATAATAATTCAAACACATTGCAAATTAATTTCAAACACATTACAAATAATAATGTTTTTTTTGTTTTCTTTATTTGTTTAAATTATTCAAAGACATTTAATTTATAATAATTCAAACACATTACAAATTAATTTCAAACACATTACAAATAATAATGTTTTTTTTGTTTTCTTTATTTGTTTAAATTATTCAAAGTCATTTAATTTATAATAATTCAAACACATTACAAATTAATTTCAAACACATTACAAATAATAATGTTTTTTTTGTTTTCTTTATTTGTTTAAATTATTCAAAGTCATTTAATTTATAATAATTCAAACACATTACAAATTAATTTCAAACACATCACAAATAATAATGTTTTTTTTGTTTTTCATTATTCCCTTTATGTTTTCAATTGTTTTCCAATATTTCCTTCTTGTTTTCTGTTTTCATCATTTTGGTTTTAGTTGTTTTCTATTGTTTTTTCTTTATGTGTTCTATTGTTTTTCGTTGTTTCCTTCTTGTTTAATTTCTATTTGGTTTCCTTTATGTTTCAAATAATATAATTCCACACATTTGAAATAAAGAACAAGGTACATTAAATTTATAATAAGTGCACATCGATATCAGACTAGTTGATCCATGCATATACATAGTTTCGTCGCATACAATTGGCAGAAAAATATATACATAGTTTCTCATCAGTGTTTGATTTTTTTGCCTTTTTTGGTCGAAGTTGCATAATTTAACCCCACATTATGACTTCTTCTTCTGAATGGAAGACCATGCCTAGGTAGCGTAGTTCTGCTTCTTCTTGTTGTGTATGTTGCATGACTATCATCATCATCTTCTTGATCATCGTCAATATTTGGGTCGCCGAACGTGTCGAACTCGTCCTCGTCAACGACTCCATCCATTCCGATGATATTTCTTTTCCCTCTCCTCACGACAACACGGCTAGGCCTTGCGGGGTCTGTTATGAAGAAGCATTGTGACACATGCTTAGCCAATACCCATGGCTCATTTTGCGCTGTGACATTCGCGCTTGATGAGGTTCCGGCTTCGGGAATAACCATGGTTGTAAAGTATTGGTCTTCTTTCCTGACGGTCGACATCCTAGCCCATCTGACGCGGAACATAGGCACCTTCTCTCCAGAGTAGTTAAGCTCCCATATCTCCTCGATCCTTCCGTAGTATCTTAACTTTTTGTCACCGGTGTAGGATTCCATCGTTACCCCTGAGTTTTGATAATCGGAAGTTTTGTCTTTCTCCTCTGTGTAGAAAGTGAACCCGTTGATATCATATGCTTGAAACGTCGCTAGGTTGGGAGCTGGGCCATGTGCCAAGGCGTACAATAGTTTATTTTTCGCACAATCCCTTGGCGGTGGATTAGCGACGATCACATCTTTAAACCAACGCAAGAAAGTGGAGTTATGCTCTCTGATTATTTCTCCTTCGGTCCTCCGCTTGCCTTGTTCACTGTACTTTTTCATAATCGAGCTCTTGTGTTTTTCCACCCAAGTATCGACCATGTCAATATGTTGGAGAGCTACTAAATTTGCCCTGTTAAAGTCGGTGCGTCGACAAGCCCGATCCACATGCACTTCTCTACGTCCATTTTTGTGACCTACTCCATCGAGCTTGCCAATGTGCTTGTTTCTGGGCAGACCAACTGGGTCCTCCACGTCCATATGATTCGTGCAGAAAGAGATGCACTCTTCGGTGAGAAAGCCCTGAACGATGCTTCCGTCCGGACGAGCTCTGTTGCGAACATATCCTTTGATGACCCCATTCATCCTTTCAAACGGCATCATGTTGTGCAGGAACAACGGCCCGAGATGGATGATATCGTCCACGATATGGACCAACAGATGAACACATATGTCAAAGAATGATGGTGGAAAGTACATCTCAAGCTCGCATAGTATCACGACAATCTCTTCCTGCAGCCTTGAGATCTGCTTCCCCGTGATCGACTTTCGAGATATAACGTCGAAGAAGTTACAGAGGCCAAACAGGGTTTCCCGGACGTGTTTGTCCATTATTCCGCGGATCGCAACCGGAAGTATCTGCGTCATCATCACGTAACAGTCATGAGACTTCATCCCGCTAAACTTTTGTTTCTGCGCGTCGAGGAATCTGCTTATTAGCCCTGAGTAACCGCTAGGGACTTTGACTCCGAGAAGGCACATCATCAATTTTGTGATCTCGTCCGGACTAAGAGTGAAGCAGGAGGGGGGGCAGTAATAGTCATTCCTCTTAACCCTTTTGGCCTTGCGACCATCCGTCTCCTCATCACACGATTGATCGCCGTCGTCATCATCCGGGCGTCCCCCCTGAAGATCTACCCTAATACCAAAATATTTCAGGTCGTTTCTTGCTTTCACCCCGTCTTTGGTCCTCTCCGGCATGTTGAGCAGCGTGCCAAACAAACTTTCAAACACATTCTTCGTGATATGCATCAGATCAAGGCAGTGAGGCGTATCGAGAAAGGGCCAGTATGGCAAGTCCCAAAACACCGACCTCGTCTTCCATACATCCAGAAGCGGTTTTGGCGCCTTTTGCTTCTTTCCAGGCTCTGGGCATTCCTTCCAATCATTCAGCAAATTGTAGATTTCTTCGCCGCACCTCTTACGTGGAGGTCCACGGAGCTCATCCTCACCGTTAAAAAGGTCTCCTCGCCTTCTCCACGGGTCTTTGTTGGGTAGCCACCTTCGATGGCCAACGAAAACTGTTTTCGAAGACCCAGGATCTTTCGGAAGTTGCATAAACGTGGGGTCATCCATGCACCTCACGCAACCGTTATGTCCGTGGCACACCTGGCCCGCCACATATCCGTAGCCTAGTAGGTCGTGAACCGTACAGAGTAAGACAGCTCTCATTGGGAAATATTGTTCACCGAAGAAGTCCCATGTGTTCACCCCTTCCTCGGCCCATAGCGTTTCCAGCTCATCTTTAAGCAGCTTCAGGTATAGATTTATGTCGTTGCCTGGTTGTTTCGGCCCTTGAATTAGCATACTCATGTGAATATACTTCCTCTTCATGCACAACCAGGGAGGGATGTTGTACATCCATACAAACACGGGCCAGGTGCTATGGGTGCTGCTCTGGTTGCCAAACGGATTGAGTCCGTCGGTGCTCACACCCAACCTGATGTTCCTTGCCTCCGCCCCGAACGTTGGATATTCACAGTCAATTGCTTTCCATTGACTTGCATCTGAAGGATGTGTCAGAATTACTTTTTCACTTCGATTTGGATCTTTCAAAACTTTATTCCTCCTTTTCGCGTGCCAGCGCATGAGCTCTGCTTCCTTGCGGTCCGCGAAATACCGTTGCAGACGGGGAATGAGCGGAAAGTACCACACAACTTTCCGAGGAGCTTTCTTCTTCCCTTTCTTGTATCGAGCGGCGCTGCAAACTGGACAAATGGTTTTGTTCGCGTCCTCTTTCCGATAAATGTAGCAATCGTTGATGCACACATGGTATTTTTCGTGAGGTAAATCAAAGGGGCACACGACTTTCTTGGCCTCGTCGCAACTTTTAGGACAGGTGTTGCCCTCTGGAAGGACATCGTGCCAGTATTGCAGGCTTGCATCGACGCTTATGTCGCTCCATTTGTATCTCGCCTTCATCTGCAGAACATCGAGGGCCACTCTCAGGCGGGACTCTCCCGGACCGCAGCCTGCATACAACGGTGTCTTCGAGTCTATCTCTAGTTGCGCCAGCTTCGATTGCTCTCTAGCAGCAGATATCGAGTTAGTCGTCTTTCTCAAAAGCAGTTCTTTCAGATGAGGGTCACGCACAACTTCCGTTAGGGGTGTCCCTGTGTCCTCGTGATCTTCTTCCACGTCTTGTTCAACATCTTCTCCATGATCATGTGCTGGGTCATGAGGCTGATCTTGGTCCTGCTGTAGTTGGTCCTGCTGTAGTTCTATTCGATCGTTGCTATTGTCCTGTTGCACATCATTTCCTACCGCCGCCGCCCCATGGACTTCATCATCTTCATCATCACTTACCCACTGACTGTTATACCCATCCATGAAACCATACCTTAGGAGGTGACTGAGCAAGTCTCCGGTAAAGGGATTGAGCAAGCCCCCTAGTTTGCACTTTCGACATGGACATCGTATCTCCTTGCGACCATTTTGTAACATGTATTCTGTCGCGTGTCTCAAGTAACTATTCACGACACGTTCACTCTTAACGACCACCATTATATGTCGCCTGCACGAGAGCGCGCGCCGATATAATTAATATTAGAACGAAACATAATATATATATATATTTCGATATTCACGGAAAAAAATCGGCATGACCTTCCTACAAATAGGAGGTTATTAGGGAGTGCCAAACTATGCCGAGACGGAAATGAATCAACATTCCGGCGATAGTTGGCTACTCAATTTCATTCCACAACAAATTGCGCACACATGCATTTATCGTCTCCATCACACGACCATTGTTGAATCCGGTGAAATTTCACACATATTGCATATCGCGTGTACCCGGAAAAAATTTATATACAAACTCATTTAATTATATATTATCATTCATCCCACCTCAAATGAATAGATGGCCACACGATGATATCCGGAGAAATTTGGAGCTTTGGAGAGAAAGGGGTTAATTCTAGATCTAGATGGCTAGGGAGGGAAAATTTGGGGTAGAAATGATGTTAGGAGGGAGATAAACATATATATACCAACTAAAATAAATTTAGTTGGTTCAAAATAGAGTAGGAGGGTGGAGAAATTGGCATAATTTCGAGCTAGAGAGAGAAGAGGGGACAAGGTGAAGAAGAGAGAGTGGAGGGGAAAGTGGGTAGGTGGGGGTGCCACTTTATGGCTAGGATCTGGGGATTACCGCTGGCGAACAGGTGCTTCTGTTCGCCAGCGCTAAGATGCGTGCTGGGCCCACATCTTAGCGCTGGCGAACAGAAGCACCTGATCGCCAGCGGTTGTGGGCGTAGCGCTGGCGAACAATAAACGCCGTTCGCCAGCGGTAAAATGAGGCATCGGCTGTAGTATTTCAAAGCGCGCGCAGGTGGGGCCCAGACTTAGCGCTGGCGAACGAGGGTGGTTGTTCGCCAGCGGTAGTGCTGGCGAACACGTATTCCTGTTCGCCAGTGCTGTTAGCGCTGGGCAACTACAACTATAGTTCGCCAGCGGTATGGTGGTGGCTATAAGCCATTCCCTACTAGTGCAAGACTTTTTTTCAGCTCGTACCCATTGACCTGTGGTGCCACTACCAATGCTAAAACTCCCGGGTGATCAACTCTGTCCGGGTGATCCCTTCTGCTCCAAGTTACCTCCTGTTCTGACCACCTCAAATATCTTGGAACGGCGGAAGAGACTGAATTGACCGCCTGTTTCAATATCTTTTTATCCTTGTTAGAGCCTCCAGTAGTGTGCACGTGATATTGACCCAACTGTTTGGGGTTAGCTTGAAAACCTCCTGCTCCCCCTTGATTATTGCCTGGATTCCCTGCTGCCGGGTTACCGGCTGGGGGTGGACCGTTGCCCAAATTTCCACCTGGACCCGGGCCTCCTCCCCGACCCGCTCCTCGCATGGCTCTATTTACTTCCTCATTCTTCCATCTCTGTAAGTCGGCGCATTGCTCCAAGGAGTGATTAGCCGGCTTGCCGTTCCTGCTATGCTTCGGGCATGCCATCCTAAATATGTCCCAACTGTTACTTGGTCTTGGAGGTACTTGGTAATGTCCCCCACTGTGATTTCCAGTATTAAAATTCCCTTCAGATCTGGGTCTTGAAGACCCGGCCTCCGTGTTAGCTACAAACTCGGAATTCCCTTCAAACGGGCGCTTGTTCTGGCTATTTCCATTATTACTTGGCGCCGATCCATTGCCGGTTCTCCCACTGCTACTTGTGTTTGTTTTTGCTTTCTTGTCATCAACTTCCTCCTCTGTGGTGTCCGTTGCGGCGTGTTTGTTGCACGCATCCATTAATTCTCCCATTGTTACCTCCGCTGCATTCCTACTAGATTTCATGCGAGTTAACTTTTGCACTAAAGGAACGTACTTACATGTTTTCGCCATAGCTTGTAGCGCATCCTTGGGCTGAATGTCTGTGGATGAGTGGAGTATCTCCATAACCCGGCGTACCCAGCTGCGTGCTGACTCGCCCTTCTTCTGAACGCATCGTTCTAGATCGTCAATGGTAAACAGCTTTCGGCACGTTCCATGGAAGTGCTTGACAAATGCGGTTTTTAATTCTTCCCAGGATTTGATTGACTTTTCCGGCAGATTGGTGAACCATAACTTTGCTGCTCCCTCTGACATCATTAAGTACATGAACTTGGCTTGAAGATTCTCGGATGCATTGCGAATTGACATTGTCATCTCGTAACTGCTCAGCCATGTTTCTGGATCCATTGTTGGCTCATAATTTACTACTTTCCCCGGCTCTTTGAATTTTTCCGGGTAAGGTTCCGCTCTGATGTCGTCCGAGAGACACTTTGGTCCCGCCAGGGCGATTGGGGCTGGTCTTACTCGGGAAACATGTGACCCGGCGGGGGGTGCCACGGGGTGCGGCGCCACCGGTAACTCATGTGCGACAGACCCGGCCCCGGCCCTTCTGGCCCTGGAGCTGTCCACAATCGCCTGCGCCGCCGGTGCTGCTGGTGCTGTCTGGATATGAGGTGGGGGCGGCATTTGCTGTTGCTCTTCCCTCCGCCGTGCTGAATTTGTTTGAATATTGCCCTGTTCCTGACTGGGGTATGGTGTCCCATGCATCCCGCTTCTATGGTCTGGATAGTTGGCTTGCTGTGCCACCGCGGTGTGTAGTAGATCGATCGCTCGCCGGGTTACTTCGGCATGGGGAGATTTTCTCACAGGGATCTGATTCAAGGCGAGTGTCGCTGCATATACGTTGTCCATGGGATTGTTGTAATGACCTGCTGGTGTGCGAAATCGTGATGGTGGTGGTAACTCATTGCCGGTGCAATTCTAGCCTGCGGCGGGAGTAACCCGGCCTGCTCATTTGCCGGCTGTATTCCCGCTGTATTAACTGCCGTCGCTGGTGGGGGTGCGGTTCCCTGGTTTACCGCTGGGATTGGTTGATCCTGGGGTGTGATAAACAGAGCTGCCGGATTAATAACCCTGCCCGGTGCTGGTAGCCTGGTCTGGTGCCTCTGATGCGCTCTAGACGTTTCCTCCCGGAGCCGAGTCTCTAACGCATCCAACTCGCGCTGCCGTGTGGCCATCCCCTGTCTCTCTGCTTCCACTTGCCTTCTTTGCTGCTCCAATGCGCGACGGGCCACATCCAGTTCTCTGACCCGCTCCACCGCATTCTCTGGAGTGATCACTGTAGCGAGGACGGTTGGATCTAAAATCAAATTGTTATCGAACAGGGCCGGGTGGCGCGGGTTTGAAGGACCCGCCCCCGGTGTCCGGTTTGCTTGGAATCCGAACATGTTTGCCCGCATCTCCTCCTCCGGTGCGCGACTGGTAACCGATGCCGACTCTCCCTCAACCCGGACCAGAACCGGGTCAGCTGTACCCTGCTGTTGATTCAATGCCTGAGCCGTCCCGACTGCGGCCGCGGTCACGCTCTCTTGATTTACGTTGGCCGCGGGAGCCGTGTAGACCGCAACCCGGTGCGTGATGCTTGGCATGAATTCATGCCGTTCTTCTTCGCTGTTTTCCTCCTCATATCGATCCTCCAATAGATCCCGGATAGACTCGGCATCACCTTCTCTCTCTACCCGATCGCGCGGGGTCCATACCAACTCTTCCGACTGTTCCCACTTCTCGGCGAATTCTTTTATCTGACATGTTGTTCCGATCGATTCTTCTCTTTCCGATTGAATGTAGGTAGCTTCTCCTGACACAGAATCAGATCCAAGATTGTCAGGATTCGAGCCGGAAGTACATACCATACCGATGAAGACGTTGATGCGGCCGATTGTCACGACGGATCCGGCTTCGAGGTGATCCGACTCTGGCCCCCAGCCGGAATCGTCCACCATCTTCTCTCCTTGGCCGTCGACGTAAATCTCACCGACGATGAGGTTCTTCATGCTCTTCCGAGCTTCTCCCGTGATGTAAACACCTTTGGACGCACGCCCCACGGTGGGCGCCAACTGTCGTGGGATAATCACGGCAGATGTTACCTGGGGTAACTGATCTTGGGGCAAGTCGACACAGGTATTTGGGAGAGGGTTTAGCTCGAAGGAAGACATGGAAAAAAGCGATCTAAGAACCGGAAAGCAACTCGCCGGATCTTGAATATGAACTATACTGGATACTCGATAATTGGTGATACGACTATGACTTGAATCTCTGGCGAACTAAACCTAGGGGCCGGTTTATAAAGCACCGTCACCCCCCCTGGCTTAGCCTCCAAGGTACATATTGAGTCCTACTCGAACTTATACTTGCAAACCCTAACTTTCCTTACCGTAACCCACAATCCGGGTTGCGAGGCCTACAAACCTTGGGCCTTCCAGAAGTTTCCTTTACCCTTAGCCGGATCTTATCCAATTGTCGTTTGGGCCGGGTTACACCTTGGAGTTGGTCTACCGGGTTACTATCCCCCCATCAAGACCCTCTAATTATACTAGAGATGGAGAGAGGCTTGAGAGTCAATTGTTCTACTTGTGTTTTGCCTCAGGGTTTTGGGGTCCTTTATATAGTGGGAGAAGGAAAAAAAACTTCCTTGGGAGGGAGGAGATCCACCCCAATCCGCACCAAGAAGGTGGCCACACCCCCTCCCCTAGAAGGAGTCGGATTGGACTCATATGGAAGTCCAACTCCACCTCCTCCTCCCTTTTTACTTTTCCTTAGCTTTTTTCCCCTTCTCTCTTAACAAAAATAAGGAAGGTGTAGGGGTGGATGTCAATGCGCATTGTGGTTCACTGGGGCCCACCTAGCAGCCCCCACTTAGTGGGTGCGGCCATGGGTGGGCAATTCTGCCCCTCTCCGGCATTTCACACCCCCTCTTCTGGGTTTTTGCCGGAACTCTTCCAAAACCCTGTGACCACAATAGATAAAATGATCGACCTTGTCCACTGATGTTAGAAACATCCCGGGAAATCCCATGTCTTCCGTTTTCTCTCAAATAAAATATGCCTAACAACGACATTATTTCTCTCTTAAAGTAACTTTCTAGAAACCTCTCTGATTGATACCGGAATTGTTTTTGTGATATCGTATAGACATCTAACATTCAGAAAACCAATAGAATTTTTTCACTCAATTAAAGGTTGTCATGGCTCAAGCGTTTGGCCCGAAAAGGCTCCATAACACACAGACATGTTCAGGAACTTACCGAACAATAACCAACAATGGAGCCATGGATGCACATGATGGCTCCTGTGTCTTCACGAAGAGGGAACCTTACAAGTTACTCATTGCACTTATTCCCTTAGCTTTACGATGCCAATGATATCACGAGTTAAGACTATGTGATATAATCTTATGAAACTCTTTGATCATAACACATATAAAACTCGTTATCAATTTTGTGCTCTTTTCTACTCCATATTCCCACTGTGTATGGCCAAACGACTGGTTGACATCAGTGATACTGAGAGCGCCCAGAGCATGTATCTCTCTATCATCTAGAGGAGTTAAGTACTAGTGCTGAACAATCTCAGTTCGTTTACAAGCTCTAGATTATACACAGACATCAACGCTATGAACCCCTGTTATGGTGGACGGTTGAAGACGTCCAAAGCATAATTTTCGATTGTCCAGTCACTAGATATTCTCATAGTATAGGAATTATAGTCAATGACAACTCCATATGTACTTTACTAAATAAATTACAATTGTTTACTCTCTTCTAGTAAGATCATATACTTGGGTCGGTTCAGTACTATTGTTACCCTAACAATAAACTTTTATGTTTTGTTAGACTTTTTAATCAAATTCTTGATCAGGAAAATATGATAATCTCACAAACCATAAGCTAATCTTAGAAACAAGATTAGGAACTCTTGTTTGTTTATGTCTTCACACAAGAACAAAGATTTTCCTTTGAAAACTCACTTTTCAAGTGCTATAGGTTGTATAATGATGACATAAATTTAATTTTGAACTTGGAGATAGAATAATAACTATTATTGTCTCTACGGCATATCTCCAACACCAACTTCATGCTACAGTGATGGAACAATGCAAAACACTAGCTATGGTAGCTACAGCCAAAAAAGGAATTAGATGTGATGCCCTAGGCTATGGCCAGTGTAGCCTAGGACCTGGCTACACCCCTTCGTCGGCCCTATATACCATATCCCTTCCTCTCTCCATCTCGGTGCCAGACACCATGCCTTCCTCCATCACAATGCCTTCTCCTTTATTCTCACACTTTTCAACATAGATACTAGTATGTTTACTAGTGGCATCTATCTTTTTTCCTTAAGGGTTTTTTAAATTAAATTCATTAATAGATCTGAATGTGCTTCACAAATCTTGCCGCTCTATGCGTCTATCTATTACTAGTGTTGGTGGTTGATACGTCATAAATGTATCTATAATTTCTGATGTTCCATTGTTTTTTTCATGCGATATGCTACATGTTTTCCTTACACTTTATGTCATTTTTATTGATTTCCCGGGACTAACCTATTGACAAGATGCCACAGAGCCATTTCCATATTTTCTGCTATTTTTAGTTCCAGAAAAGTTGTTCTAGAAATATTCTCGGAATTGGATAATTTGAAGCCCGTAAGTCTTAGAATTCCCGAAGGTTCCACGGAGTCCCAAAGAGGCCCGGAGGAGGCCACAGGGGGGACACACCATAGGGCGCCCCCCCTCGGCCGCGACTGGGGGTGGTGTGGGCCCCTCGAGCATCCACCGCCATCGCCCTTTCGCCTATTTATTCCCCTCGATACGTCAACCCTAAAAATATACCACTTCATCCTGAGAAGCACCCGAGGCCGCCATCATCGTCAACCCGAGATTGGGAGGGTTCTGGAGCTCTCCTCGGCACCCTGCCGGGAGGGAAATTCATCACTGGAAGGGTCTAAACCACCATGCCCGCCTCCGGAGTGATGCGTGAGTAGTTCATCCCTGGACTACATGTCCATAGCAGTAGCTAGATGGTTGTACTCTCCACTTTATGCCTCATGTTTAGATCTCGTGAGCTGCCTCACATGATCGAGATCATCTATTTGTAATGCTACATGTTGTGTTTGCTAGGATCAGATGATTATTGAATGCTATGTCTGTTGATTATTAGCCTATCATGTTATCTTCATGTGTATGTTATTTATGATCTTGCATGCTCTCTGTTGTTAGTAGATGCTCTGGCCAAGTAGATGCTAGTGACTCCAAGAGGGAGTATTTATGCTCGATAGTGGGTTCATGCCTCTACATCTGTGCTCAAGTGACATAAATGTGACGTATGGAGGATGTGCAGTTGCCATTAGGGAGAAAACAACGATGTTTACTTCGTTTACATTGTTTACATTACACACTTTGCTAACTGTGATTATCCGTTGCTTGCAACTTAATACCCAACGTTTGTTCGGATGATATTTGAATGGTGGATTATTAGTCATAGATGCAGTTGGATGACGATCTATGTATCTTGTTGTAATGCCTGCATGGATCTCATAGTAATCTTTATGTCATGCATGTTCTTTATCTGTCAATTGCCCAGCTGTAATTTGTTTACCACACATGTTAGCTATCTTTTACGGAGAGACACCTCTAGTGAACTTCGGACCCTGGTCCATTTTCTCATACTGATAATACACACACTGCTCCCACTGTTTTAACACTGTTTCTACTGTCTTCATATTGTTCTCATGCTATTTTCCACACCATACGTTTAACCTCTTTGTTATCAGCAAAACCGATGAGATTGACAACCTCACTACTTCGTTGCGGCAAAGTGAATTGTTTGTGTTGTGTAGGTTCCATGTTGCTGCTGAACCGGTAGTGCGCCCTGCCATCTCAGCTGCATCAACCTTCTGAAGTTACTCCTTCCTCCTACTGGTCGATTCAACCTTGGTTTCTTTCTGAGGAAAACTTGCTACTGTGCTCTTCATACCTTCCTCTTGGGGTCTCCCAATGAACGTGTGTTACACGCGCAGCAAGCTAATTTCTGGCATCGTTGCCGAGGAGGAAGAGAATGTATGGAAGGGGATTCTCTCACTTCAATCTCTTTAATTTGTTTTTGTTTTGCTTAGTTTATTTTATTTTGTCTTGTTTGCTTCTCTTTATCAAAAACACACAAAAATAGTTCTTATTCTAGTTGTAGTTTTTATCCTGTTTTTAGTCTTGCTATAATGACTACTCCTGAGAACACTAAGTTGTGTGACTTTACTAGCACCAACAACAATGGTTTCATTAGCACACCTATTGCTCCACCTGCTCCTAGTGCTTATTTTTATGAGATAAAGCTTGCCCTATTAAACCTTGTTATGAGAGAGCAATTTTCTGGTGTTAGTACTGATGATGCTGCTGCCCATCTTAATAATTTTGTTGAACTATGTGAGATGCAAAAATATAAAGATGTAGATGGAGATATTATTAAACTGAAATTGTTTGCTTTCTCTTTGAGAGGAAGAGCTAAACAATGGTTGCTATCTTTGCCTAGAAATAGTATTGATTCTTGGACTAAATGTAAAGATCCTTTCATTGGAAAATATTATCCTCCTGCTAAGATTATATCTTTAAGAAGTAGCATTATGAATTTTAAGCAACTAGATAATTATCATGTTGCTAAAGCTTGGAAAAGAATGAAATCCTTAGTAAAGAATTGTCCCACTCATGGACTGGTTACTTGGATCATCATCCAAACCTTTTATGCAGGTCTGAATTTTTCTTCAAGAAACCTTCTGGATTCAGCTGCTGGAGGAAACTTTATGTCCATTACTTTGGGGTCAGCAACAAAGCTTCGTGACGATATGATGGTAAATTATTCTAAATGGCACACTGAGAGAACTACAACTGGTAAGAAGGTAAATTCTGTTGAAGAAACCTCCTCTTTGAGAGATAGACTTGATGATATTATGTCTATGCTTGTAAATAGCCATGCTCCTATTGATCCAAACAATGTTCCTTTAGCCTTTTTGGTTGCTCATGAAGAGCATGTTGATGCGAACTTTATTAAAAATAATAATTTCAACACCAATGCCTATAGGAATAATTTTGGTAGCAACAATTATAGGCCATATCCTCCCAATAATAATAATGCTTATGGTAATTCTTATGGTAATTCCTACAACAACAATAAAAGTGTACCCTCTGATCTTGAAAACATGCTCAAGAATTTTATTAGTACACAAACTTCTTTTAATAAATATGTTGAGGAAAAGTTTGGCAAAATTGATGTCCTTGCTTCTAAAGTTGATAGCCTTGCTCTTGATGTTGATTTTATGAAACTAAAGGTTATGCCTCATGATGTTAAAGAAATCAAAACTTTGAATGCCATCCAAATTCGAATTGATGATAATGTTAGGATGTTAGCTGAATTGCATGCTAGATGGAAAAGAGAAGATGAAATAGCTAGAAAGAATAATATAGCTAATGTTTGCACCATTACCACCACTAGTAAAACTGAAGCTTCTCATGCTAGTAAACCTTCTAATATCAATGTTAAAGTAATTGGTGTTGGAAATATTCCCACTTCTGTTACTAAAAATTCAAAACTACCTGAAACTGCTAAAAAATGTTCCTGATAAAAGTGCTGAATTTTTTAGAAACATGGGAGACAATGGTCCCATTACCTTTGATAAAAATGATATTGGATTTGATGATTGCAACATAACTGAAGTGATTAAGTTCCTATGAATACGGCTTTCACAAAACATATTAGAAATGCTCTCATGCAAATTAGAGAGGATGAATTCAGATGTGAAGCCTCTATCCCTAGGAAGCTAGATGATGGTTGGGAACCCATTATTAAAATGAAAGTGAATGATTTTCATTGCAATGCTCTATGTGATATTGGTGCTAGTATCTTTGTTATGCCTAAGAAACTTTATGATATTCTTGATTTGCCACCTTTGGAGCACTGTTATTTGGATATTCGTCTTATTGATAATTTTAGAAAGAAACCTTTGGGGAGAATTTATTATGTTCTTATCATGGTTAATAATAATCTTGTCCGTTGTTTATTTTGTTGTTATGAATATTGAATGCAATGCTTCTTGTCCAATATTTTTGGGAAGACCTTTTCTTAGAACTGTTTGGGCTATTATTGATATGAAGGAGGGGAATATTGAATTTCAATTCCACTCAAGAAAGGTATGGAACACTTTCCTAGAAAGAGAATGAAGTTTCCTTTTGATTCTATTATTCTAACAAATTACAATTTGGATGCTTCTTCACTTGAAAACACTTGATTCCACTTTTCTGGGCCTAGCTAAAAGGTGTTAAAGAAAAGCACTTCTTGGGAGATAACCCATGGTTTTATTATTGATTTTTTTTTGTCTGTTTTCTTTGAGTCAGGAGGTTGTATACTTATGTATAAACTCCTTTGTATATTTATTTTCATGTTTTAGTTGTGCCAAGTAAAGTTTCTGACGAATGTTGGAGTTGGTTTTTGATTTCTGCACAGGAAACAGATTTCTGTTGTGCACCGTAAAAATTCGTATAAAATCCAGAAAGATAAGAATGATCTAATTTTTTTTATTCCTCATATAATTCCAAAACTTTTTCATTCTTTAATTTTTTCGATCTAAGCAACATAAGTGCCCCGAAAAAAATCTTCTTTACAGATTGTTCTGGTTTTGGCAGACTCTGCTCTTTTTCTTGCATTTGCTCTTTTATGATGTCAAGTGGATTTATTTGCTTCACGAAACATCAGTGTCTGTAGCTAATGTTTAAAAGTAGCAATAGAACTTGTGCCCATGCAGAACCCATGAATTTTTATTTGTTGCACTAGCCCTCTAATGTGAATTACTCTTTGAGTGTGGTGTGAAGGAAGTTTTCAAGGGTCAAGAAAAGTGGGTGATATAATGTGATAAAAATAGTGCAAGGTCAAATATTGGGGATGCCCACGTGGTTCATCCCAAAAAATTCTAAGAAGACTCAAGCATCTAAGCTTGGGGATACCCTAGGCATCCCCTTGTTCATCAACAATTTATCAGGTCACTTCTAGTGAAACTATATTTTTATTCGGTCACATCATATGAAGTTAACTTGGAGTGTCTGTTTGTTTTTATTTTGTTTTCCTTTGTTTTACTATCTACAATAATATAGTTGGAACCTAGCATTCTTTGTGTGGGAGAGAGACACGCTCCGCTTTTTTGTTTGAATACTTGCTATCCTCGTATTCTTAGTTTTTCTTCTAATTGCTGCAAAATTCCTGTTTAGCTCCTGTTTTTCTTGCATCTCTTATTCAGAGCTTTTAGTTTTAGTATAGTTGTGTTAGTACTCTCTTGCTTCATTGCTGTATCTCTTGGAGATTTTTTGTTTAGTATGAAATACTTGGTGTTGGAAAGTAGTAGTACAGTTTTCGTGCTTACAACAGTGCAATAGAAGCTTTGATAGGCTGTGGCTAGACTTTCTCATGTCATGCTAGATGTTATTTTAATTCTAAAGCCTAGTAGTTATTTTGCAGCATGATTTGTCTCAAATAGCTGAGAGTGTTTAATGTGCCTTAGAAATAATCATGGGTTGTTCTTGTAATTTTGAAGCATAAATTTGTGGTGTTCTCCTTTGAATGTTTTATTTGGTTGACTTGGCGCATGCTCACACCATGTTTATTACTACTAACCATTCACATATAGCCTCTATGATCATTTAGTTTTTGAACTTGTAGTACCACTTATGCTTTTATAAATGATGTTTTTGTCGCTATGCATGATTATGGCCATTATTGCTCTTTTGATTTGTCGCTCCCAGTCTTTTGCTAGACTCCACCTCTACTGAGTATGAGCTCTACTCGTGCATCCAACTCCCAAAAACCAAAGTTTTCAAATGTGTCCACCATACCTACCTACATGTGGTATTTAACTGCCACTCCAAAGTAAATTGCTCATGTGTTACCTTTAAAACCTTCAAAATTACTCCTGTTTTGTGCTCCCGTTTTAGCTCATGAGGACGTAAATAGAGAATCTTTATCTCACTTGTTGATTGTACTATCACACCCTGGACTAGTGGCTTCTTCCTCTTATCCAATTGATAGAAGAGCTGGCAGCGGGGTGCCAGCCCCAAATTAATACAACAAATTCTCTTCACTATTTTTACCTCCTAATTTATAAGTCAAAGCATAATTGTGTAAACAAAAGAGAAAGAGGGATGACCTTCTACCCATATGTGTCCTTCTATGGGAGCCGCTCTTGTGAAGTCTAGTTGGCTTGTGACGTACTGTATTTTCTGTTTACCCTTCATTGACATAAGCATACACTTCTCTAAAAATTAGACACTCCTCCATGGTATGTGATTGTTGGCAGGCACCCGAGGATTCGATTGGCCATGGTTTATGCAAGAAAGGTTGGGAGGAGTGTCAACCATTTTATACCTCTGTTTAACAAAATAAAAGCTCTAGCACATTAGAGATCCCTGCTTCCCTCTGCGAAGGGCCTTTCTTTTACTTTTATGTTGAGTCTCCATCTTCTAAGTTTATGCACATTTGAGAGAGCTTGGTGGTCAATCTGAGTTTAATGTGCATTTGTCCCAGAAACATTATTAATTGATTCATGATGTATTATCGTTGGTTCTAAAATTATTTTCTCTAGTCTTCCTCATGAACTTTGAAGGTTTCCTGGCATTTATGTTTTGCCCCACTCTTAATGACAAGCGAAATATCACTTTTCTATGTTATCTCTATGCTTGAAACAAACGTATAGCTTTCGAGTGCATTATTATTCATGATCTTTTGTTTGTGTTACTTCTCATAATGCAAAGTTATTGCTATGTTTTATTCTTAGAACTATATTTATCATGCTCGTGTTAAAGTTCCATTATCTCAGCTATGCTTATGCTTTTACAATTTAGATGATCAATTTTATGTTGGTAGCATGTCACCTCCGAAATTATGTGTTTTTATCGTTTACCTACTCGAGGACGAGTAGGAACTAAGCTTGGGTATGTTGATACGTCATAAGCATATCTATAATTTATGATGGTCCATGTTGTTTTAATGCCATATGCTACATTTTTTCCTTACACTTTATGTCATTTTTATCGATTTCTCGGGACTAACCTATTGACAAGATGCCATAGAGCCAGTTCACTGTTTCTGCTGTTTTTAGTTTCAAAAAAGTTGTTCTAGAAATATTCTTAGAATTGGAAAATTCGAAACCCGGAAGTCTTGAATTCCCGAAGGTTCCAAGGAGTCCCGAAGAGACCCGGAGGGGGGCCAGAGAGGGCCACACCATAGGGCGGCGCGCGCCCCTGGCCGCGTCTGGGGGTGGTGTGGGCCCTTCGGGCATCCACCGCCATCGCCATTTCGCCTATTTATTGCCCCCGATACGTCAACCCTAAAAATATACCACTTTGTCCCGAGAAACAACCGAGGCCGCCGTCATCGTAAACCCGAGATCGGGAGGGTTCTGGAGCTCTCCCCTGACACCCTGCCAGGGAGGGAAATTCATCACCGGAGGAGTCTACACCACCATGCCCGCCTCTAGAGTGATGCGTGAGTAGTTCATCCCTGGACTACAAGGTCCATAGCAGTAGCTAGATGGTCGTACTCTCCAGTTTATGCCTCGTGTTTAGATCTCGTGAGCTTCCTCACATGATCGAGATCATCTATTTGAAATGCTACATGTTGTGTTTGTTGGGATCCGATGATTATTGAATTCTATGTCTGTTGATTATCAATCTATCATGTTATCTTCATGTATATGTTATTTATGATCTTGCATTCTCTCCGTTGTTAGTAGATGCTCTGGCCAAGTAGATGCTAGTGACTCCAAGAGGGAGTATTTATGCTCGATAGTGGGTTCATGCCTCCTTTTCATCTGTGCTTGAGTGACAGAAACGTGACGGATGGAGGTTGTGTTGTTTCCATTAGGGATAAAACAACGATGTTTACTTTGTTTACATTGTTTATATTACACACTTTGCTTACCGCGATTATCCATTGCTTGCAACTTAATACCCAACGTTTGTTCGGACGATATTCAAAGGATGGATTATTAGTCATAGATGCAATTGGATGACGATCTATGTATCTTGTTGTAATGCCCACATGAATCTCATAGTAATCTTTATGTCATGCACGTTCTTTATCTGCCAATTGTCCAGCTGTAATTTGTTTACCACACATGTTAGCTATCTTTTATGGAGAGACACCTCCAGTGAACTGTGGACCTCGGTCTATTTTCTCATATTGATAATACACACATTGCTTCCACTGTTTTCACACTGTTGCTACTGTCTTCATACTGTTTTCCACACCATACATTTAACCTCTTTGTTATCAGCAAAACCGTTGAGATTGATAACCTCACTGCTTCCTTGGGGCAAAGTGAATTGTTTTTGTTGTGTAGGTTCTATGTTGTTGCTGAACCGGTAGTGTGCCCTGCCATCTCAGCTGCATCAACCTTCTGAAGTTACTCCTTCCTCCTACTAGTCGATTCAACCTTGGGTTCTTTCTTAGGAAAACTTGCTATTGTGCTCTTCGTACCTTCCTCTTGGGGTCTCCCAACGAACGTGTGTTACACGCGCATCAAGCTAATTTCTGGCACTGTTGCCGGGGAGGAAGAGAATTTCTGCAAGAGCAGTCTCTCACTTCCAACCTCTTTACTTTGTTTTTGTTTTGCATAGTTTATTTTATTTTTTATTTTTTGCTTCTCTTTATCAAAAACACACAAAAATTAGTTTTTATTCTAGTTGTAGTTTTTATCCTGTTTTTAGTCTTGCTAAAATGACTACTCCTGAGAACACTAAGTTGTGTGACTTTACTAGCACCAACAACAATGGTTTCATGATCCACCTGCTCCTAGTGCTGATTTTTATGAGATAAAGCCGGCCCTATTAAACCTTGTTATGAGAGAGCAATTTTCTGGTGTTAGTACTGATGATGTTGCTGCCCATCTTAATAATTTTTTTGAACTATGTGAGATGCAAAAATATAAAGATGTAGATGGAGATATTATTAAACTGAAATTGTTTGCTTTCACTTTGAGAGGAAGAGCTAAACAATGGTTGCTATCTTTGCCTAGAAATAGTATTGATTCTTGGACTAAGTGTAAAGATGCTTTCATTGGAAAATATTATCCTCCTGCTAAGATTATATCTTTAAGAAGTAGCATTATGAATTTTAAGCAACTAGATAATGAGCATGTTGCAAAAGCTTGGGAAAGAATGAAATCTTTAGTAAAGAATTGTCCCATTCATGGACTGGTTACTTGGATCATTATCCAAACCTTTTATGCAGGTCTGCATTTTTCTTCAAGAAACCTTCTCGATTCAGCTGTTGGAGGAACCTTTATGTCTATTACTTTGGGGTCAGCAACAAAGCTTCTTGATGATATGATGGTAAATTATTCTGAATGGCACACTGAGAGAACTACAACTGATAAGAAGGTAAATTCTGTTGAAGAAACCTCCTCTTTGAGAGATAGACTTGATGCTATTATGTCTATGCTTGTAAATAGCCATGATCCTATTGATCCAAACAATCTTCCTTTAGCCTCTTTGGTTGCTCATGAAGAGCATGTTGATGTGAACTTTATTAAAATAATAATTTCAACACCAATGCTTATAGGTTTAATTTTGGTAGCAACAATTATAGTCCATATCCTCCCAATAATAGTAATGCTTATGGGAATTATTATGGTAATTCCTACAACAACAATAAAAGTGTACCCTGTGATCTTGAAAACATGCTCAATAATTTTATTAGTACACAAACTTCTTTTAATAAATCTGTTGAGGAAAAGTTTGGCAAAATTGATGTTCTTGCTTCTAAAGTTGATAGCCTTGCTCTTGATGTTGATTTTCTGAAACTAAAGATTATGCCTCATGATGTTAAAGAAAGCAAAACTTTGAATGCCATCCAAATTCGAATTGATGATAATGTTAGGATGTTAGCTGAATTGCATGCTAGATGGAAAAGAGAAGATGAAATGGCTAGAAAGAATAATATAGCTAATGTTTGCACCATTACCACCACTAGTAAAACTGAAGCATCTCATGCTAGTAAACCTTCTAATATCAATGGTAAAGTAATTGGTGTTGGCAATATTCCCACTTCTGTTACTAAAAATGCAAAACTACCTCAAACTTCTAAAAATGTTCCTAATAAAAGTGCTGAAATTTTTAGAAACATGGGAGACAATGGTCCCATTACCTTTGATAAAAACGATCTTGACTTTGATGATTGCAACTTAACAGAAGGGATTAAGTGCCTACAAAAGCTTGCTAGTTGTCTGAATGCTAGTACTATGAATATGGCTTTCACAAAACATATTACAAATGCTCTCATGCAAATTAGAGAGGATGAATTAAGATGTGAAGCCTCTATCTCTAGGAAGCTAGATGATGGTTGGGAACCCATTATTAAAATTAAAGTGAATGATTTTGATTGCAATGCTCTATGTGATCTTGGTGCTAGTATCTCTGTTATGCCTAAGGAACTTCATGGTATTCTTGATTTGCCACCTTTGGACACTGTTATTTGGATATTCTTCTTATTGATAATGTTAGAAAGAAACTTTTGGGGAGAATTGATTATGTTCTTATAATGGTTAATAATAATCTTGTCCCCGTTTATTTTTTTGTTATGAATATTGAATGTAATGCTTCTTGTCCAATTGTTTTAGGAAGACCTTTTCTTAGAACTGTTGGTGCTGTTATTGATATGAAGAGGGGGTATTAAATTTCAATTCCCACTCAAGAAAGGTATGGAACTATTTCCTAGAAAGAGAATCAAGTTGCCTTTTGATTCTATTATTCTAACAAATTACAATTTGGATGCTTCTTCACTTGAAAACACTTGATTCCACTTTTCTGGGCCTAGCTAAAAGGTGTTAAAGAAAAGCACTTCTTGGGAGATAACCCATGGTTTTATTTTTGATTTTTTTCTCTGTTTTCTTTGAGTCAAGGGGTTTTATACTTCTATAGAAACTCCTTTTTATCTTTATTTTTCATGTTTTAGTTGTTCCAAGCAAAGTTTCTGACAAAAGTTGGAGTTGGTTTTTGATTTCTGCGCAGGAAACAGATTTCTACTGTGTAGCGCAAAAGATCGTATAAATCCAGAAAGATCAGAATGATCTGAATTTGTTTTTGCTTATTCCTCATATGAGTCAAAATCTTTTTCGTTCTTTAAGTTTTTCCATCTAAGCAACGTAAGTGCCCCGAAAAAAATCATCTTTACAGACTGTTCTGGTTTTGGCAAATTCTGCCATTTTTCTTGCATTTGCTCTTTTATGATGTCAAATGGATTTCTTTGCTTCAAGAAACATCAGTGTCTGTAGCTAATGTTTAAAAGTATCAATAGAACTTGTGCCATGCAGAATCCGTGAATTTTTATTTGTTGCACTAACCCTCTAATGTGAATTACTCTTTGAGTGTGGTGTGAAGGAAGTTTTCAAGGGTCAAGAGAAGAGGGTGATATAATGTGATAAAAAAGATTGCAAGTTCAAATCTTGGGGATGCCCCCGTGGTTCATCCCAGAAAATTCTATGAAGACTCAAGCATCTAAGCTTGGGGATTCCCAAGGCATCCCCTTGTTCATCAACAATTTATCATGTCACTTCTAGTGAAACTATATTTTTATTCGGTCACATCTTATGAAGTTTACTTGGAGTATTGTTTGTTTTTCTTTTGTTTTCTTTTGTTTTCCTTGCTGCAATAATATAGTTGGGACCTAGCATTCTTTGTATGGGAGAGAGACACGCTCCGCTTTTTCGTTTGAATACTTGCTATCCTCGCATTCTTAGTTTTTCTTGTAGTTGCTGCAAAATTCTTGTTGAGCGCCTGTCTTTCTTGCATATCTTTTTCAGAGATTTTAGTTTTAGTAGAGTTGTGTTAGTACTATCTTGCTTCATTGATGTATCTCTTGGAGATTTTTTGTTTAGTATGAAATACTTGGTGTTGGAAAGCAGTAGTACAGTTTTCGTGCTTACAACGGTGTAATAGAAGCTTGGATAGACTGTGGCTAGACTTTTTCATGTCATGTTATATGTTGTTTTAATTCTAAAGCCTAGTAGTTATTTTGTAGCATGATTTGTCTCAAATAGCTGATAGTGTTTAATGTGCCTTAGAAAAAATCATGGGTTGTTCTTGTAATTTTGAAGCATAAATTTGTGGTGTTCTCCTTTGAATGTTTTATTTGGTTGACTTGGCGCATGCTCACACCATGTTTATTACTACTAACCAGTCACTTATAGCCTCTATGATCATTTAGTTTTTGAACTTGTAGTACCACTTATACTTTTATTAATGATGTTTTTGTCGCTATGCATGATTATGGCCATTATTGCTCTTTTGATTTGTCGCTCCCAGTCTTTTGCTAGACTCCACCTCTACTGAGTATGAGCTCTACTCGTGCATCCAACTCCCAAAAACCAAAGTTTTCAAATGTGTCCACCATACCTACCTACATGTGGTATTTAACTGCCACTCCAAAGTAAATTGCTCATGTGTTACCTTTAAAACCTTCAAAATTACTCCTGTTTTGTGCTCCTGTTTTAGCTCATGAGGACGTAAATAGAGAATCTTTATCTCACTTGTGTATTGCACTATCACACCCTGGACTAGTGGCTTCTTCCTCTTATCCAATTGATAGAAGAGCTGGCAGCGGGGTGCCAGCCCCAAATTAATACAACAAATTCTCTTCACTATTTCTACCCCTAATTTATAAGTCAAGGCATAATTGTGTAAACAAAAGAGAAAGAGGGATGACCTTCTACCCATATGTGTCCTTCTATGGGAGCCGCTCTTGTGAAGTCTAGTTGGCTTGTGACGTATTGTATTTTCTGTTTAGCCTTCATTGACATAAGCATACACTTCTCTAAAAATTAGACACTCCTCCATGGTATGTGATTGTTGTCAGGCACCCGAGGATTCTATTAGCCATGGTTTATGCAAGAAAGGTTGGGAGTAGTGTCAACCATTTTATACCTCTGTTTAACAAAATAAAATCTCTAGCACATGAGAGATCCTTGCTTCCCTCTGCGAAGGGCCTTTCTTTTACTTTTATTTTGAGTCTCCATCTTCTAAGTTTACGCACAGTTGAGATAGCATGGTGGTCATTCTGAGTTTAATGTGCATTTGTCCGAGAAACATTATTAATTGATTCATGATGTGTTATTGTTTGTTCTCAAATTATTTGCTCTAGTCTTCCTCATGAACTTTGAAGGTGTCCTGGCATTTATGTTTTGCCCCACTCTTAATGACAAGCGAAATATCACTTTTCTATGTTATCTCTATGCTTGAAACAAACATATAGCTTTCGAGTGCATTATTATTCATGATCTTTTGTTTGTGTTACTTCTCATAATGCAAAATGATTGCTATGTTTTATTGTTAGAACTATATTTATCATGCTCGCATTAAAATTCTATTATCTCAGCTATGCTTATGCTTTTACAATTTAGATGATCAAGTTTATGCTGGTAGCATGTCACCTCCGAAATTATGTGTTTTTATCGTTTACCTACTCGAGGGAGAGTAGGAACTAAGCTTGGGGATGTTGATACGTCATAAGCATATCTATAATTTATGATGGTCCATGTTGTTTCATGCCATATGCTACATGTTTTCCTTGCACTTTATGTCATTTTTATCGATTTCTCGGGACTAACCTATTGACAAGATGTCATAGAGCGAGTTCACTGTTTCTGCTGTTTTTAGTTTCAGAAAAGTTGTTCTAGAAATATTCTTAGAATTGGAAAATTCGAAACCCGGAAGTCTTTGAATTCCCGAAGGTTCCACGGAGTCCTGAAGAGGCCCGGAGGGGGGCCACACCATAGGGCGGCGCGCCCCCTGGCCGCGCCTGGGGTGGTGTGGGCCCCTCGGGCATCCACCGCCATCGCCATTTCGCCTATTTATTCCCCCCGATACGTCAACCCTTAAAATATGCCACTTATTCCGAGAAACACCCGAGGCCGCCATCATCGTAAACCCGAGATCAGGAGGGTTCTGGAGCTCTCCCCGGCACCCTGACGGGAGGGAAATTCATCATCGGAGGGGTCTACACCACCATGCCCGCCTCTAGAGTGATGCCTGAGTAGTTCATCCCTGGAATACAGGTCCATAGCAGTAGCTAGATGGTTGTACTCTCCACTTTACGCCTCATGTTTAGATCTCGTGAGCTGCCTCACATGATCGAGACCATCTATTTGTAATGCTACATGTTGTGTTTGCTGGGATCCGATGATTATTGAATTCTATGTCTGTTGATTATCAATCTATCATGTTATCTTCATGTGTATGTTATTTATGATCTTGTATGCTCTTCGTTGTTAGTAGATGCTCTGGCCAAGTAGATGCTAGTGACTCCAAGAGGGACTATTTATGCCCGATAGTGGGTTAATACCTCCTTTGCATCTGTGCTCGAGTAACAGAAACGTGACGGATGGAGGATGTTTGTTGCCATTAGGGATAAAACAACGATGTTTACTTCGTTTACATTGTTTATATTACACACTTTGCTTACAGTGATTATCCGTTGCTTGCAACTTAATATCCAGCGTTTGTTCGCATGATATTCGAAGGATGGTATTAGTCATAGATGCAAATTGGATGACGATCTATGTATCTTGTTGTAATGCCCGCATGAATCTCATAGTAATCTTTATGTCATGCATGTTCTTTATCTGTCAATTGCCCAGCTGTAATTTGTTTACCACACATGTTAGCTATCTTTTATGGAGAGACACCTCCAGTGAACTCTGGACCCCGGTCTATTTTCTCATACTGATAATACACAAACTGCTTCCATTGTTTTCGCATTGTTTTCACATTGCTTCTACTGTCTTCATACTGTTCTCATACTGTTTTCCACACCATACATACCTCTTTGTTATCAGCAAAACCGGTGAGATTGACAACCTCACTGCTTCACCGGTAGTGCGCCCTTTCATCTCAGCTGCATCAACCTTCTGAAGTTACTCCTTCCTCCTACTGGGCGATTCAACCTTGGTTTCTTTCTGAGGGAGACTTGCTAATGTGCTTTTCATACCTTCCTCTTTGGGTCTCCCAACGAACGTGTGTGCCACGCACATCAGTGGTGACACATTATCTATAGGCATTGCAACACTAGTGGATGTTACTTTTGGCGGCTATTTGATGGTCCATCTGGACAGTTTGTAGTAAAATAACCTTTGACGGATATGTTGTGAGGCCTCCTGAGGTTATTGTTTGCATGATGGCGTTGTTGCTTACTTACTGCGCAGGTTTATATGATGTCACAGAGGTAGGAAGGATCAAGGAATGAGAGAACAAGCTGATGAAGATTGCCGCAGATCTAAACCGGAGAGAGCAGGACAACGGTGGACATAGACGAATCTTGTTGCTGGAGGGAGCGTGAAGCTGGGAGTTGAGCTGTGCTTTAGTTCATCTGATCTGGTTCTGGTGCTTGTAGGCGTTTTGTTTCTGGTGGTTGTTTTCTCCTTTCTTTCTAGTTGTTGAGTTGTGTTGGTTGTTTTTGTAGTTTCTACAGGATCTTGTACTCCCTCCGTCCGGAATTAAGTGTCACAAAGTTCCACAAAAGTGGATGTATCTAACACTAAATTATGTCTAGACACATCCACTTTTGTCAAACTTTATGACATTTAATTCCGGACGGAGTGAGTAGTAGTTAGGCTCCGGTGCTGATAGGTTTTTGCCCTGTAGAAAATTTTCCGAGTTGGGCATTTATCAGCGGGTTTCCTATAGGTGTGAGAGCACCCTTCTTTCTTGTATCCTCTTGTGTTGCTTTGCGAGAAGACAATGTATTTCTGTTATGAAAGTAATGGAAATGGGGGTAAGAGGCCGGTTTGAAAAAAAAAAATACCGAGCCTAATCTACACCCAAGGTCCCAGCATGTCTAACGACAAAAAGGTAAGTGTACCATTCATATATCAGTTCATACTTTTTCGTTGGTGTGGGCTAGGGGCTTGATCCGGAGCTCACGCTCACTGTCGCTGTGCACTCACATGTGTCACGCGCGGGTCGCAGCTCAAGTTTTATGGACGGCGACAACACTAGAAGAAACGAACAAACACCCAGACATAACGGTGCGCTAGCTGTAGTGGGCGCACAGTGCACAAAGCCACAAGAGAGCACTGTTGCTTTCAAGTAGTAGAGCTGTACAAAAAAAACAAAGAATGCATCAGTCACATGTTGACATCCTGGAGCTGGCGAAACAAAAAGCTGGAGAAAGAAAAGAAAAAGTACTTGCTAGCAATCAAACACTGTACGCACGTGACTGCCAGGGGACCTTAACTATTTTCACTAGGAAAGAAACACGAACAAGAAGAACCTCGAGAGCATCAATGGTGGTACGTACGTACTCTCGGATCTATGCATGCATTGCACGACACGATCGTCGAGCAGCTAGCCAATCAATGGATCTCCCTGCGCTGCATGCATGCTACTAGGTGCTAGTTCTAGCTGCCAGGTCGTACGTGAGCTCGTTGACGTGTCAGAAATGTTCCGTCGTGCACCCCGGCGTCAGCAGCGGTGCCTTGATGACCTGCAGGATCTGGACCACCTCCGCCATGGACGGCCGGTTCGACGGCACCTGCGACGTGCACACCATCCCCAGCTTCAGCACCGGCAGCGCCTCCTCCTCCGGGAACTCGCCGCCCAGCGCCGGGTCCACGCACTCCACCGCGCCATCCCCGCCTTGCTCCAGCACCGCCCGCACCTGGTCGATCAGCACGGCCACGTCGTCCTCGCCGTACTCCACGGCCCTCCGCCCCGTCAGCAGCTCCAGCACCAGCACCCCGAACCCGTACACGTCGCACTTCTCGTTCACACGCAGGCTGCTGCACGCCAGCTCCGGCGCCGCGTACCCAACGCCGCTGCCATGCATGAACCGGCTGCTTCCACCTCCGCCGCCTTCCGCCTGCTTCGGCTTCCGGAGCAGCCGCGCCAGCCCGAAGTCGGCGATCAACGGGTTACACCTTGAGTCCAGCAGAATATTGCTCGGCTTCACGTTGTAGTGGATCACAGGCGGCCGAAACGACTGGTGCAGGTACGCCAGCCCGCTCGCCGTCCCCGCCACCACCCGGAACCGCTCCTCCCACGTCAGCGGCCGCGGCGACTCGCCGCCTTTGCCGTTGCCGTGGAGCCGCGTCTCGAGGCTGCCGTGCGGCGCGTAGTCGGTCACCAGCAGCTGCAGCTGCGGCGTCCAGTAGTACCCCTTGAGCGGCATCAGGTTCGGGTGCCGCGCCTTGCCCAGCACGCGCGCCTCGCGGTCGAACACGTCGCGGGACTCCACCACGCTCGCCGTCGACAGCCTCTTCACGGCCACGACCCGGCCCTCGCCGACCGACGCGCGGTACGTCGTGCCGAACGCGCCGCTGCGGCCGATCTCCGTCGCCTTGCTCAGCAGCGCCTCCGCGCCGCCCACGAAGTCCTCCGTGCGGAGGTTGCTCCCCGGCCCGAACGTCACCATCTTGCCCGTCGCGAGCTTGCTGGACTTGGTCGAGCTGCCCGTCTCAATGCTCTCCAGCTCCACCAGCTCCTTCTCCGTGTACCCATCATCGGCACCAACGCCGCCGGCCCTCCGCCGCGCTGACAAGTTCAGCAGGGTGATTAGAAGGACTCCGAGGACGATGGACAGCGCGGCACAGATTGCCACCATTGCTGACACGCTCAGGAACCGCCGTTTCCTCGGCACCGTCTCGCCGCCGTCGCCATCTGTGGCCACGCTGCTGTCGTCGCCGTTGTCGTTGTTGTTGTTGCCGTGCGTGTACTCATTGGGGTTGAGCACGAGCGGCTTGGGCACGTCCATCTTGCACGGCTCGGTCACCAGCGGGCTGCACACGCCGAGGTTGCCCTCCAGCGCGCTCGCGTCCAGGCTCTGGAACACGCCCGACGCCGGCAGCCGCCCAACTAGGCGGTTGTGCGAGATGTTCACTGCCAGGAGGCTCTGCAGCCCGCCCAGCTGCTGCGGTATCTCGCCGCTCAGCTGGTTGTACTCCAGCCGCAGAATCTCCAGCTTCTTCAGCTCCCCCATGCCCGCCGGTATCGGCCCAGTCAGGCCGTTGTGCCCCAAGGTCCTGTCAAATCATCAAAACCATCAAATTAATGGCCAAAACGTGTCAAATTTTAAATCACATTGTATAAAATCAAGGAGTGTGTGTTTTTTTTTAGAGCTTACAGAAGGTATAAAGAGGAGCAGGTGCCGATGTTGTCGGGAATGGGACCAGCGAGGTCGTTGCCGTCGAGCTGGAGCACCGCGAGGCTGCCGGACTCGCAGAGGTCGGCGGGCACGGCACCGTACAGCCCGCTGCTGCGGAGGTCGAGCACCGTCAGGTTGCGGAGCAGGCCGAGCTCCGGCGGCAGCTGCGTGCGGAGCTCGTTGCGTGAGAGGTTGAAATACCGCAGGCTGGAGAAAGAGCGCCATCTCGGCCGGGATGCCGCCGGCGAGCTGGTTGTCCGAGAGATCGAGCCACTGCAACGTCTCCGCCAGCCTCGTCGACCCGGACGGCAGCACGCCGGAGAGCGCGTTGGACGACATGTCGAGGGTCTCGAGCCCGACGTCGAACAGTGCCTCCGGTATGCTGCCGCTGAGCCTGTTGCCCCTGAGGTGCAGCTCGGCGAGCCTGGTGCAGCCTGTCATTGCCTCCGGGATGGGGCCGGAGAGCTGGTTCCTGGACAGCTGAGGTAGCTGAGGTCCTTGAGCTCGCCGAGCGAGTCGGCAATGCGCCGGTGAGCACGTTGTCGGAGAGGTCGAGCCTCTGCAGCGCGGCGAGGTCGCCGAGCCACGCGGGGACCTCGCCCGAGAGCCGGTTGCCGGACGCGGAGAGGCGAACCAGCGAGGCTAGGCGCGCGATGGATGGCGGGAGCTCGCCGTCGAACGCGTTGTTGCTGACGTCGAGGACGCTGAGGTGCGGGCACATGCCGATGTCCTCCGGGACGGCGCCGGAGAAGCGGTTGCCGCTGAGGTCAAGCGTTTTGAGGTTGTGTAAGCCGCTAATGCCGGCGGGGACGGGGCCCGAGAGGCGGTTCCCGGAGAGGTCGAGCGTGCGGAGGCGCGAGAGCGGCCAGAGCGCTGCGGCGAAGTCCGGTGCCCCGGAGAGCTGGTTGTTGGACATGTTGAGGTGGAGCATGAGCGGGCTGCTGGAGAGCGCGTTTGGTATGTCGCCCGAGAGTTTGTTGCCGGAGAGCACGAGGAAGCGGAGTGTGGACGGGAAGGAGGAAGGGAGTTGGCCGGAGAAGGCGTTGGCGGAGAGGTCGAGGTACCGTAGCGCGGGGAGGAGGGGCAGGTCGTCTGGGAGGGCGCCGGAGAGCGCGTTGCGGGAGAGGTCGAGGGAGCGGAGGGAGGGGAGAAGGGAGAGGCCTGGGCGGAGCGCGCCGGAGAGGTTGTTGCCGGCGAGGGAGAGGGACTGGAGCGCGGGGAGGCGGTCGAGGCCGCGGGGCAGGCCGGAGACGGAGGAGAGAGCGAGGCCGTCGAGGGCGAGGCGGAGGACGCGGGAGGTGGCCGGGTCGCACTCGACGTGCGCCCAGCCGCAGGGCGTGGCGTCGGACTCGGCCCACGTGGCGAGCGCGCCGGACGGGTCGGTGAGCGCCGAGCGGAAGACCACCAGCCCGAGCACCTCCTCGTTGACCGGCATCGGCATTTCGGCTGCCGCGAGCACCGGCGCCGAGTGCAGCAGCAGCAGCCCGACGACGGCGAACAGTAGCAGCAGCAGAGTGGGAGGAGCCGCCATTTCGTGCCACCGCGTGCCGGGATGGATGGGCTGGCTGACTGACAGTGTCACACTGATATGGCAATGGTGTGAATCAAGGTGGCGGTAGATCTAGCTTAGATAAGATAGGTAGTGGCGCAGTGGGCGCTGGATACATGGTATGGACCGAGCTGGGAGAGGTTTTGGTGTGATCATGGTGGAGGCGCGCGGTTGGATCGGCGCCCGCCCGTGACTGAGCGCGTGGGCGGGGGTAGGTTGGACGCATGGAAAGCAACAAAAGACTTCACGTTCTCGCTGCCGCGCCGGCCGGAATACGACGCCACCGCGCGCAATTCAGGGCAGGCGCCGCCACTGTTACTGTCTATCCACTGCAGAGGTATCCAGCACTAGTACCACCGGTGGTATAGTCACAGTGGGATAATTACGGCATCATGGCATGGCCCGACCGCTTTTACGCTACATTCTGTCACGCGCCGGTGCTCTGTGGATGCAATTTGGCTATATGCTGTAGTGCTGTCCTGGTCAAGCTCTTTCATCTTCATCTGTAATCACTCCTGTCTGTCGGTTTTAATCTGGCAGTAGAGGGAGCCACGATGTTTTTAGATAACTCTACAGTAAGATGGTTTGAAACATGAGGTTAATGTGTCTGCCCCCCGAAAGGGAGAAACAAGGTAAAAAATCTGATAAGAACAGCAGATACTGGGATTTCTTCTGAAAGAAAGCCAACAGCAGATACTGAGAATTATCTTAAATATAGGGAACAGCAGATACTGGGATTTTATCCATTATGTGTTCAACGGCCTGATTGCACGAATGCATTCAACGACTGCAATTTCTTGACTGTATAACTTTATTCAAATCATGGGGGTGGGGGGCGCACTGCAAGTGCAACTATACATGCCGTGTGCTCTACAATTTGAATCCTTGACAGTTTGCCACCCCTATCTACTCTCTCCCACACTACGCCCAGATGAGCATACAGGTTCCAAGAACCACTTGTGCTGTTATACATTGCACCAAGTTCCAAGAACCCATGGCCACTATACTTGGATTATGCACTATTGCACTGTACTACCTCCAGCTTGTAAGCACAAACTTCTATACGTATAGACTCAACAGCAAATGAGAACTGTATCAACAACAGAACAGACTCGCATAGTGTACACTTTATCATCTCGGTGTTGTTAGCTGGGCTTGGAACGAAACCATTTCTTCAGAGAACAGACGACGACGATCACGCGGCGCCATCGAGCGGCTGCTGCGTCTTCCGGAGGTTCCAGTGGAGGCCCTCGTGGATGCTGCGGAGGAAATCGGTGGTGGAGTCGACAAGGCATGCCGTCGGCACGGGCCAGGGGGAGATGCTGCAGATGAGAGCGTCGCCGGGAGCTAGCTGCTTCCGGTCCTTGCCGTCGAAGGACGCCCACGCGTGGCCACGGCTGTTGTACGGCACTTGGATGCGCAGCGTCACGTACTCCGGCAGGATCAGCGGCCTGAACGACAACGAGTGGGGACAGATCGGCGTGAAAAGGATTCCGGGGACCTGCATTGTTCCAGAGAGTACCACCAAGGCGTTAGAGACCAAAACAGCTTTGTGAGGAGTCGTGCTGGAAGGGGAAGGACACAGCGGGGCTTCCTTGGGATGGACGTTGGATTCTGGATCTGAGAGGGCAGAGTGAGTGAAACGAGCCTCTGATAGGTGGCTAGGGAACAGGACAGTAACCTGTGCTTACTGCTTGTCACAAAGCCCTCAAAGACCGAGAGGTTAACAGTGCAAATACGACGCAGAGCCCCCAATGACCGAGAGGTGAACAGTGCAGAGGCACAGGGCCCTCAAAGACTGAGAGGTTAACAGTGCCAAGATACCAAAGCCCCCAATGACCGAGAAGTTAACAGTGCGGAGTGCACAAACCGAGAGGTTAATAGTGCAGGGGACAAGTGGTAACAAAGTTGCAGGCCTCTCTGCTATGCTGGCTAACATGAAATTCAAAAGGGAAACATCACTTTTACTACTCCAGGTTAAAAGGGGGGAAAATTACTTCTTCCTTATTAGGCTTGCTTATCAGAAAGCATCAATGGTCATTTCGAATTCTGACTGTGCTAACAGGAGAGCTGCAGGCCTCTTTACTGTGCAGAATAAATATGAACTTGTATGAAGACATCATTTTTAGCTACTCATGATTATTTTTGTCGGATAGTTGTAGGCAGCACAAAACAAAATTACTGCTTCAGTCAGTGCTCAAAGCAGTGTGGACCATCAATTTTTTTTTGAACAAACCCAGTTTTAATTCAAAAGGAACGTGTCTATCTGACACAGATCTACACTTTATAGACAGCACTGGTGGAATTGCAGGTTCTAGCTAAAAGTTCCGTAAGATTTCAGGTAATATCACAGATTTTAGTCCCAAGTAAGAAAAGCAATCGCAACACTTACTGCAACGATCCCAACACAAGGGTGCAAACAAAGTAGGGCACATACCTGTGGATGGACCATGGATCCTCCAGCTGCTAAAGAGTATGCTGTGCTTCCAGACGTTGTCGATATGATGAGCCCATCCCCTTGTACACATGTAACGAATGAACTGTCACAGTAGCACTCCAGGTAGGTAAGGTAAGATGATATCCCACGGTCGATTGTAACTTCGTTCAATACTAGGATTGGCTCCTCGGTCTCGAGCTCATCCTTGGCCGAATCACGGATTACATGACACTGTAGACGGTTTCTCAGTGTTATGCTGAAAGGTCCCTTCAGCACATTGTCCAAGCAATCACGGTATTGCTCGCTTGCTGAAAACAAAAGTTAAGGACTACTTATATGTAAACTGCCAACAGGAGAGTAGCTTGAAAGCTTCAGGTGTGATTTATCTACTAGCTGGCAGATAAATTTTAGACCAACTAAAATCAGCCTCACTGAATATGTAGGTTGGAGTAGCAAAACATCAACAACTAATAGTTGTAGGAAAAGAAAAGTGTACCCTATATATGTATATAAATTTTCAATATCTGTATATACAAACTTAAAAACATTGCCGCATAAGTTACTGATAGATAATAGTACGAGAGAAAAGGCTAAACAAAAAACCAATAGAGACCATAAACAATTAAATTTTAGCAGCATAAGTAGCAAGCATTCATCATCGATGATAAAGGATACGGAAAGGTGTCATGAAACCCAGTGATCCCATGGCGAATGCAACAACAGGAGGAACTGGTCCTTTGAACAATGATGCAGCCTGTTATGAGATGTTGAATCGATAGTTAGTTTCAGTAGCGGTCCAGCTGAAATTGAACCAAATTAATTATTCCATGCTTACGAATCAAAACCAAAATATGGAAAGAAAGTAGTTTTTCTTAACAGAACAATTGGTTCGGCCAAACCGTGTCAGTACTTGAAATAGCATGCGAAATAAAAAAATTCTTAAAAAAATAGCACGCAAATATGAAATTCAAACATCTAATATCTGAACAATCAAAAAAATACGTATCCTGTAAGTTGGTTTTCATAAAAGTTTGCAGTATAACTTTCCATTTTGAAGCACCCATAAGAACTATTACTGAAGAGATCTATAAACCTTCTACATCAGTTGTTCACCAATGTAAAAGCTCTGCAATGCCTGGTCAGGGAGGCAATCGCAGATTCAGAGAACTACAAATAGGTGCTGTAGTAATACCAAAATAAGTTATTTTAGCCATTATCGACCATTGTATAACTAAAATGTGAATCTTCAAAGAAGTCTTACAAAATGGATCAAATAATGGATTTACTTACCCATAGAACAGTTCCATCACCGCCAAGAGTTACAATGAGATCAACCTTCGTGTGCAACATCTTTGTCTCGTCATCTATCCAAATATTATAATTAGTTGGAGGGGAAAGAGGGGTTGCTAGGCTGAATAAATTAAGAATGGAAATATCTGAAAGACTAATAAAAGTCAAAATAAGAACATAATAACGTATAAAAGAAAATGTTGGTCATATAATCAGGCAAGGGAGAGGTAGGTTTGTAACTAAAAGTATAGTACTAGCAGTTACAACTTGCAGCTATTCTGCAGCCCATTTGGTTGCACATCACTCAAACAAAACATTATTTATCTTTTGGTATAAGAAAACACAGCTTTAATACTGTGTTCAGTTCAGCCAATATGATTTGCATGGATATCTAGTGTAAGTAATTTTATTTATATTGATTCAATTATCAGGAAAATTCTTCCTTCATAAGAATCTGAGAAACAGAAAAAACTCTAGTCCATAGCTGAAGTAAGAAATTAATTCTTGATTAAATGTTCTGAAAAGAAAATCTGGAGTAGCATGAAAGAAGTACATTAGAATAAATTCTCCTACCATTATCCCATGTTTGAACGAAGTTGTTGTCGGTATCTTGTGTCAGGAGTTCCTTGCTAACCCATGGCTCCACAATGATATTAATATTTTTCTGCTCCTTAAGCCATCTGCATTAAAATCAATGGCACTTTTTTTTAGTGATGCGAGTGCGATATATATCTTACAAACATGATGCATATGACCTATGTAAGCAGTACTTGCATCAGTCATGGCCAGATAATTTGAATACGTAAATGTATAACTGAAGACAAGTGATTGTTGTACTGGCGAATACATAACAACATAACCTCGTAGTTCAGAAAGATGGAAAATATATTGTTCTTGAATATTTTCAGTGATAAGTTTCACATAAACATGGAAGTAATACTAGGAACCAGTGCTGCAATATACTCCCTCCGTTCTTAAATATAAGATGTTCTAGCTATTTCTCATGGTGACTAGATACACACTAATATGAGTGAACATGTATACTAAAAGTTGTCTAAATACATGTAGACATATGTGAATGTGGAAAAGAGCTAAAACATCTTATATTTAGGAACGGAGGGAGTAGAAGAGAACGCACCTGACCATTTCAGCACAAAGAACACGAACTGAGTTGGAGTTAGGTTTGGTTATGAAAAGTACTGTTTGTGGCTTGGATTCCCACTTCAGCAAGATCTGAAACCAAGGTATCCGTTGTCATGCAAATAGAGACATGCAAAAAAATCACAGAATGTGGTCAAGTGATTCCAGGTACTCGGTTAAATGGGTTAAATGGGTACAGCATATTATATCAAAATGAAACAGAGGAGAAGCTCAACCTGTTTATTGCTGCGCTCTGCTGTTGTAATATCTCCTTTTTCAAAGGAAACAAAGTCATGCTTGTGCTGCCCATTTTTGTTGCCATTGCATCCCCATGAAAGTCTAAAAGATGCTTTTCTTCCCACCATCTTGTGACTAGATCTTGGGTTAGGTCCAGGAACTTCATCCTGGAGAACCTCGTGTGAGCATATCCCATGGTTTCCGCAACATTCTGTTTGATCAGATGCAGGTGCCTCAAGTGTTGGTTGCCTAGCCAGTATCCCTAGGTTATCATCGGGGCAACTGCCACAATCTGCACAAGATAGCAGTCCAGTTAGATTTTTCTCAGAGGGTTATACTCCAATGCATTGGAAAACATCATAATGCATTCTACAGTACAACCTATGGATTATCCATTTTGGAATCGATCCAATGATACTATGATATTCCGTGTGGACAAATACAAAAGTGTGACCATAGGAAGAATGCTGTAATGACACAAGCCGAAAATTTGATAAGCCTTCCTTATGTGAAGTAGGACTAATCAAGCGCATAACTATGCCAAGGATTTTATCCTTGATTTACCTTACAAAATATGGTGATAATATACCAACAGTAAATTTTGGATCACAGAGAATTCGGAAACTGTTTTTTTTTATGCCCTGAAGTAGTATGACACACATCAATCGCTAACTCTCAGCTCATCACATGATACTGTCCGTTCAAAGTAAAAGCCTCAACTGCAAAGGTACAAATCTAACCTTTCAGTTTACTTGGTTGTTTGCGCTCCGTCTCTAACTCATATTTACGTTTCCATTCTGCCGCCTCCGCTTGAGCAGCAGCTTTCCCTTCGGCAACTCGTCGTAGTGCTTTTGCAACAGCTTCAAGTTCACAGAATTGTACAGGTCACTACTTGGAGTGCAGATAGAAAGCAGAACATATGTGTATGTAACTGTTATATAAGAGGATTCAGGTAGGGTCATCTTAAGTTTGTGTCTCCTTACTTCTCATAGCCTCTGAAAACTCCACAAGGTGTGCATCAGTTGACTTGATAGGAGTTTGAGCAAGATATTCATAAGCTGCTTTCTCCGATTCTACTGAACTAACTGTAGAGAGGGAGCCCTCACTTTGATGTGAGGCTAAGACATTTAGATTTACTCTTTGCTCAGAAACCTGCAATGCAAGAAAGGTCTGTCAGTAAGACAACGTGGTAATTTGATGAGGGGAGCGAAGTCAAAACTTCTCCCATCTTTCCTTTTCCTTCTGAAAGGGACTTTAATCCATTTCAGTTCATAGCCAACAAACTGAAAAATTAAGCATATTCGAAGTTGCAGGCTAACATTGTAAAAGCGTGTTGACCTTACCTGTCCTAGCTAATCCCAAATAAGCAAAATTACAAGCGCTGAATATTGTCCGGTCAACTCAACTTATAAGCGCATACGGACATATGAACTTGTAAGTTGTATGCTCCCTAACCCAGGCCCCACTGGCTTCAGTTTCTACTCTCTTTTTTTTTCTTTTTTCTTTTTTGAAACAAGCAGTTTTGACATGAAAACAGGTGATCAAGCCTAAAGCTAAACCAAACAAATGAGCAATTCACTCTATAGTCTGTACTATTTAAAATAAATACAAAGTCCAATGTTGCTAAATGCGCTCTAAATTTTATCAAGTACATATATAGCGCTCTAGTAAAAGGGAGAATATTGAAAACTGGAAATAAAATTTAAAAAATGATAGATCTGGGTAAATGATCAGGGGTGCTTCCCAAAACCGTCGGAGTTAAATTTGGGAAATGCATGTAAGGTGAAACATTAGCTTGTGAAAGCCTGCCTGGGATTTGTACTCTGCACTACATGTGTGATGATCCAAATCAGAATTGGTGCCCTGCTATGCAGACGTGAATTGATGGCGCACATCTAAGAGAGCACACCACAAAAATGGGGAAAAGGTCCTAATGTCCAGTGGCACTTATTTAATTCAGAAAGTAAACTAATGCCCACTGGAATTCAAACCTCCTCCCAACTGCAAGCTAGTAGTACTAACGAAAGTAGGTGATTGGAAAAAAAAACGTGCGGAGGCTTGCTCCGCACTACGGTTTGTTAGAGGCACCGCCCATAACCATTTGGCACGCAAGGGGGTACTAGGACGAACATGTCGAAGAGATGGATGAGAAAGTGACACGCATTTTCAGCTATCTACCAACGGCCAACAGGTGTGTACGTGCGTACCGTCTGGACCAACGATCCGTAGCTCGGGGCGGCCGGGATGGGTATCGGCCCGGGTTCAGGCTCCGGAGCCTGGAATCCGGCGGCGCGAGCTGGGCTGCCGCCGTGGACGGCTGCTCCTGCCAACAGAGAAACAGAGCATTCGTCAGCACCAAATTGGCGGTTTCGAAACAACGGCCGCGCAGAATGCTCGAATCCGAAGCAACCGCGAGCGGAATTGCGGCGGGGCTGGGCAGAATCCGGGCGCCCAGGCCCCCAAAACCACCTCTCCCCGGCCCAAGCTAGCGAGGTCGGACCGGAGGCGCCGGGCGCGTGCGTACCTGCTGGGCGTGGGCGGGGTCGCCGAGCGGCATGGCTGCGCGATCCGCGTGACCTCCTCTGCTCCGCCCGCTGCTTCCGCCTCTGCTCGCCCTCGTCGTCGTCGATTCCCGTTTGGCTTTGGCTTCGCGGCTGGTTTTTCTCTGCTTGCTTGTTGGGCTGGGGCAGTGTACGTGCGTGCCTGGTCTCGGCTTTGCGAAGGGGAGGTGGGTGGTGGAGCAGGGGTGGTTGGGTGCGTGCGCGGGCCGACGAAGCCGAGGACGATGGCGAGCACCACCTCCCACCGATTCGGGGCTATTTATCGGCGGCCGGCCGAGGGTTGACGCCGACGGGAGCTGACTGGTCGGGTCAGGGGCCGGTGGGGCCTACCCGCAGCGATCTTGACGCGTGCGCTGGGGTTGGGGGTTGGAGAGGGACGGCGAAGGGAGATCTTTCTCTGTTTTGCTTGCTCCGTGTTGGGATGGATAATCAGTTCCAAATTCTCGACCCTTGGTAAAAAAAAACATATTTTCACAATTATATGTATCTTCTATTGTTATTGATTATACCTTTTTATAAACATTTACATGTGTAATCTAAGACAGGCGGTCCTTTGGTTCGCAGGGGCGTCGCTACAGGTTTACTTTTATTGAAGTGGACGTGTTATGCTCTCAAGCTAGTTGCTCCGCCGCTTACTCCCATTAGATGCTAACAATGCTCTTGCGGTAGGCCGCCATTAGAGGAATGAGAATTGTCCTTTTAGCACGTCTACCGCCATTCTAGAGATGACTCCTTGAGCCCATTGCGGACCGAACTCAGAGGACTTGAAAGAGCGTTGGGTTTCTCGTTGAATTAATTCTCGGTTCGATCATCATCATTGGCCCGTACTTGCTAGCCCTCTCTCATATATGGATATGCGTAGCATTGTTGATCTTAGGATTTGGATTAGGATACATTAGGGAAGCAAACTTTGCTAACTAATATCAAGTGCACCTGATTACATTTGATTATTCACTATTGACCAATAAATCTTGCTCAAGACTATTGTGCTCATGCTATTGTAATGCACAAACGGGTCTCCGTTTCTTTGAAGGTCAAGATTGTAACCGAGGCGGTGGGGAAGACATCCCCGGAGACTCCGGTCTCACTTCACAGAAATTGTCTACTCCTTGGTGAATACTCGTAGATGGCATGTCGGGAGTCCGACCGGAGACTCCGGCCCTTCATCGAGGCTTTAGGGCAATTCGAACAGAGGCATCCCCCGGAGTGTCCCCCGAGTCATCCAGGAGACTCCGGTCCCCTGTTCTGCTCATTGTTGAATTCTTACATATGCCCTCCCCGGAGCTAGCCCGGAGCAACCCCGGATACTTGCATGTCTCCGCCCCAGGCCGGAGACTCCGGGGTAAGTTGCTCTGCAACGGCTAGAAATGGGAGAGGGGTATAAATACCCCCTCCTTCTTCCCCAAGAGATAGCTCATCTAGCATTGAGGGCACCATTAATTGAGCTCACCAAAAGCTAGGTTTCTCCCAATCCCTCCACCCAAACTCGTTGATCTTTGGAGTATTGAAGGAGAAGCCCCAATCTATATCTTCACCAAGACGTTTTCCATCCCCCCTCATTCACTTAAGGGATTTGAGTCTAGGGTTTCCTTGTGGAAAACCTAGAGTTCATTGTTACTCACTTGTTTTTGTAGCAGATTCTTGGTGTTCTTGAGAGCCCCAATTCAGTTGTGGGTGTGTGGTTCAAGCTCATTGTAAAGGCTCTGGTTTCCGCCTCAAAGGATTCCATAGTGGAAGGTGAACTAACTCTTTGTGGCGAGGTTCATCATAGAATAGAGTAAGGCATTTGTGGCGTTAAGTAGGCCTTGATGGCGAAACTCATACTCTTCCAACGAGACGTACTCCCCTCAAAAGGAGAAACTCGGGAATACATCTTTGTCTTCGCGTGCTTCAGCTATTGGTTCCTTCTATCCTTTACCTTTACTTTGTGTTTATATCTTGCTTAGGTAGCCCTTGCCATATAGGTAAATTCACTGTAGTTGTATATCTAGAGAATTTACCTTTGTATCAAGCCTAAATCGGGAAAATATTAAAATTTGGAAGTAGCACCTATTCACGCCCCCCTCCCCCTCTCTAGGTGACCATACTATCCGTTCACCATGTTGCATGCGTATATAAAATGAGAGGGAGCCTGGCGACATGTGTTTTATGAGTTAGCCTATGTTTTCTTATTGCATCCCCCATCCCCTCCCCACACAGATATAAACCTAAATGATTACACAGATCGTGGTACAAACACAGAAGCAACATGAAGATCGAAACATCTCTCTGTGAATGATAGGGCGTTATCGCTGGGGACCGGAGGGCATCACAATGGTCATGCGCATGACTACTTCCTCTATGTCAATCCCTTCTTCCCCTAACCTCTCTTACAACAAGCGGGCAACGGTGGACACTATTGTGCAACGTAATGTACCCTTGCCTCTCTTTGTTTATGATGATCAACATGTTAGTTAGCAAACAATACCATATGATGACGCAATAATGATGGATTAACTCTAACAATAGCATCCGGGTTTTGCACGCAAATGTCTCAATAAACACAAATGCTCGAAGAAAGAGTCAATGGATGATTTCAGTAGGGATTTGAAGGCGAAAAAATCACTTTACCTCCTAGGTGCACATTGCTCCCTTTACCGAGAAAATACATTTTGAAGTTCAAAAGATTCCAAAAAAAACTTTGTGCATACATCTCCATGTTATATGAGTGCACATCAAGATTCTTGACAAACTGAAAAATTTTGAGATTTGTGTAAAAATATAAAAAAACACATGAAAAGGCTTATGATAGCACCAAATTTTATCTCTCTACACATACCACTAAAAATTCAGACTTTCGCTGATTTTGTGCATGTATAGGATGAGAAGATGTATACACAACTTTTTTTGAATTTTTTTGACACTTCAGAATAGGTTTAAAATGCATTTTGAATAAATTGATAAATATGCACCCGGGTGTCAAAACGCTAACGCCGCTCCCATGAAGGCTTATTTGTAAACCTGTTGTTTCTTCCAAAGATTTCAGGCTTCTGGAAAGCATGTCTATTTTCTGGGTGAAGCTACAATATTCAGGACATAAAGGTAAACAAGGCATCTCTTTCAATCAGTATGATAAAATTCAAGATTTAGAACAAACATATAAATATTATATTGCTGTTTTAAGGTAAGGTGAGGCAAGGCGAAGTGGACTTGTGGAACCTTCGTGGTTACTAGTATGGGGTAGGCATTAATTCCTTGGTAGGCCCATTCTTCCTCTAGCTGCGACACTTCGAGCAAATTGTGATTAGATTAACCCCACGTTGTGGGAAAGGAATTATGTGATTGGCATATCGTTGCCTCTGCTGGACATGACAGGGTCTTGTTATTCTAATTTCTAAAGAAATATTGCTAAATACATCTAGGGAATGTACACATATACAGGATAGACTCACATAACAATAGTAATAGACGCGCAGGGTACCATTAACTTGCACTTGCAAGGCACTAAGATTAGTTTTTAAAAGTCAGATTTACGCATGTAGCTTAGTTGGATGATTAGTGTATATCCTTCAATTGCCAAAAACCATGTCTATCTTCCAAATACGTATATATTCGCGGGATTTAAATCATATGTGATGCGAGGAAAAACAGTGCGGACTAATTATTCGCGGGATTTAAATAGTTCTTATAGTGGATCAAATAGTTTTGCACTTATTACTCGGTTAAAAGAGCACATTATTAATTTGATTTTTAACAAAACTTTTACGGGATTAAAAAGGTCAAAAGGGGTCCCAATTGCCTAATCGACCACCGGCCTATTCAATAAGTAAGTATTATTCTGAGATTAATCATGCATACACATTGGTCAATACCGGAATTTGTTGTTCATGCATTAAAAGCACCGCAGACTGCCTGCACCGAACCGGAGAGAAGCCACCCAAGCACGTCCTGACGTGTCGCCCGGAGCAAACGAGGCCGAGCTCACAAAATCCGTGTCCACGCAGGGTACCGTTAACTTGCATTTGGCACTAAGATTAGCTTTTTAAAGCCAGATTTACGCGTGTAGCTTAGTTGGATGATTAGTGCATATCCTTCAATTGCCAAAAACGATGTCTATCTTCCAAGTCCGTATATTCTATACAGTACTGTATATGTTATGAAAATGAGCGATTAAAAGAATGCGCAAGTCAACTGGCTGGAATTCGACTTATTCCAGCAATGGCCTGGATGATAGCGACATTTTACCCAGAAGAAGCTACGAGGCATTTCAATTTCGAGCAGCTTAATTAATTAATTATCCGCAAGCCCTTAATTTCTTTTGTTGCGTGTGTGTGTGCGCGCGCTTATCTGCAAGATCGACTTGATTATTGGCCGATTCAAGGTTTTTTTGTGTGTGGAACACATGATCATGCATACATTCCAATACTAACAGCAATGATGTGTCACTTCAAAAGAAAAAGAAAATGCAGTGATGTGTGCAGATCCATGGAAACTAGGAAAACGTCGCCCATGCCGTAGAAACTCGGAAAGCGTCCTTCTCTTGTACTACGTACGGTCGATCTCGACAAGATATATTTTCAAAGGATTCCGATCTCGGAAGGTGTTGGTCGTGGATGGATGGATCGGCTGCTGCACACGTCCGACGACGCGCGCGGGAGACGACGATCGAGATGGACGCGGGAGACGAGATCTTTCCGCGATTAGAATACGGAGGCGGTGGTTGGTAACTGGCCAACTGCGAACTTTTTCCCGCAAAAGAAAAAACAGGAAAGGTAAAAAGGTGTGGACAGAAAGGGAGGTCGGTCGAGGAATAGCGTTTCGCTTGCAGTACGATCGAGGGCAGGCAGCCTTGGACTCGTCGAAACGTGAGCACGCAATCTGCTACCATCGCGGAACTCCGCGAACCTTTTTTCTTTTCAACGGGAACTCGCCGAACTTTGGGGAAAACTCTCAAAATGAGTTTCAATGTGAGGTGATGTTCCGATCAATAGTGAGGTGATAGTGCTGACTTCGTCAGTCTCAAAACTCGATCCGTCGGCTTAGTCTTTCAGAGATACTCATACTGATATGGTGTGTACGTACGTGTTCATAGAGGTGGGTGTATGCGCGTGTTTGTGAGCGTCCGTGTCTGTAATATGCGGCGTAAAAACCAAAAATTAAGTAATCAAAAGAAAAATAATACACAACTGGACTAAATGAGCACAAATCACCGCAACACGACATCAACAGCTCCCCGAGAGACCCTCGCGCCGACAGCTATCACATCTAAGGCGTCCACCACTCGGAGCAACCTCACGAGAGGAACACTTATGACAACCGGTTGCAAAGGGACAAGTTTATATTCTTGTAGACAGTGTTGGGCCTCCAAGTGTAGAGGTTTGTAGAACAGCAGCAAGTTTTCCTTAAATGGATTACCCAACGTTTATCGAACTCGGGGAGGAAGAGGTCAAAGGTATCCCTCTCAAGCAACCCTGCAATCACGATACAAGAAGTCTCTTGTGTCCCCAACACACCTAATACAATTGTTAGTTGTATAGATGCACTAGTTCGGCGAAGAGAGAGTAAAATACAAGTGAGATGGATGATTATAAGTAGTGTCAAGAGATCGTAATGGAGTTCATAGACGGGGTGCCATGAGCCTACTGGTAGAACCACGGGGGAAGTGATAATACGACAAACAGGAACACCGAGTTTACTCAAGTTCGGTACGACGCAACTAGGCGGCGTTCCTACTTCTGCAATCTCACTAAATCAGGGTTGAAACCTGAAGTATACAAAGTACAATGTGAGTATGGTTTCGCTAACTCGGCGAGGATCAACTTCTTGGCGAGTTGGCTTCTAGCTAATTGTTCTCTGTCTGTTCGTTGCTCCAATCTGGCTTTATATAGATAGCCAGATTAGGGCTTACAGAAAGGAAACTTAGAAAACTACGGAAAGTATCTAACTTAGAAAGTAAGGAATCCGTCTTCTCCTCCAAGCCACACCACTTTGGGTCGTGGTCCGGGTTCTTCTAGAATCCGGCTTCCTGCGCATCAGCTTACTGGGCCGCCCAATGGACTATGATCCATTACCTACGGGCCTAATCCGGCTTTTAGGCCACTGCTAGACATACCCCTAATCGGTATATATCCGACAGTAGCCCCCAAGAAGTATTAAGACTTCATTCTGCCATTCTTCGTTCATTAGAATTTTTTCTGAGAAATATCGGCGTTTCGTCTTGATTCTTCTTCTATCAAAAACCTCTTAACCCAAAACTCGGATTTTACCAAAGTCCGGCTTTTCTTGCACGAGCCTTCGCGGAAAAGGAACCTCATGACATCATCGATGAAATCCTGCTGATGTCACGGACGTTTGGGTTCAGTCAAACCCTGAAACGTATCCTCTGACAGATTCTCTCGCGGGAAACGAGGAGATAGCAATAATCACCCCGTCCCCTCATTTCCCGGATTTTTTGGGCGTTACACGCGTCGCGCATCCAACGGCTAATATAGCCGATGGAGCTAATCTCCGCGCATTTGGGCTATAAATAGCCGTCTAAGGGGCTCTGTTTTCCCTTCCGCTTCATTCTTCCTCCTCGAGCACACAACGCACAGCACCCAGAGCCCAAGTTCGAGAGCACGCAGAGACCAAGCCCCCGAGCTTCTCCTCGGAAAAACCATCGGAGGAACTAGCTCACGACCGCGCCGCCAGAAAATGGCCACCGGAGATTCCCCCCGCGGCTCTTACTCGGCGAGCGCCGCCGTGGACATCGAAACCATCATCAACGACCTGAACCCCCTCCTAGACTCTCTGCTTCGCACCACTGCGAACGCGCCGGAGAGGGCCTCCGGCGAACCGGCTAGCGGGGATTTTCCTCCCATGGTCGGAAACACGCTGCCGCTGTCGACCACTGCTCCTCCTCCTCCCTTCTCCGAGCCTGCGGAGGAGGATACTACTCGCTGCGGTGATAACGTCGTCGCTTCCGCCACCGCCAGAGGTGAAGACGAAGGAGAAGAAAATGTCGGGAATTGGAGCCACTGCAATGTGGTTCCTTCTCTTATCCCGGCATTGGAGAAGGAAGGATTCGTGGTGAAAGACAAATGGCGGGTGAACGAGGACGACTCTGAGCCGTCTCTGCGACCCGGCGAGTGGGTTCTCCTGGCTTCCTATATCAACCGAGGTATGGGATTCCCACTTTCCGCCTTTTTATGCCAAGTCCTAGATCACTATAGGATTTAGCCACACAATCTGTCACCCAACTCCATTCTCTACTTAGCCGGCTTCGAGGCCCTTTTCGAGGGTTATCTAGGGATAGAACCTCGCCTGAATTTCTGGAAATATTGCTTTGGCGTTAAACGCAACCCCTCTGAGGGCGCCCTTCCGACTTGCGGGACTATCTCCTTTACCCTCTGTAGGTTAGGAAGGATTGGTTTCCCAAGATCAAGACATCCTAGTCCGTCAAATTTTGGACGGGCTCGTTCTTTTATCATGCGGATGTTCCGTTTCCTGGAAAGGAAACATGCATTCCGTCTTTTGTCAATTCCGCGGCCACACCCCAAGACAATTGGACGTTGGACGCGGTCCAGGTTCTGCCAACAGACCTGATGAGGATCAAGATACGAATTGCCAAACTCGTCTCCGCCACTCCTCCGCTAACCGGCATGGATACAATCCTTTGCTGGTTCGGAAGGTGGATCCAACCCTTTGCATATCGCGGAACCTGGCTTATGTGTGAATACACGGGCCCCGACGACGCGATGAGGGCGACGAAGAGCGCATTGTCGAAGAAAGACTTCAAGAAGCGCGTGAATCAGTTGGTTTCTACTCGTGACCAATACGAAGAGAGTTGGCCAATGTACCACGCAAAAAACCCTGCTCCAAAGGTATACTTCTTTCCTTTGGGAAATTTCTTGAATCCTTGTCTTCTTTTTCTCGGATGCTTTTGATTCTAACCCGGACTTTTCTTATTTTGTCAGCTTCTTGATCTTCCTGAAGCAGAACTTGCTACCGATGAGGAGTTGGATGCACTTCGCGCCAACTTCTAGTCTACTCAAGAGGTCATCGATCTTGACGGCGTGGTCGTCGCTACTTCCAGGTAAAAACCCAGGTTTTCCATTTGTATGCTTTTTGTTGCATTTTTTTTGTTTCTCGGAATCTTACTTCTCGGATTTTTTTTCTCTTTTCTTTTGTAGCCTTGACCCTACCACTTTGAAGGGGAAAGGCCAGAAGAAACATAAGGTTGTTGCGCAAACAGAAGTGAAACCATCTCCCGCCGCTGCGCCAGACACTCCAACAGCGGCTGGGGAGGAGAACTCGGCTGCCCGGGAAGGAGAATAACCCCTGCAATCCAGCTAGCCCATTGCATCCGACTCGGATGCGAGGGAAAAGGCGGTCGGAAGAGGCTAGGCCTTCAAATATTCCCAAAGAAGAGACCATCCCGAATTTCGACAGTGAGTTTAAGGTAAAGCAAGAAGACTGTTTTGATGAACACGGATATATTCATCCGTGAGCGAAAAAACATTTTGCTCGTGCTCCCCTAATCTGTCCTTGGCCACAAGGCGGACTTATTGTTAGGAATAATTAAGTATTCTCGCCCCACCAGGTCATACAAGACGGCCTCCACCATGTGGGAATTACATTTGCATAATATGCTAAGGAATTTTCTGACAACATTGCAAGCTTGCAAAGGATGAGCCAGGTAAATACCTCTAGCCCCCAAGCGTTAATTCAAAAGTATTCTTTTTGTTTTTGGCTTAATGCTTTTCTCTTTTGCCTGCTTATTTTTTGACTAAGCAACTTTTCTTTTATCTATGTCTCAGAAAACTGCCGAGACCATAAATATGGAAGTTTTCAACAAGCTTACCATTAAGAACAAGGAGGTTAAATCTCTGCTTGGTATTCTTAATGACAAAGACTCAGAGTTGGCCTCAGTTTAGCAACAGCTGAAGGATTCGGCAGGTAAATATCTTTTCCATTCGCGCTGTTGTTTTATGAAATTTCTCTAAGTCATTTTCCGAGTTTCAAACTCTTCACTTTCCACTCTTTTCAGCTTCTTTGGCCAAAGACAAACAAATTGCTGAAGATGCTGGCAATGCCGAAAACCTCCGCAAGGAAAATTCGGAGCTTTAATTACAAGATGACGGTAAATCTTCACAAAGACCTGGAGGCTAGCCAGCTAGCTATTGGAATTGCCGAGTCCCGAGCTTCCTCCCAACCTGAGAAGGATAAGGCTACCATCCGGGATTTGGAGAATGCCCTCAACCAACGCCTTGAGGAAGGCGTTGAGATGGATAAAATCCTGCGTAAGTTTTTTGCTCTTTTACCAAGGTTTTTCTTGTACTTTTAAAGCACGTCTTACTTTTCCTCCTTCTGTGATTTTCTAACTTTTCCTTGTTATTTTGAACAGAAGGGAACCCTTTGCTTACCCGGATTGATAGAATCCGGGCTTTCGGGAAGATCTTCGCCGACCTCAAGACTGCGGGGATGCTACTTGTGAACAAGTACATTCCTGACAAAGCTGAACATTTCCCGGAAGTCAGCAAACTTCCGGAGGCGATAGAAGAGGTGGCGAACCAGAAGGAGTCCATGTTCCGCTCTGCTGCTCGTGGTGGTGCGCGCATGACCCTTGGGCTGATGTGTATGCATTATACCACCGCGAAGTCCTGGCATGTCGCTACCGGTATCCCTCAAGGATACACGAAAGCACAGAGAGCCGATATATTTGAGTTTGTCAAGGGGCATGCCACCAAGATAGGTCAGATGGTGTCGATCTCGACGTTCTACCCGGAGGAAGAAATTCCGACAACTCCGGAGAACCCCCAGCGACAGCGTCGAGGAGGACTCGGAGTCCGAGGACGCCGCCTAGCTGGCCGAGAAAAAATAGAAGCATTACTGTTCTCACAAATGTAACATCAATTGTAATGCTATCTATCTTTTGTATAAACAAGTATTCATCCCCTTTGCAGTAAAGTTTGAATCTTTGCAAGTTTTTCTGGGTTTAGATTTCTTTTCCTGTTAAGTTCTCTGGTTTGTATGTTTTAACTGTCCTTAGTGTTGAAATGGCTCAAAACTACTTAATCTTCATGCCAAGTGACCGGGTTCAAACCTATCAGTCGAAACTTGGAATCATGGATTGTACTTAGGCATTTTTACTTACTAATTCCAGTGACCAACACACAAACAATCAGATAATACTTAGGACAAAAAACAAGGAATTTTAGAATAGTATGAAACGCATGCACGCATGCACAATCTGGGTTTCCTTAAGCCTCCTTAGGCTACAAAAGCATTCGGTTTTATAACTCCGAGGACGCAGGCAAAATTCAGGTTAACATTGAAGCAAATTGAAAGATCATTGGAAATAGATATGGCGGCCTTATGCTTGAAATAATAACAAGACAGACAAAAAATGCATGAATTCCGATAACTTTATTTCATGATCTCAGAAATGTTTACATAGAATTTGAACTAAGTGTAATAGGGACGTAACTGCTGGATGCTTCAGGGTCTCTTTGTCTCTCCCAGTTCTACATCTATCTTTCTCTTTCTATTCGATTCAGATTTTTAGGATCATCTTTCGTGTCTCGAATGTCTACAAGGTAATATGATCCATTTTTCATAGCCTTGTTGATGAAAAATGGTCCCTCCCAAACTGGAGCTAACTTGTGCTTCCTTTCCTGTACCAATCTTAGCACCAAATCACATTCTTTAAAAGAACGGTGTTTGACTTTCCGACTATGATAACGTCGCAATCCTTGCTGATAAATGGCGGATCTTTGTAGCACAATCTCTCGTTCTTCTTCTAAGAGATCGACGACATCCTGTCATGTGTTTTCGGCATCCGAGTCATCGTACGCCAGCACTCTTGGGCTGTCATGGATCATGTCCGTGGGAAGCAATGCTTCTGCACCATAGACCAAGAAAAACGGCGTTTTTCTCTGTTGATCTATTTGGCGTCATTCGAATACTCCAAAGCACAGAAGGTAATTCTTCTACCCATGCTCCAGCTGCTCTATGAAGAGGAGATTCGAGTCTTGGGCGTATTCCCTCCAGGATTGAACTATTCATCCGGTCAACCTGTCCATTGGATTGTGGGTGTGCCACAGATGCAAGATCTAGGCGAATTCCCGTTTGTCGGCAATATTTTGCCAACTCTCCAATAGAGAAATTTGTCCTATTATCCGTGATTATGCTCTGTGGAACGCCGTATCTCATGACTATGTCAATGACGAAATTTCTGGCAGTCACACCGTCAAGTTTTTTGATGGGTTTCGCCTCCAGCCACTTGGTATACTTATCTACTGCAACGAGTAGATGTGTAAGTCCACCTCTTGCATTTTTTAATGATCCCACCATATCTAGCCCCCAGACCGCAAATGGCCATGTTATGGCGATAGTTTTGAGTGCTTGAGCTGACATATTCGTCTGCTTGGCGTAATACTCACATACGGCACATGTATTTACTATGTGCTCCGCGTCTGCCTTGGCTGATTGAGCATGATGTCCGCAATCTCCTGCATGGATTTCCTACAGAATTTCTCGTCCTTCTTCTGCATGTATTCGCACATGAGCCTTTTCCCGCGGTGAGCCAAAGGCTGAATCCGCCTTCCGAGCCAGAACATGACGGTATCTGTGCCGGTGATGTCTACTCACGCTTCTATTCTTGTAGACAGTTTTGGGCCTCCAAGTGCAGAGGTTTGTAGAACAGCAGCAAGTTTCCCTTAAGTGGATCACCCAAGGTTTATCGAACTCAGGGAGGTAGAGGTCAAAGATATCCCTCTCAAGCAACCCTGCAATTAAGATACAAGAAGTCTCTTATGTCCACAACACACCCAATATACTAGTCAGGTATATAGGTGCACTAGTTCGGTGAAGACATAGTGAAACGCGAGCAATATGGATGGATATAATTAATAATAGCAATCTGAAATAAATATGGCAGCAAGCAAAAATGTAGCAGAACAGGCGGAAAACGGTGTTTCAATGCTTGGAAACAAGGCTTAGGGATCCTACTTTCACTAGTGGACACTCTCAACAATGATCACATAATTGAATAACTAAATATCTTCTCTTCACTATGCTACTCTTAACCCTCTCCGGTTGGATAACAAACACAAATTATTGCGTAGGGCTGCAAAAAGCATTCCTTAAAGTAAGCATTCTCATGTCTAGTTAACCCCACACTGTCATTATGAGTGCCCTAGAAGGTACTAGACAAACACCACAATTCATAGAGGAGACACACACAATGTGCACACTGTCACCTTCACACCACGGGACAAGGTGACTGCAAAGTTCATATTAATAAAACAATTGAGTAGCACAAGATGAAGAGTAACATCTACTTATTCAACTATATTACAAAGCTCACGATCACATATAAATCACAACATGGGAGAGAGAGAGATGAACCACATAGCTACCAGTAGAGCCCTCGGCCTCGGGGGAGAACTACTCCCTCCTCATCGTAGGAGACATCAACGACAAAGGAGATGGCGGTGGAGTCGATGGAGATGGTTTCCGGGGGCACTTCCCTGTCCCAGCAAGGTGTCAGAACAGAGATATGTCCCCCGAAACTTGTCGGCAGTGGCGGCGGAGCTACGGATGTATTTTGTGGAAAATGTCGATTTTTTTAGGGTTTTCCCTCGGAGGAGTATATATAGGCAAAAGGGCGATGTCGTGGGGGTGGCCAGGGGGCCCACACCACCAGGTGGCACCACCAGGGGGGACCCGTGCCACCCTATGGTGTGGCCACCCTGTGGCCCCCCCCTTCGGGGCTCTTTGGAACTTCTGGATGTTTTTGGGAATTCTAAGACTTCCAGGCTTCGAATTTTCCAATTCCGAGAATATTTCCAGAACAACTTTTCTGAAACTAAAAACAGCAGAAAACAGGGAACTATCTCTATGGCATCTTGTTAATAGGTTAGTCCGGAAAATCTATAAAAATAACATAAATAAGGGAGAAAACATGTAGCAATTAGCATAATATCATCATGGAGCATCAGAAATTATAGATACGTTGGAGACGTATCAAGCATTCCCAAGCTTAGTTCCTACTCGTCCTCGAGTAGGTAAACGATAAAACACAATAATTACTGAGGTGACATGCTACTAACATAAACTTGATCATAAAAATGTAAAAGAATAGCAATCACTTTGCATCATGAGAAGTATCTCAAATAAAAGATCATGAATAACAATGCAAAGAAAGATATATGTTTGTTTCAAGTATAGAGAAAGCATGGCAAAGTGGTATTTCACTAGTCCTTAAGAGTGGGGCAAAATATAAATCCCAGGACACCTTCAAAGTTCATGAGGAAGACTAGAACAAATAATTTGAGAACAAGCGATAACACATCATGAATCAATTAATAATGTTTCTGGGACAAATGCACATAAAACTCAGAATGGAAAAAATGCTCTCTCAATTGTGCATAAAGTTAGAAGATGGAGACTCAACATAAAAGTAAAAGAAAGACCCTTCGCAGAGGGAAGTAGGGATCACTCATGTGCTAGAGCTTTTTATTTTATTAAACAGAGGTATTAAAAGTTTGACACTGAGTGTCTATATTTTGGGAGATGTATGCTAATGTCAGCGAATGGTAAACAGAAAATACAGTATGTCATGAGCCAACTAGATTTCACACGAGCGGCTCCCATATGAAGGACACAACTTGTATAGAAGGTCATCCCTCTTTCTCTTTTGTTTACACAATTATGCTTTGACTGATAAATCAGGGGCAAAATAGTGAAGAGATTTTGTGTGTATTAATTTGGGGCTGGGCACCCCGCTGCCAGCTCTTCTATCATTTGGATAAGCGGATGAAGCCACTAGTTCAGGGTGTGAAATCCAATCAACAAGTGAGATAAAGATTCTCTATTTACGTCCATGAGCAAAAACATGAACACAAAGGAGGAGTAATTTTGAAGGTTTTAAAGGTAACGCATAAGCAATTTACTTGGAGTGTCAGTTAAATACCACATGTAGGTAGGTATGGTGTACACAATAGGAAAACTTTGTTTTAGGGAGTTGGATGCACGAGTAGAATTCCATACTCAGTACAGGTGGAGGCTAGCAAAAGACTGAGAGCGACAAATTAAGAGAGCATAAGAGCCATAATCATGCATAGCGACATAAACATCATTATTCAAAGCATAAGCGGTATCACAAGTTCAAAAACTAAATGATCATAGAGGCTATAGTGACTCATTCATAGTCATAAACATTGTGTGAGCATGCGCCAAGTCAACCAAATAAAACATTCGAAAGAGAATACCATAAATTTATGCTTCAATATGACAAGAACAACTCATGATTCTCTCAATGTCACATTAAACACTCTCAGCTATTTGAGGCTAATCATGCTACTGAATAACCACAAGGATTTAAAACTAAAATAACATCTAGCATGATATGAAAAGTTCTAGCCACAGTCTATACAAGCTTTTACTTGCACCATTAAAAATTCTACCTCAAGCAGCAGTTTCTTTTCTCAACAAGCACCATACAAGATATGTCTTAACAAAAATACTCTACATGATACAGCAAGCAAACATGAGAGTACTCACATAACACTACTAAACCTAACAGCTATGAATAAGAGATGCATGAAAACAAACGCTAAACGCAGTACTAGTAAAAAGTGAACACTCATAGAACAATAAGAATGAAAACAAGAGTGTTCTAAGCAATGAAAACGGAGCGTGTCTCTCTCCCACACATGTATGATAAGATCCAACCATAAACTACAGCAAAGAAAACTAAACAAACTGAAAGCAAAAATAAAAGACGCTCCAAGTAAAGCACATAAGATATGACCGAATAAAAATATAGTTTCACTAGAAGTGACCTGATAATTTATCGATGAAGAAGGGGATGCCCAAGGCATCCCCAAGCTTAGACGCTTGAGTCTTCTTGGAATTTTTTGGGTTGTATCACCGGGGCATCCCCAAACTTAGGCTCTTCACTCTTCTTGATCACATCATATCATCCTCTTCTATTGACCCTTGATAACTTCCTTCACACCAAACTTCTCACAATCTTCATTAACAACGTTAGTGCAAATCGAAATAATAAATTTACATGGTTCGGTTTCAACATAAGCCTAACACTCATAAAAACATTAGCTACTTTCACAACTTCTTTTAAAACCCTTTATCTCAAAAGATCACCAAAAGAAAGAGATTAAGATGCAAATGCAATTATTGGCAGAAATCTGTCAAAACAGGACAACAGGTAAAGATGATTTTTTTCGAAAATGTTCTGTTGCTCAAATCAAAAAGTGTTCAACTAAGAAATGTTGCGTATAGAGCCCAGGATTACGCACAAAACAAATCAGATCATTTTGAATTTTCTGTGATTTTATACGAATTTAACAGTGGACTGCAGAAATCTATTTCCTGCACAGAAATCCGAAATATAGTCTCAACTTTCCACTAGAGTCTTTACTTGGCTCAACTAATACATGAAAATAAAGATACAAAGGATTTTTTACATAAGTATACAACCCCTTGACTCAAAGAGAGCAGATAAAAACAATGCAAAAAAAAAAACTTGGGTTATCTCCCAAGAAGTGCTTTTTTTAAGCCTTTTAGCTAGGCATGATAATTTGAGAAGATGCTCACATGAGAAATATGAATTGAAGAAAAAGAGAGCATCAAGAAGCAAATGTAAAACAAATTTAAGTCTAACCCACTTCCTGTGAAAAAGAATCTTGTAGAAAAACAAGTCAATAAAGCACAAATTGGCTAGCATAGAAAGACAAAATAAGTGCAACTTCAAAAATTTCAACATAAAGAGGGGAAACTTAATATTGTTGAGATGCATAAAACCATATTTCCCTCTCTCATAATAACCTTCTGTAGAATCATGAATAAAATTAACAATATAGCTATCACATAAAACATTCTTATCATGAGCCACATGCATAAAAGAATTAATACTCTCCACATAAGCATAGTCATTCTTATTAATAGTAGTGGGAGCAAATTCAACAAAATAGCTATCATTATTATTCTGATCACCATAATCATTAAATATAGGAGGCATATTGTAATTATAATTAATTTTTTACTCAATAGTAGGTGGAATGAAAATATCATATTCATCTTTGTAAACAGGTGGAACTAGAATACCACAATCATTATAATCATCATATAATGGAGGCAAAGTATCATCAAAGAAAATTTTCTCCTCATAACTTGGGGGACTAAAATTATCATATTCATCAAAACTAGCTTCCCCAATCTTAGAATTTTCCATAGAATTAGCAATAATGGTGTTCAAAGAATTTTCCATAGCATTAGCAATAATGGTGTTCAAAATAATGGTGTTCCATAGCATTAGCATTTCCCTTAAGTGGATCACCCAAGGTTTATCGAACTCAGGGAGGTAGAGGTCAAAGATATCCCTCTCAAGCAACCCTGCAATTAAGATACAAGAAGTCTCTTGTGTACCCAACACACCCAATATACTTGTCATGTATATAGGTGCACTAGTTCGGCGAACAGATAGTGAAACGCGAGTAATATGGATGGTTATAAGTAATAATATCAATGTGAAATAAATATGGCAGCAAGCAAACATGTAGCAGAACAGGCGGAAAACGGTGTTTCAATTCTTGGAAACAAGGCCTAGGGATTCTACTTTCACTAGTGGACGCTCTCAACAATGATCACATAATTGAATAACTAAATATCTTCTCTTCACTATGCTACTCTTAACCCTCTCCGGTTGGATAACGAACACTAATCATTGCGTAGGGCTGCAAAAAGCATTCCTTAAAGTAAGCATTCCCATGTCTAGTTAACCCCACGCTGTCACTATGAGCGCCCTTGAAGTTACTAGACAAACACCACAATTCATAGAGGAGACACACACGATGTGCACACTGTCACCTTCACACCGTGGGGCAAGGTGACTCCAAAGTTCATATTTATAAAACACTTGAGTAGCACAAGACGAAGAGTAACATCTACTTATTCAACTAGATTACAAAGCTCACGATCACATATAGATCACACCACGGGAGAGAGAGATGAACCACATAGCTACCGATAGAGCCCTCAGCCTCGGGGGAGAACTACTCCCTCCTCATCACAGGAGACAGAAACGGCGATGGAGATGGCCATGGAGTCGATGGAGATGGCTTCCGGGGGCACTTCCCCGTCCCGGCAGGGTGCCAGAACAGATATCTGTCCCCCGAAACTTGTCGGAAGCGGCGGCAGAACTATGGGTGTATTTTGTGGAAAAGGTCAATTTTTTCGGGTTTTCCCTCGGGGGAGTATATATAGGCGAAAGGGCGATGCCGGGGGGTGGCCAGGGGGCCCACACCACAGGTGGCACCACCAGGGGGACCCGCGCCACCCTATGGTGTGGCCACCCTATGGCCCCCTCCGGGGATCTTCGGGACTTCTGGATGCTTTCGTGAATGCTAAGACTTCCGAGATTCGAATTTTCCAATTTCGAGAATATTTCCAGAACAACTTTTCTGAAACCAAAAACAGCAAAAAACAGGGACTTGACTGTGTGGCATCTTGTCAATAGGTTAGTCCGGAAAATCGATAAAAATAACATAAAGAAGGGAGAAAACATGTAGCAATTGGCATAGTATCATCATGGAGCATCAGAAATTATAGATACGTTGGAGAGGTATCGGCCGGTAAGAGGAGGAGTGGCGGAAACAAGTTTAGCGATTCACCTCTTGATCTTCATCAGATCCGGAGGCAGAGTCTGGACCGCGTCCACTGCCCAATTGTCTTGGGGAGTGGCCGCGGAATTGACGAAATGCGGGATGGCCGTTTCCTTTCCGGGAAATGGGACATACGCGTGATAGAAGAAGGAGCCCGTCCAAAATTTGACGGACTCTGAGGTTTTGATTTTCGGAAGCCAATCCTCCCTAAACCTATGGAGGGTGAAGGAGATGGTCCCGCATGTCGGAAGGGCGCCTTCGGAGGGGTTGCATTAGGAGAACCCGTTCGTCGGGTGCTGGAGACGGCTTAGTGTCGTCTTCATTGTACCACCATTTGTCCTTCACGACAAACCCTTCCTTCTCCAAAGTCGGAAGAAGGGATGGAACCACGTTCCAGTGGCTCCAGTTCCCAGCGTTTTCTTCGCCTTCTATTTCACCTTCGACGGCACCGGAAGGAGCGACCTCCTCGCCGCCGAGAGCGACATTTTGTTCCGCGGGCTCGGTGAAGGGAGGCAGAGGAGGAGCGGTGGATGATGTCGTCCGTGCAACTCCGGACGCGGGAGGCAGATCCCCGCGAGCCAGGTCGCTGGCGGTTCCCTCCGGCGTGTTCGCAGCGGCGCGGACGGGAGAGTCGATGAGGGGGTCAAAATCGTTGATGATGTCGTCGAGGTTCACGGCGACGCTCACCGAGTCGGAGGAGCGGGGAGAATCTCCGGTTGCCATTTGCTGGCGGCGCAGTCGTGAGTTAGACCCTCCGATGGCTGTTCCGGGGAAGGGCTCGGGAGCTAGGCTCTCTGTGTTCGTTCTCGTGCTCGGGCTCTAGTTGCAAGCGCTAGGGTGCTGGGAGCTCGAGGAAGAAGAAGGTGCGGAAGAAATTTCGGAGGCCCCGAGATGACTATTTAGAGCCGAGTACGCAGAGATTATCTCCAACGGCTATTTTGACCGTTGGATGATCGTCGCGTGTTACGCCCAAAATTTCCGGGAAATGAGGGGACGGGGTGATAATTGATATCTCCTCGTTTCCCGCGATAATCTGTCAGAGGATACATTTCAGGGTTTTGACTAAACCCAAACGTCCGTGATGTCATCAGGATTTCATCGCTAACGTCATGAAGTTCCTTCTCAGCGAAGGCTCGTGGAAGAGAAGTCGGATTTTGATAAAATCCGAGTTTTGAGTTAAGAGATTTTGGGAAAAAAGAAGAATCAAGACAAAACACCGAAATTTCTTGGAAAAGATTGTTGATCAACAAAAGGCGGCAGGATGAAGTCTTAATCCTTCTTGGGGGCTACTGTCGGATATACCGATTAAGGGTATGTCCGGCATTGGCCTAAAGAGCCGGATTACCAGGGTGGCATGTTAGTAATGGATCACAGTCCATTAGGCAGCCCAGTAAGCTGATGCGCATGAAGCCGAATTCTAGAAGAACCTGGACCATGGCCCAAGGTGGTGCGGCTTGGAGAAGAAGACGGATTCCTTACTTTCCAAGTTAGATACTTTCTGTAGTCTTCTAGGTTTCCTTTCTGTAAGCCCTAACCCGGCTATCTATATAAAGCAGAACGGGAGAGACGAAACAGAGACAACAATTATCTAGAAGCCAGCTCGCCGAGAAGTTGATCCTCGCCGAATTAGCAAATCCATACTCACATTGTACTTTGCATACTTCAGGCTTCAACCCTGATTTAGTGAGATTGCCGGAGTAGGAACGCCACCTAGTTGCGTCGTACCGAACCTGGGTAAAACCTGGTGTTCTCGTTTGTCGTACTACCATGTCCCCCACGTCTCTACCCGGAGGTTCATGGCACCCCGTCTATGATCCTTACTATGATGTCTCGACAGTCTGCATCCCGAAGCCTCCAGTCGCCAACAGCTCCCCAGCCTTCTTTTCACCCGTGAGTCCCTTCTCCCGGTGAATTTTCACCGAGAAGATCGTCTTCCACAATCCCCACTTCGGACGAATGCCGAGGAAGCACTTGCACGGCACGATGAAGCACGAGATGTGCTGCACCATGTTGGGGGGAAGATCATGAAGCTGGATGTCGTATATATACAGCAGCCCGCGGAGGAAAGGATGAAGACGGAAGGACAAACCTCGGGAGACATGCTCCGAGAATGCGACACGCTCATTGACGCGGGGGCACGACACCCCCGCCTCCTTCCCTGGCTGCCGCACGCGCTTCGAATCTTCAGGACGGATCAACCCCTCCTTCTGTAGATGCACGATGTTCTTCCTCGTCACGGCGGACGGGCGCCACTCGCATGTTTTCTTCTGAGGAGCCGAGGAGCCACGGCTACGTCCTTACCGGACGCCGCGGGCGCAGAAGGCTTGCTTTTTACGCCACCGGCCATGGAGGTTTCTTCGCAAGGAACTCTGGATGTGCTGGATTTAGAAGATGAGAAAGGCGAAGGGGGAAACTAACTTTCCCCTAAGGCCCCATTTTATACTGTGTCTCGATCATTTCAAGTCGTTGATCTTCACTACGGAGGAGCATGTGGCTCTAATCCATGCTGGCACACATCAGATGAGAATGAAACGCCAGGGACGGTTGCTCTGCATGATCTTTAAAGCAGACCGTGCGCAACTAGCTGCGCACTAAGCGGCGCACGGCGGCCGATTTCCGATCAAAAAGCTGACGCTGTGGACCCACCACTTCTTGCCTCACTGTGTCACGTCCCATCGGGAGCAGACGAGTAGGTCAGGACATCATCATGACTTCAACACACGGAAATTCTTTCGTATGAACCCGGAAAAGAAAATATTCGCCTCACTCAAGGATTGAGGAAACAGTGGCACTCGCCATTATGCAAGCCAAGGGAACAGGACTCGCCATGCTACAAAAGTGAAATCGCGACTAGACACTCCTTGCAACAACAAAATTCGCGACTTAGCGAATACATGTTCTCTACAACAACAAAACTCTTGGTTCCGATGTACGAACACGTCGCGCATTAAACCCCGGGTCGTTCGGCCATCGCGGCACGCCTGGATGCCGCACTCTTCGAGTGCGAAGGTAAGACCCAAAGATCCGTCCTGTGGTCTCGGAATCACACTCATGCTGCGTCCTCCGGTAATTTTCCGTGCTAGCAGCACGAAGAAAAATCCTAGCGGACGCGTCGTGTACCCCTTTTAAGGTTAAATTCGACTCGATAAGTCCTCCGTGGCCCGAGTCGCAATGATCACCTAGCAGGATTCGAGCCGGAGGTCTCGAGTTCATGTAGGCCGGATCTTCTTTTGCCCAAGAGCAATTAGTTGGCCCTGATCCATCGGGTGAGCCAAGCGACTGAGCCGCATCCTCCTGTTATAAAAACCAACATACGACACACTTATTTACTCGATACCCGGGTCTTACCACACAAGATTAACACTTCCTTGACGAAGTCCGGGCTGCTCGGCCGCAAGAATCTGAACAAGATTTTGAGTGCTTACCCGACTCTTTAGAGTCGAATAAACATTCGGGGGCTACTGACGTGGGGGTACTCTCCGAGTCCCCTTAACGGGCCTATCCGGTCCAGCGCTCAATATACAGGCCCAGCATGAGGGATCACTCTACCCTTCACTACGGGATGCAGGCAAGAGGCCGACGGTTACACCCCGTCGGCGAATCTCCCATCCCCATCGGCGTATGTAGTGGCCGACGGTGAAGTGGCCGACGGTGGCCGTCGGCGTATCACCGTCGGCCTCTACGTACGTCGGCACAGCGGAATCCCCGTCGGCGTATTGCCCACCGTCGGCGTATCCTGTTTAGGTAGACGGGAAGCCCCCGTCGGCGTATAGGCACGCAATTATTTTATTTTTTTAATTTTATTTTCAATTTTTTTTCAATTTTTTCTGCATATTTTTTATTTCACTTTTTTAACCACTTAATCACACTATAGTCGCATTTATTTTTATCTTTAACAATTTTGAATTGTAATCTAAATTACTCGTTTCTACTAACACTTTTCGGTCGGTCACCCATCATGAGATTACTCCAGACCCAGCACGCTTAACTTCGTAGTTCCTTCCCTGTGATCTACCTAGAAACAACGGATGTGTTGTTGATAATATTATCCAATCAATCCTGTTAACCTTAACCCTTGGACCATCATGTCACACTCTTTTATTTTGTGAATTCAAACAATTATTTAAATAAAATATAATAACTAATAATAAATTTGGATTCAAATAATCTTAAATTTAAATAATAATGAACATGTTTGCCTTTTTTCTATTTAATATTGAATAATTCATATCTATAAATCCGTAAATCGAAATTTGACAAATAATATGTCTATATCGATTAGAAAAATGAGAGAAATTCAAATCTGACATCCATATAATATTTTCCATCATATATAAGACTTTTTGTTTTTATTGAAGCAAATAACCATTTTCTATTTTTCGAGTGTAAAAAATAGGTTTTTTTGTGAAGGACCTACCATAAATATGTTGCAAAACTTGAGAGTTATAATTTTTGAAAATATTAGAACATGTTAGATGCACAAATAACGAATTAGTTTCATCTGAAAAGGTTTCCCTCTACCTCTTTTAAAAAACACAAGTTTCTGCCGATTCCGCTGGAAACTGATCAAATTTGAACTACAGGTACCTCTTAGTTTGTTCATGATTTTTGGCAAAAATCAATTTTAGGTACACAAGTACCTATTTCAACATAGATACACCAAAAGTTTCTGAATATTCAACCCCTAGCTACGAACAGTCATGCCCGTCACCTTGACTTTTTCCTTAACCCGGCTTAGAAAATTCCAAAAAATTCAAAACAACTCAAAATGATGCGAGACCTTCGCGTGGTGTCATTATATAGGTCCTACTATACAGCAAAAATAATAAACTTGGAATACGACAGTTGTGTTCAAAATGTGTTCACAAAAATAAGCTATCTCCTCCGAACATTCCAGGGTTTCGGGCCAAATGACGAGTGTTATGGTCATATCCATGGCATAGTTTGTTTAAATGTTCCCATATTCCACACAAACATGCATCTTGGAAGCACGAACAATGTTGACGGAGGAAGTTTTCCTTTTCATTGAAGAAAAAAACCATTTTCTATTTTCCGAGTGTAAAAAATGGGTTTTTTTTGTGAAGGACCTACCATAAATAAGTTGCAAAACTTGAGAGCTATAATTTTTGAAATATTAGACCATGTTAGATGCACAAATAACCAATTAGTTTCATATGAAAAGGTTTCCATCCACCTCTTTTGAAAAACACAAGTTTCTGCCGATTCCGATGGAAACTAGTCAAATTTGAACTACAGGTACCTCATAGTTTGCTCATGATTTTTGGAAAAAATCATTTTTAGGTACACAAATACCTATTTCAACATAGATACACCAAGAGTTTCTGAATATTCAACAACAAGCTACGAACAGTCATGCCCGCCGCCTTGACTTTTTCCTTAAACCGGCTTAGAAAATTCCAAAAAATTCAAAACAACCCAAAATGATGCGAGACCTTCGCGTGGTTTCATTATATAGGTCCAAGTATACACCGAAAATAATAAACTTGGAATACGACAGTTGTGTTGAAAATGTCTTCACAAAAATAAGCTATCTCCTCCGAACATTCCAGGGTTTCCGGCAAAATGACGAGTGTTATGGTCATATCCATGGCATAGTTTGTTTAAATGTTCCCATATTACACACAAACATGCATATTGGAAGCACGGAAAATGTTGACGGAGAAAGTTTTCCTTTTCATTGAAGCAAAAAACATTTTTTATTTTCCGAGTGTAAAAAAATGGGTTTTTTTGTGAAGGACCTACCATAAATATGTTGCAAAACTTGAGAGCTATAATTTTTGAAAATATTAGACTATGTTAGATGCACAAATAACCAATTAGTTTCATATGAAAAGGTTTCCATCCACCCCTTTTGAAAAACACAAGTTTCTGCCGATTCCGTAGGAAACTGGTCAAATTTGAACTACAGGTACCTCATAGTTTGCTCATGATTTTTTGAAAAAATCATTTTTAGGAACACAAATACCTATTTTAACATAGATACACCAGAGTTTTCTCAATATTCAACCCCTAGCTAACGAACAGTCCATGCCCGCCGCCTTGACTTGTTACCGTAACCGGCTTAGAAAATTCCAAAAAAATTCAAAACAACCCAAAATGATGCGAGACCTTCGTGTGGTGTCATTATATAGATCATAGTATACACCAAAAATAATAAACTTGGAATATGACAGTTGTGTTGAAAATGTGTTCACAAAAATAAGCTATCTCCTCCGAACATTCCAGGGTCATATCCATGGCATAGTTTGTTTAAATGTTCCCATATTCCACAAAAATATGAATCTTGGAAGAACGAACAATGTTGACGGAGGAAGTTTTCCTTTTCATTGAAACAAAAAACCATTTTCTATTTTCCGAGTGTAAAAAATGGGTTTTTTTGTGAAGGACCTTCCATAAATATGTTGCAAAACTTGAGAGCTATAATTTTTGAAAATATTAGACCATGTTAGATGCACAAATAACCAATTAGTTTCATATGAAAAGGTTTCCATCCACCTCTTTTGAAAATACACAAGTTTCTGCCGATTCCGCTGGAAACTGGTCAAATTTGAACTACAGATACCTCATAGTTTGCTCATGATTTTTTGGCAAAAATCATTTTTAGGTACACAAATACCTATTTCAACATAGATACACCAAGAGTTTCTCTATTCAACCCCTAGCTACGAACAGTCATGTCCGTCGCCTTGACTTTTTCCTTAAACCAGCTTAGAAAATTTCAAAAAATTCAAAACAACCCAAAATGATGAGAGACCTTCGCGTGGTGTCATTATATAGATCCTAGTATACACCAAAAATAATAAACTTGGAATACGACAGTTGTGTTGAAAATGTGTTCACAAAAGTAAGCTATCTCCTCCGAACATTCCAGGATTTCCGGCCAAATGACGAGTGTTATGGTCATATCCATGGCATAGTTTGTTTAAATGGCATCATATTCCACACAAACATGCATCTTGGAACCACGGAAAATGTTGACGGAGGAAGTTTTCCATTTCATTGAAGCAAAAAACCATTTTCTATTTTCCGAGTGTAAAAAATGGTTTTTTTTTGGAGGGCCTACCATAAATATGTTGCAAAACTTGAGAGCTATAATTTTTGAAAATATTAAACCATGTTAGATGCACAAATAACCAATTAGTTTCATATGAAAAGGTTTCCATCCACCTCTTTTGAAAAACACAAGTTTCTGCCGATTCCGTTGGAAACTGGTCAAATTTGAACTACAGGTACCTCATAGTTTGCTCATGATTTTTTGCAAAAATCATTTTTAGGTACACAAATACCTATTTCAACATAGATACACCAAGAGTTTCTCAATATTCAACCCCTAGCTACGAACAGTCATGTCCCTCGCCTTGACTTTTTCCTTAAACCGGTTTAGAAAATTCCAAAAGATTCAAAACAACCCAAAATGATGCGATACCTTCGCGTGGTGTCATTATATAGATCATAGTATACACCAAAAATAATAAAATTGGAATACGACAGTTGTGTTGAAAATGTGTTCACAAAAATAAGCTATCTCCTCCGAACATTCCAGGGTTTCCGGCAAAATGACGAGTGTTATGGTCATATCCATGGCATAGTTTGTTTAAATGTTCCCATATTACACACGAACATGCATCTTGGAAGCACGCAAAATGTTGACGGAGAAAGTTTTCCTTTTCATTGAAGCAAAAAACCATTTTCTATTTTCCGAGAGTAAAAAATGGTTTTTTTTTATGAAGGACCTACCATAAATATGTTGCAAAACTTGAGATCCATAATTTTTGAAAATATTAGACTATGTTAGATGCACAAATAACCAATTAGTTTCATATGAAAAGGTTTCCATCCACCTTTTTTGAAAAACACAAGTTTCTGCCGATTCCGCTGGAAACTGGTCAAATTTGAACTACAGGTACCTCATAGTTTGCTCATGATTTTTTGAAAAAATCATTTTTAGGAACACAAATACCTATTTTTAACATAGATACACCAAGAGTTTCTCAATATTCAACTCCTAGCTACGAACAGTCATGCCCGCCGCCTTGACTTTTTCCTTAAACCGGCTTAGAAATTCCAAAAAATTCAAAACAACCCAAAATGATGCCAGACCTTCGCGTGGTGTCATTATTTAGATCATAGTATACACCAAAAATAATAAACTTGGAATACGACAGTTGTGTTGAAAATGTGTTCACAAAAATAAGCTATCTCCTCCGAACATTCCAGGGTCATATCCATGGCATAGTTTGTTTAAATGTTCCCATATTCCACAAAAATATGAATCTTGGAAGCACGAACAATGTTGACGGAGGAAGTTTTCCTTTTCATTGAAACAAAAAAACCATTTTCTATTTTCCGAGTGTAAAAAATGGTTTTTTTTGTGAAGGACCTTCCATAAATATGTTGCAAAACTTGAGACCTATAATTTTTGAAAATATTAGACCATGTTAGATGCACAAATAACCAATTATTTTCATATGAAAAGGTTTCCATCCACCTCTTTTGAAAAACACAAGTTTCTGCCGATTCCGCTGGAAAATGGTCAAATTTGAACTACAGATACCTCATAGTTTGCTCATGATTTTTGGCAAAAATCATTTTTAGGTACACAAATACCTATTTCAACATAGATACACCAAGAGTTTCTCTATTCAACCCCTAGCTACGAATAGTCATGTCCGCCGCCTTGACTTTTTCCTTAAACCGGCTTAGAAAATTCCAAAAAATTCAAAACAACCCAAAATGATGCGAGACCTTCGCGTGGTGTCATTATATAGATCCTAGTATACACCAAAAATAATAAACTTGGAATACGACAGTTGTGTTGAAAATGTGTTCACAAAAGTAAGCTATCTCCTCCGAACATTCCAGGATTTCCGGCCAAATGACGAGTGTTATGGTCATATCCATGGCATAGTTTGTTTAAATGGCATCATATTCCACACAAACATGCATCTTGGAAGCACGGAAAATGTTGACGGAGGAAGTTTTCCATTTCATTGAAGCAAAAAACCATTTTCTATTTTCCGAGTGTAAAAAATGGTTTTTTTTTGTGAAGGACCTACCATAAATATGTTGCAAAACTTGAGAGCTATAATTTTTGAAAATATTAAACCATGTTAGATGCACAAATAACCAGTTAGTTTCATATGAAAAGGTTTCCATCCACCTCTTTTGAAAAACACAAGTTTCTGCCGATTCCGTTGGAAACTGGTCAAATTTGAACTACAGGTACCTCATAGTTTGCTCATGATTTTTGGAAAAATCATTTTTAGGTACACAAATACCTATTTCAACATAGATACACCAAGAGTTTCTCAATATTCAACTCCTAGCTACGAACAGTCATGCCCGCCGCCTTGACTTTTTCCTTAAACCGGCTTAGAAAATTCCAAAAGATTCAAAACAACCCAAAATGATGTGAGACCTTCGCGTGGTGTCATTATATAGATCCTAGTATACACCAAAAATAATAAACTTGGAATACGATAGTTGTGTTGAAAATGTGTTCACAAAAATAAGCTACCTCCTTCGAACATTCCAGGGTTTCCGGCCAAATGACGAGTGTTATGGTCATATCCATGGCATAGTTTGTTTAAATGTTCCCATATTCCACACAAACATGCATCTTGGAAGCACGGAAAATGTTTACGGAGGAAGTTTTCCTTTTCATTGAAGCAAAAAACCATTTTCTATTTTCCGAGTGTAAAAAATGGATTTTTTTTGTTAAGGACCTACCATAAATATGTTGCAAAACTTGAGAGCTATAATTTTTGAAAATATTAGACCATGTTATATGCACAAATAACCAATTAGTTTCATATGAAAAGGTTTCCATCCACCTCTTTTGAAAAACACAAGTTTCTGCCGATTCCGTTGGAAACTGGTCAAATTTGAACTACAGGTACCTCATAGTTTGCTCATGATTTTTTTGCAAAAATCATTTTTAGGTACAAAAATACCTATTTCAACATAGATACACCAAGAGTTTCTCAATATTCAACCCCTAGCTACGAACAGTCATGTCTGCCGCCTTGACTTTTTCCTTAAACCGGTTTAGAAAATTCCAAAAAATTCAAAACAACCCAAAATGATGCGATACCTTCGCGTGGTGTCATTATATAGGTCCTAGTATACACCAAAAATAATAAACTTGGAATACGACAGTTGTATTGAAAATGTGTTCACAAAAATAAGCTATCTCCTCCGAACATTCCAGGGTTTCCGGCCAAATGACGAGTGTTATGGTCATATCCATGGCATAGTTTGTTTAAATGTTCCCATATTCCACACAAACATGAATCTTGGATGCACGGAAAATGTTGACGGAGGAAGTTTTCGTTTTCATTGAAACAAAAAACCATTTTCTATTTTCCGAGTGTAAAAAATGGGTTTTTTTGTGAAGGACCTTCGATAAATATGTTGCAAAACTTGAGAGCTATAATTTTTTTGAAAATATTAGACCATGTTAGATGCACAAATAACCAATTAGTTTCATATGAAAAGGTTTCCATCCACCTCTTTTGAAAAACACAAGTTTTTGCCGATTCCGCTGGAAACTGGTCAAATTTTAACTACAGATACCTCATAGTTTGCTCATGATTTTTGGCAAAAATCATTTTTAGGTACACAAATACCTATTTCAACATAGATACACCAAGAGTTTCTCTATTCAACCCCTAGCTACGAATAGTCATGTCCGTCGCCTTGACTTTTTCCTTAAACCGGCTTAGAAAATTCCAAAAAATTCAAAACAGCCCAAAATGATGCGAGACCTTCGCGTGGTGTCATTATATAGATCCTAGTATACACCAAAAATAATAAACTTGGAATACGACAGTTGTGTTGAAAATGTGTTCACAAAAGTAAGTTATCTCCTCCGAACATTCCAGGGTTTTTCGGCCAAATGACGAGTGTTATGGTCATATCCATGGCATAGTTTGTTTTAATGTTCTCATATTCCACACAAACATGCATCTTGGAAGCACGGAAAATGTTGACGGAGGAAGTTTTCCATTTCATTGAAGCAAAAAACCATTTTCTATTTTCCGAGTGTAAAAAATGGTTTTTTTTTGTGAAGGACCTACCATAAATATGTTGCAAAACTTGAGAGCTATAATTTTTGAAAATATTAGACCATGTTAGATGCACAAATAACCAATTAGTTTCATATAAAAAGGTTTCCATCCACCTCTTTTGAAAAACACAAGTTTCTGCCGATTCCGTTGGAAACTGGTCAAATTTGAACGACAGGTACCTCATAGTTTGCTCATGATTTTTGGAAAAAATCATTTTTAGGTACACAAATACCTATTTCAACATAGATACACCAAGAGTTTCTCAATATTCAACTCCTAGCTACGAACAGTCATGCTTGCCGCCTTGACTTTTTCCTTAAACCAGCTTAGAAAATTCCAAAAATTTCAAAACAACCCAAAATGATGTGAGACCTTCGCGTGGTGTCATTATATAGATCCTAGTATACACCAAAAATAATAACCTTGGAATACGATAGTTGTGTTGAAAACGTGTTCACAAAAATAAGCTACCTCCTTCGAATATTCCAGGGTTTCCGGCCAAATGACGAGTGTTATGGTCATATACATGGCATAGTTTGTTTAAATGTTCCCATATTCCACACAAACATGCATCTTGGAAGCACGGAAAATGTTGACGGAGGAAGATTTCCTTTTCATTGAAGCAAAAAACCATTTTCTATTTTCCGAGTGTAAAAAATGGATTTTTTTTGTGAAGGACCTACCATAAATATGTTGCAAAATTTGAGAGCTATAATTTTTGAAAATATTAGACCATGTTAGATCCACAAATAACCAATTAGTTTCATATGAAAAGGTTTCCATCCACCTCTTTTGAAAAACACAAGTTTCTGCCGATTCCGTTGGAAAGTAGTCAAATTTGAACTACAGGTACCTCATAGTTTGCTCATGATTTTTTGCAAAAATCATTTTTAGGTACACAAATACCTATTTAAACATAGATACACCAAGAGTTTCTCAATATTCAACCCCTAGCTACGAACAGTCATGTCCGCCGCCTTGACTTTTTCCTTAAACCGGTTTAGAAAATTCCAAAAAATTCAAAACAACCCAAAATGATGCGATACCTTCGCGTGGTGTCATTATATAGGTCCTAGTATACACCAAAAATAATAAACTTGGAATACGACAGTTGTATTGAAAATGTGTTCACAAAAATAAGCTATCTCCTCCGAACATTCCAGGGTTTCAGGCCAAATGACGAGTGTTATGGTCATATCCATGGCATAGTTTGTTTAAATGTTCCCATATTCCACACAAACATGAATCTTGGAAGCACGGAAAATGTTGACGGAGGAAGTTTTCCTTTTCATTGAAACAAAAAACCATTTTCTATTTTCCGAGTGTAAAAAATGGGTTTTTTTGTGAAGGACCTTCGATAAATATGTTGCAAAACTTGAGAGCTATAATTTTTGAAAATATTAGACCATGTTAGATGCACAAATAACCAATTAGTTTCATATTAAAAGGTTTCCATCCACCTCTTTTGAAAAACACAAGTTTCTGCCGATTCCGTTGGAAACTGGTCAAATTTGAACTACAGATACCTCATAGTTTGCTCATGATTTTTGGCAAAAATCATTTTTAGATACACAAATACCTATTTAAACATAGATACACCAAGAGCTTCTCTATTCAACCCCTAGCTACGAATAGTCATGTCCGCCGCCTTGACTTTTTCCTTAAACCGGCTTAGAAAATTCCAAAAAATTCAAAACAACCCAAAATGATGCGAGACCTTCGCGTGGTGTCATTATATAGATCCTAGTATACACCAAAAATAATAAACTTGGAATACGACAGTTGTGTTGAAAATGTGTTCACAAAAGTAAGCTATCTCCTCCGAACATTCCAGGGTTTCCGGCCAAATGACGAGTGTTATGGTCATATCCATGGCATAGTTTGTTTAAATGTTCTCATATTCCACACAAGCATGCATCTTGGAAGCACGGAAAATGTTGACGGAGGAAGTTTTCCATTTCATTGAAGCAAAAAACTATTTTCTATTTTCCGAGTGTAAAAAATGGTTTTTTTTGTGAAGGACCTACCATAAATATGTTGCAAAACTTGAGAGCTATAATTTTTGAAAATATTAGACCATGTTAGATGCACAAATAACCAATTAGTTTCATATGAAAAGGTTTCCATCCACCTCTTTTGAAAAACACAAGTTTCTGCCGATTCCGTTGGAAACTCGTCAAATTTGAACTACAGGTACCTCATAGTTTGCTCATGATTTTTGGAAAAAATCATTTTTAGGTACACAAATACCTATTTCAACATAGATACACCAAGAGTTTCTCAATATTCAACTCCTAGCTACGAACAGTCATGCCCGCCGCCTTGTCTTTTTCCTTAAACCAGCTTAGAAAATTCCAAAAAATTCAAAACAACCCAAAATGATGTGAGACCTTCGCGTGGTGTCATTATATAGATCCTAGTATACACCAAAAATAATAAACTTGGAATACGATAGTTGTGTTGAAAATGTGTTCACAAAAATAAGCTATCTCCTTCGAACATTCCAGGGTTTCCGGCCAAATGACGAGTGTTATGGTCATATCCATGGCATAGTTTGTTTAAATGTTCCCATATTCCACACAAACATGCATCTTGGAAGCACGGAAAATGTTGATGGAGGAAGTTTTCCTTTTCAATGAAGCAAAAAACCATTTTCAATTTTCCGAGTGTAAAAAATGGTTTTTTTGTGAAGGACCTACCATAAATATGTTGCAAAACTTGAGAGCTATAATTTTTTGAAATATTAGACCATGTTAGATGCACAAATAACCAATTAGTTTCATATGAAAAGGTTTCCATCCACCTCTTTTGAAAAACACAAGTTTCTGTCGATTCCATTGGAAACTGGTCAAATTTGAACTACAGGTACCTCATAGTTTGCTCATGATTTTTGGCAAAAATCATTTTTAGGTACACAAATACCTATTTCAACATAGATAGACCAAGAGTTTCTCAATATTCAACCCTAGCTACGAACAGTCATGTCCGCCGCCTTGACTTTTTTCCTTAAACCGGTTTAGAAAATTCCAAAAATTCAAAACAACCCAAAATGATGCGATACATTCGCGTGGTGTCATTATATAGGTCCTAGTATACACCAAAAATAATAAACTTGGAATACGACAGTTGTATTGAAAATGTGTTCACAAAAATAAGCTATCTCCTCCGAACATTCGAGGGTTTCAGGCCAAATGACGAGTGTTATGGTCATATCCATGGCATAGTTTGTTTAAATGTTCCCATATTCCACACAAACATGAATCTTGGAAGCACGGAAAATGTTGACGGAGGAAGTTTTCCTTTTCATAGAAACAAAAAACCATTTTGTATTTTCCGAGTGTAAAAAACGGGTTTTTTTGTGAAGGACCTTCCATAAATATGTTGCAAAACTTGAGAGCTATAATTTTTGAAAATATTAGACCATGTTATATGCACAAATAACCAATTAGTTTCATATGAAAAGGTTTCCATCCACCTCTTTTGAAAAACACAAGTTTCTGCCGATTCCGATGGAAACTGGTCAAATTTGAACTACAGGTACCTCATAGTTTGCTCATGATTTTTGGCAAAAATCATGTTTAGGTACACAAATACCTATTTCAACATAGATACACCAAGAGTTTCTGAATATTCAACCCCTAGCTACGAACAGTCATGCCCGCCGCCTTGACTTTTTCCTTAAACCGGCTTAGAAAATTCCAAAAAATTCAAAACAACCCAAAATGATGCGAGACCTTCGCGTGGTGTCATTATATAGATCCTAGTATACACCAAAAATAATAAACTTGGAATACGACAGTTGTGTTAAAAATGTGTTCACAAAAATAAGCTATCTCCTCCGAACATTCCAGGGTTTCAGGCCAAATGACGAGTGTTATGGTCATATCCATGGCATAGTTTGTTTAAATGTTCCCATATTCCACACAAACATGAATCTTGGAAGCACGGAAAATGTTGACGGAGGAAGTTTTCCTTTTCATTGAAACAAAAAACCATTTTCTATTTTCCGAGTGTAAAAAATGGGTTTTTTGTGAAGGACCTTCGATAAATATGTTGCAAAACTTGAGAGCTATAATTTTTGAAAATATTAGACCATGTTAGATGCACAAATAACCAATTAGTTTCATATGAAAAGGTTTCCATCCACCTCTTTTGAAAAACACAAGTTTCTACCGATTCCGCTGGAAACTGGTCAAATTTGAACTAAAGATACCTCATAGTTTGCTCATGATTTTTTGGCAAAAATCATTTTTAGTTACACAAATACCTATTTCAACATAGATACACCAAGAGTTTCTCTATTCAACCCCTAGCTGCGAATAGTCATGTCCGCCGCCTTGACTTTTTCCTTAAACCGGCTTAGAAAATTCCAAAAAATTCAAAACAACCCAAAATGATGCGAGACCTTCGCGTGGTGTCATTATATAGATCCTAGTATACACCAAAAATAATAAACTTGGAATACGACAGTTGTGTTGAAAATGTGTTCACAAAAGTAAGCTATCTGCTCCGAACATTCCGGGGTTTCCGGCCAAATGACGAGTGTTATGGTCATATCCATGGCATAGTTTGTTTAAATGTTCTCATATTCCACACAAACATGCATCTTGGAAGCACGGAAAATGTTGACGGAGGAAGTTTTCCATTTCATTGAAGCAAAAAACTATTTTCTATTTTCCGAGTGTAAAAAATGGTTTTTTTTGTGAAGGACCTACCATAAATATGTTGCAAAACTTGAGAGCTATAATTTTTGAAAATATTAGACCATGTTAGATGCACAAATAACCAATTAGTTTCATATGAAAAGGTTTCCATCCACATCTTTTGAAAAACACAAGTTTCTGCCGATTCCGTTGGAAACTGGTCAAATTTGAACTACAGGTACCTCATAGTTTGCTCATGATTTTTGGAAAAAATCATTTTTAGGTACACAAATACCTATTTCAACATAGATACACCAAGAGTTTCTCAATATTCAACTCCTAGCTACGAACAGTCATGCCCGCCGCCTTGACTTTTTCCTTAAACCGGCTTAGCAAATTCCAAAAAATTCAAAACAACCCAAAATGATGTGAGACCTTCGCGTGGTGTCATTATATAGATCCTAGTATACACCAAAAATAATAAACTTGGAATACGATAGTTGTGTTGAAAACGTGTTCACAAAAATAAGCTACCTCCTTCGAACATTCCAGGGTTTCCGGCCAAATGACGAGTGTTATGGTCATATCCATGGCATAGTTTGTTTAAATGTTCCCATATTCCACACAAACATGAATCTTGGAAGCACGGAAAATGTTGACGCAGGAAGTTTTCCTTTTCATAGAAACAAAAAACCATTTTGTATTTTCCGAGTGTACAAAACGGGTTTTTTTGTGAAGGACCTTCCATAAATATGTTGCAAAACTTGAGAGCTATAATTTTTGAAAATATTAGACCATGTTAGATGCACAAATAACCAATTAGTTTCATATGAAAAGGTTTCCATCCACCTCTTTTGAAAAACACAAGTTTCTGCCGATTCCGATGGAAACTGGTCAAATTTGAACTACAGGTACCTCATAGTTTGCTCATGATTTTTGGCAAAAATCATGTTTAGGTACACAAATACCTATTTCAACATAGAGACACCACGAGTTTCTGAATATTCAACCCCTAGCTACGAACAGTCATGCCCGCCGCCTTGACTTTTTCCTTAAACCGGCTTAGGAAATTCCAAAAAATTCAAAACAACCCAAAATGATGCGAGACCTTCGCGTGGTGTCATTATATAGATCCTAGTATACACCAAAAATAATAAACTTGGAATACGACAGTTGTGTTAAAAATGTGTTCACAAAAATAAGCTATCTCCTCCGAACAATCGAGGGTTTCAGGCCAAATGACGAGTGTTATGGTCATATCCATGGCATAGTTTGTTTAAATGTTCCCATATTCCACACAAACATGAATCTTGGAAGCACGGAAAATGTTGACGGAGGAAGTTTTCCTTTTCATTGAAACAAAAAACCATTTTCTATTTTCCGAGTGTAAAAAATGGTTTTTTTTGTGAAGGACCTTCGATAAATATGTTGCAAAACTTGAGAGCTATAATTTTTGAAAATATTAGACCATGTTAGATGCACAAATAACCAATTAGTTTCATATGAAAACGTTTCCATCCACCTCTTTTGAAAAACACAAGTTTCTACCAATTCCGCTGGAAACTGGTCAAATTTGAACTACAGATACCTCATAGTTTGCTCATGATTTTTTGGCAAAAATCATTTTTAGTTACACAAATACCTATTTCAACATAGATACACCAAGAGTTTCTCTATTCAACCCCTAGCTGCGAATAGTCATGTCCGCCGCCTTGACTTTTTCCTTAAACCGGCTTAGAAAATTCCAAAAAATTCAAAACAACCAAAAATGATGCGAGACCTTCGCGTGGTGTCATTATATAGATCCTAGTATACACCAAAAATAATAAACTTGAATACGACAGTTGTGTTGAAAATGTGTTCACAAAAGTAAGCTATCTGCTCCGAACATTCCGGGGTTTCCGGCCAAATGACGAGTGTTATCGTCATATCCATGGCATAGTTTGTTTAAATGTTCTCATATTCCACACAAACATGCATCTTGGAAGCACGGAAAATGTTGACGGAGGAAGTTTTCCATTTCATTGAAGCAAAAAACTATTTTCTATTTTCCGAGTGTAAAAAATGGTTTTTTTTGTGAAGGACCTACCATAAATATGTTGCAAAACTTGAGAGCTATAATTTTTGAAAATATTAGACCATGTTAGATGCACAAATAACCAATTAGTTTCATATGAAAAGGTTTCCATCCACATCTTTTGAAAAACACAAATTTCTGCCGATTCCGTTGGAAACTGGTCAAATTTGGACTACAGGTACCTCATAGTTTGCTCATGATTTTTGGAAAAAATCATTTTTAGGTACACAAATACCTATTTCAACATAGATACACCAAGAGTTTCTCAATATTCAACTCCTAGCTACGAACAGTCATGCCCGCCGCCTTGACTTTTTCCTTAAACCGGCTTAGCAAATTCCAAAAAATTCAAAACAACCCAAAATGATGTGAGACCTTCGCGTGGTGTCATTATATAGATCCTAGTATACACCAAAAATAATAAACTTGGAATACGATAGTTGTGTTGAAAACGTGTTCACAAAAATAAGCTACCTCCTTCGAACATTCCAGGGTTTCCGGCCAAATGACGAGTGTTATGGTCATATCCATGGCATAGTTTGTTTAAATGTTCCCATATTCCACACAAACATGAATCTTGGAAGCACGGAAAATGTTGACGGAGGAAGTTTTCCTTTTCATAGAAACAAAAAACCATTTTGTATTTTCCGAGTGTACAAAACGGGTTTTTTTGTGAAGGACCTTCCATAAATATGTTGCAAAACTTGAGAGCTATAATTTTTGAAAATATTAGACCATGTTAGATGCACAAATAACCAATTAGTTTCATATGAAAAGGTTTCCATCCACCTCTTTTGAAAAACACAAGTTTCTGCCGATTCCGATTGAAACTGGTCAAATTTGAACTACAGGTACCTCATAGTTTGCTCATGATTTTTGGCAAAAATCATGTTTAGGTACACAAATACCTATTTCAACATAGATACACCAAGAGTTTCTGAATATTCAACCCCTAGCTACGAACAGTCATGCCCGCCGCCTTGACTTTTTCCTTAAACCGGCTTAGGAAATTCCAAAAAATTCAAAACAACCCAAAATGATGCGAGACCTTCGCGTGGTGTCATTATATAGATCCTAGTATACACCAAAAATAATAAACTTGGAATACGACAGTTGTGTTAAAAATGTGTTCACAAAAATAAGCTATCTCCTCCGAACATTCCAGGGTTTCAGGCCAAATGACGAGTGTTATGGTCATATCCATGGCATAGTTTGTTTAAATGTTCCCATATTCCACACAAACATGAATCTTGGAAGCACGGAAAATGTTGACGGAGGAAGTTTTCCTTTTCACTGAAACAAAAAACCATTTTCTATTTTCCGAGTGTAAAAAATGGTTTTTTTTTGTGAAGGACCTTCGATAAATATGTTGCAAAACTTGAGAGCTATAATTTTTGAAAATATTAGACCATGTTAGATGCACAAATAACCAATTAGTTTCATATGAAAACGTTTCCATCCACCTCTTTTGAAAAACACAAGTTTCTACCAATTCCGCTGGAAACTGGTCAAATTTGAACTACAGATACCTCATAGTTTGCTCATGATTTTTTGGCAAAAATCATTTTTAGTTACACAAATACCTATTTCAACATAGATACACCAAGAGTTTCTCTATTCAACCCCTAGCTGCGAATAGTCATGTCCGCCGCCTTGACTTTTTCCTTAAACCGGCTTAGAAAATTCCAAAAAATTCAAAACAACCCAAAATGATGCGAGACCTTCGCGTGGTGTCATTATATAGATCCTAGTATACACCAAAAATAATAAACTTGGAATACGACAGTTGTGTTGAAAATGTGTTCACAAAAGTAAGCTATCTGCTCCGAACATTCCGGGGTTTCCGGCCAAATGACGAGTGTTATGGTCATATCCATGGCATAGTTTGTTTAAATGTTCTCATATTCCACACAAACATGCATCTTGGAAGCACGGAAAATGTTGACGGAGGAAGTTTTCCATTTCATTGAAGCAAAAAACTATTTTCTATTTTCCGAGTGTAAAAAATGGTTTTTTTTGTGAAGGACCTACCATAAATATGTTGCAAAACTTGAGAGCTATAATTTTTGAAAATATTAGACCATGTTAGATGCACAAATAACCAATTAGTTTCATATGAAAAGGTTTCCATCCACATCTTTTGAAAAACACAAATTTCTGCCGATTCCGTTGGAAACTGGTCAAATTTGGACTACAGGTACCTCATAGTTTGCTCATGATTTTTGGAAAAAATCATTTTTAGGTACACAAATACCTATTTCAACATAGATACACCAAGAGTTTCTCAATATTCAACTCCTAGCTACGAACAGTCATGCCCGCCGCCTTGACTTTTTCCTTAAACCGGCTTAGCAAATTCCAAAAAATTCAAAACAACCCAAAATGATGTGAGACCTTCGCGTGGTGTCATTATATAGATCCTAGTATACACCAAAAATAATAAACTTGGAATACGATAGTTGTGTTGAAAACGTGTTCACAAAAATAAGCTACCTCCTTCAACATTCCAGGGTTTCCGGCCAAATGACGAGTGTTATGGTCATATCCATGGCATAGTTTGTTTAAATGTTCCCATATTCCACACAAACATGCATCTTGGAAGCACGGATAATGTTGACGGAGGAAGATTTCCTTTTCATTGAAGCAAAAAACCATTTTCTATTTTCCGATTGTAAAAAATGAATTTTTTTTGTGAAGGACCTACCATAAATATGTTGCAAAATTTGAGAGCTATAATTTTTGAAAATATTAGACCATGTTAGATGCACAAATAACCAATTAGTTTCATATGAAAAGGTTTCCATCCACCTCTTTTGAAAAACACAAGTTTCTGCCGATTCCATTGGAAACTAGTCAAATTTGAACTACAGGTACCTCATAGTTTGCTCATGATTTTTTGCAAAAATCATTTTTAGGTACACAAATACCTATTTCAACATAGATACACCAAGAGTTTCTCAATATTCAACCCCTAGCTACGAACAGTCATGTCCGCCGCCTTGACTTTTTCCTTAAACCGGTTTAGAAAATTCCAAAAAATTCAAAACAACCCAAAATGATGCGATACCTTCGCGTGGTGTCATTATATAGGTCCTAGTATACACCAAAAATAATAAACTTGGAATACGACAGTTGTATTGAAAATGTGTTCACAAAAATAAGCTATCTCCTCCGAACATTCCAGGGTTTCAGGCCAAATGACGAGTGTTATGGTCATATCCATGGCATAGTTTGTTTAAATGTTCCCATATTCCACACAAACATGAATCTTGGAAGCACGGAAAATGTTGACGGAGGAAGTTTTCCTTTCCATTGAAACAAAAAACCATTTTCTATTTTCCGAGTGTAAAAAATGGTTTTTTTTGTGAAGGACCTTCGATAAATATGTTGCAAAACTTGAGAGCTATAATTTTTGAAAATATTAGACCATGTTAGATGCACAAATAACCAATTAGTTTCATATGAAAAGGTTTCCATCCACCTCTTTTGAAAAACACAAGTTTCTGCCGATTCCGTTGGAAACTGGTCAAATTTGAACTACAGATACCTCATAGTTTGCTCATGATTTTTGGCAAAAATCATTTTTAGGTACACAAATACCTATTTAAACATAGATACACCAAGAGTTTCTCTATTCAACCCCTAGCTACGAATAGTCATGTCCGCCGCCTTGACTTTTTCCTTAAACCGGCTTAGAAAATTCCAAAAAATTCAAAACAACCCAAAATGATGCGAGACCTTCGCGTGGTGTCATTATATAGATCATAGTATACACAAAAAATAATAAACTTGGAATACGACAGTTGTGTTGAAAATGTGTTCACAAAAGTAAGCTATCTCCTCCGAACATTCCAGGGTTTCCGGCCAAATGACGAGTGTTATGTTCATATCCATGGCATAGTTTGTTTAAATGTTCTCATATTCCACACAAGCATGCATCTTGGAAGCACGGAAAATGTTGACGGAGGAAGTTTTCCATTTCATTGAAGCAAAAAACTATTTTCTATTTTCCGAGTGTAAAAAATGGTTTTTTTCGTGAAGGACCTACCATAAATATGTTGCAAAACTTGAGAGCTACAATTTTTGAAAATATTAGACCATGTTAGATGCACAAATAACCAATTAGTTTCATATGAAAAGGTTTCCATCCACCTCTTTTGAAAAACACAAGTTTCTGCCGATTCCGTTGGAAACTCGTCAAATTTGAACTACAAGTACCTCATAGTTTGCTCATGATTTTTGGAAAAAATCATTTTTAGGTACACAAATACCTATTTCAACATAGATACACCAAGAGTTTCTCAATATTCAACTCCTAGCTACGAACAGTCATGCCCGCCGCCTTGACTTTTTCCTTAAACCAGCTTAGAAAATTCCAAAAAATTCAAAACAACCCAAAATGATGCGAGACCTTCGCGTGGTGTCATTATATAGATCCTAGTATACACCAAAAATAATAAACTTCGAATACGATAGTTGTGTTGAAAATGTGTTCACAAAAATAAGCTATCTCCTTCGAACATTCCAGGGTTTCCGGCCAAATGACGAGTGTTATGGTCATATCCATGGCATAGTTTGTTTAAATGTTCCCATATTCCACACAAACATGCATCTTGGAAGCACGGAAAATGTTGACGGAGGAAGTTTTCCTTTTCATTGAAGCAAAAAACCATTTTCAATTTTCCGAGTGTAAAAAATGGTTTTTTTTGTGAAGGACCTACCATAAATATGTTGCAAAACTTGAGAGCTATAATTTTTTAAAATATTAGACCATGTTAGATGCACAAATAACCAATTAGTTTCATATGAAAAGGTTTCCATCCACCTCTTTTGAAAAACACAAGTTTCTGTCGATTCCGTTGGAAACTGGTCAAATTTGAACTACAGGTACCTCATAGTTTGCTCATGATTTTTGGCAAAAATCATTTTTAGGTACACAAATACCTATTTCAACATAGATACACCAAGAGTTTCTCAATATTCAACCCCTAGCTACGAACAGTCATGTCCGCCGCCTTGACTTTTTTCCTTAAACCGGTTTAGAAAATTCCGAAAATTCAAAACAACCCAAAATGATGCGATACATTCGTGTGGTGTCATTATATAGGTCCTAGTATACACCAAAAATAATAAACTTGGAATACGACAGTTGTATTGAAAATGTGTTCACAAAAATAAGCTATCTCCTCCGAACATTCCAGGGTTTCAGGCGAAATGACGAGTGTTATGGTCATATCCATGGCATAGTTTGTTTAAATGTTCCCATATTCCACACAAACATGAATCTTGGAAGCACGGAAAATATTGACGGAGGAAGTTTTCCTTTTCATTGAAACAAAAAACCATTTTCTATTTTCCGAGTGTAAAAAACGGGTTTTTTTGTGAAGGACCTTCCATAAATATGTTGCAAAACTTGAGAGCTATAATTTTTGAAAATATTAGACCATGTTAGATGCACAAATAACCAATTAGTTTCATATGAAAAGGTTTCCATCCACCTCTTTTGAAAAACACAAGTTTCTGCCGATTCCGATGGAAACTGGTCAAATTTGAACTACAGGTACCTCATAGTTTGCTCATGATTTTTGGCAAAAATCATGTTTAGGTACACAAATACCTATTTCAACATAGATACACCAAGAGTTTCTGAATATTCAACCCCTAGCTACGAACAGTCATGCCCGCCGCCTTGACTTTTTCCTTAAACCGGCTTAGAAAATTCCAAAAAATTCAAAACAACCCAAAATGATGCGAGACCTTCGCGTCGTGTCATTATATAGATCGTAGTATACACCAAAAATAATAAACTTGGAATACGACAGTTGTGTTGAAAATGTGTTCACAAAAATAAGCTATCTCCTCCGAACATTCCAGGGTTTCCGGCCAAATGACGAGTGTTATGGTCATATCCATGGCATAGTTTGTTTAAATGTTCCCATATTCCACACAAACATGCATCTTGGAAGCACGGAAAATGTTGACGGAGGAAGTTTTCCTTTTCATTGAAGCAAAAAAACCATTTTCTATTTTCCGAGTGTAAAAAATGGGTTTTTTTGTGAAGGACCTACCATAAATATGTTCCAAAACTTGAGAGCTATAATTTTTGAATATATTAGACCATGTTAGATGCACAAATAAACAATTAATTTCATATGAAAAGGTTTCCATCCAGCTCTTTTGAAAAACACAAGTTTCTGCCGATTCCGCTGGAAACTGGTCAAATTTGAACTACAGATACCTCATAGTTTGCTCATGATTTTTGGCAAAAATCATGTTTAGGTACACAAATACCTATTTCATCATAGATACTTCAAGAGTTTCTCAATATTCAACATCTAGCCCCGCTGGAGAAAAAACCCAACTTATAGGTCTACACCCGGTAGCGTTAACCCTTTCTTGTTTGTTTGTTCCGTTCTTGCCCATGATTTTGTTTTAAGAATGTAGCTTGAATAATATGCATGATGATGTAGATATGTTTCTCCTTTTCACGAGTTCGAATGCAAATGTTATGCTCAAAATGGTGAGAGAGAGCAAAAAAAAAAAGATAGACCGACGGGGTTGCGGTCGGCGTATCAGAATTTTTTTTTCATTTGCCGCTGGCTTTTCTGGCATACGCCGACGTCCCCGATATTTGGCCGTCGGCGTATGGAATCCCCGTCGGCGATTAATGGTTCTCCCGTAGTGCTTCCAGAAGGGCCTACTACGGCCCACCCGCAAGACTTGCGGACCAAGATGAAGTAAGCTTACCGACTAGAACTAGGGTTTGTAACCCACCCGAGTACGGGTTTGAGACCTAGCCTCCTATGTAAAGGCTGGGAGAACCACCCGAGGGGGATGATCTAATCTCTACGTCGCCATAGGTGCTGCATGTCGAGATTCAATATCTCGACTAAACACCCGTCATTGTAATCTCACACCATAATATAAGATCAGGCAAGCAGTAGTAAGGATTTTACCTCTACGAGGGCCCCAAATCTGGGTAAGTTGTGTCCCTGTTAGCCGTCGAGTCCAACGTTTTCTACCCTCAACCCCTACCGTGCCATCCGGGTGATTTGTTGATATGAATCATCAACAAGCAGTACTTTAAATCACGGTGGGGGATAAACGAGATTTTAGTGAAATCATCCAGCAGCTAAATTGTTAGCATTTTTTTCTCCTGCACGCGTGCTTATAATTTGAAAGATCGATTTGACTCACCGATTCAAGTTAGTACGTACTGTATTTATTTTGTGAATTAGCACATGATGATATACATTCCAATACGAACAACAATGATGTGCGCACACATCCATAGAAATTCGGAAAGGCCTCGGTCGTTTCCAGTCACTACGTACGCACCGCCACACCCGTTCTTTGTAGGAGGCGAGAGAGAGGATTCGGTGGATGGTCTTTCTGCACAGGATCGAGTCAACGCGTGGGAGACGAGATGTTCTCGCCATTAGAATGTGGTTGGTAACTGGCTAACTGTAAATGGAAGAAAAAAAGGGAAGTTGCAGAGATTAAAAGGTGTGGACAAAAAGGAAGGTCGATGGATGTTGGTTGGACTCGTCGAAACGTGAGCACGCACTTTTACCCGGCAAAGTCTAGGAGCCGAGTCGTCGGGAGGGCCGGGCGTCGTGGGAACAGGGGTGGGGGTCCAACGTGCAGCCACGCCATGTGCATCTGACTTTTGAGTTGGGCGCGACCAGGCGGAGGTTGGCGGTACCCAAACAAAAGTGCAGACGCGCTCCATCGATCGTCAAAGCCAGGACGCGGCGTGCGGGAGGTGTGGGAGGCAGGCAGGCCCCTCCCTCACTCCGTCACGTCGGAGGCGGAGACGTGCCCGGGCTGCGGCGCCTCCAGCTCCCGGTCGCTTTCCCAGGTTCCGGTGGTGCTTCTCCTCGTCGATCCACCTCGCTAGCTTCCACCACTCCGGTCATGGAATATTTAGGCTGAATTTTGGTCAGCGTCGACCCACGCAGTCAAAAGGATCGACCCAGTACGTGCTTTGCCTAGCTAATCGCCACCTGCAACCTGTGACATGCGTTTACCTACTGCAAAATTGATTTCTTCTCTCACTGGTCATACACACACGATAATTCCTATTACAGAATATTTCCACTGCTGATACCACGAAAACTTTAACTCGGCATCTGCCTGGCCGTATATTCATATACAGCGCATCAATTAGACCTATTCACGGCTAGCCGGACCGGAGCTTTCCAATCACTACTCACAAAATTCCTACTCCTATTTTCTTGTATCTTGCTGGACTTGCCTCTGGGTCTTAATATAGAAAGGGGGTTCAGCCAGGCTTTTCCCCGCCGTAGTATTCTCAACAAAAAAGAAAAAAACAAAATCCTACTCCAGTAGTCAAGTAGACCAAGTACCTGTTGCAGTTCAGACACCTTCCAAGATTCTAACTGCCGTGGCCCCTGACTTTGGTCCAAAGGGGCGGGGATTTTAAAGACCTACCTATGCAAGTCATAAAATTCCTCTCTTTTCTTCCATATGCGCTTATACAATCCAAAGCTGGAATCTCCAGCATAACGATTCTATGGTGGCGTGAGGAGTTGGCCTTTTCAGTTCTAATTGCCGTGTAAGAAAAATTACAATTTCATTCTATAAACAGAGGACAGTAGCTGTGCCAGGAGGTGGAGGAGGCCCCGCCCTCCTTCCGCGATCCAAGGAAATCACGATCGCATCATCAGTGGCCACCGACGCAGACAGTCAGATATCAGACAACTAGCTATTCGCTGCCGCACACACGGTGGACTCGACGGCCATGTTGGACGATAGCCACCGTGCTTGGGAAGGCACGGAAAGGTTCCCCAATTACCACTTCCCAAGCTGCTTTCTCAGCTTCCGGCGGTTCTTGTCCTCATCGAGTTTCCTTCCATTTGAGTTAGGATGCATGTCATGGAAAATCACCGACGGATTAATTATTGAATTCAGTGAACGATCAACCAACGTATTCCAAACCGAGAGCTTGCCATCTGCGCGTGAAACATAAACACTACATCAGTGTTAGAACCACTGCCGGTCGATTTCTCTGACCGGTCTAAGATAAGACTAGATGGAATTTGTCCTGCTACTTATTTATGAGCAGCCATCAGTTATCCTGTGTCACGATGCAATCAACCACCCCAGAATGCCCAACCCGTTGCTAACAGACCGACATTAGAAAAGGACACTTCGTTTGTTTGACCTGTATTCACCTATCAGCCATCAGTCATCAGATGACGACAAGTAACGTGTAGGACCTATTCGCTTTCCAGCATGAAATGGAGCTCCATATCCAACTACTACACACACAATTCATGATGGTCATGGAAAAGTACAGGCACCTTTCGTATGCCAAACGAGACTTTGAAAGGGATGGAGTCCGAAAATACACCAAGGTCAGACACACATGACTTGGTCCAAAGGGATGACGGTTTAAAAGACTCCCAGCATATGACATGCTGTTTGGATCAGTGGTTCAGCAACTAACGGTAAGCTTTACTCAACTACGGACCTTTACATTTTGTAACTATATTTCCTAAACTATCGAACTGAACCTGTCAAATCGGAGAAAAGAATGAAGCTGGGACTAGAGTGAGAGGATGAAAGAATGGAGCAGCGTGACTGCGTCTCACTATGTTAATAGAATTTATTGACCAGCTGGTGATTGATGGCGTAGCGTCCGAAAAGAAAAAAAAAATATCTTGAACAGCTAATGAAAGTCAATATGTTCTTCTCTGAGAGGTATTGATAGATGGTGAGACTATTCCATCTTCTAACGCCCGTCAAATTTCCTCTGTTTCAAAAATAGCATGTGGAGAAGATGTGAACCGTACTGAAGAATTCAATATGGGCTGCCTCTTGGTGACAAAAGCTTTTGGCGAAAACGATATTAACGTAGACAACGAGAGCCTGCCATCTGTGTATGGAACATAAACACCTGGAATTAAAACTACTGCCAGTTGATTTCTCTAACTGGACCAAGATCAGACAACTTGGAATTGTCTTGCTACATATATGACCAGCCATCAGTTACCTTGTGTTACTATGCAATCACTGGGCTAAGCAAGGCAACCAGAATGTATGAGCAACCCGTTACTAACAGCCAGACATTAAAAAAAGACACTTATCGTCTTATCTTGTGTTACCGTTAATTACTAGGCTGTTTATTTCTAGCATAGACCAGAGCTCCATCCAACCACTACTGACAAGTAGCTTCAGATGCCTAACAAAATTTTGACAGGGATGAAGAACGAAAATGCAACAAAGTTAAACACACCTGACTTGGTCCAAAGGAGTAACCATTTAAGAGACTCATAGGAAGCTAATGGTAAGCTTTACTCCATAGGTGCACCTTACATTTTGCAACTATTTTTAAACTGTCAAACTGAACCCGTCAAATCGAAGAGGAAAAATTGCCACTGAATCTAGAGTGAGAGGAAATAAGAATGGAACAGCATGATTGTGCCTCCCTATATTAATAGAATTGCTCGACCAGTTAGTGTAAGAAAAACATACCTTGAGCAGCTAATAAAAGTCAATATGTTCTTCTGGAGAAGTATTCATAGATGGTGAAACTATTCCATCTTCTAACGCCCATCAAATTCCTCTATTTCAAAAATTGCATGCGGATAAGATGTGAACCGTACCGAAGAATTCAATATGGGCTGCCTCTTGGTGAAGAAAGCTTTTGGCGAAGAGGATATTAAAGTAGTATCTAACTCTGGCCTAAAGGATGCTGAATAAATTTCTGATGACTTGAAGAATGAAAACAGTGATGAGCATCTGCTTTCTTCATCCCACTCAAGATTATCCCACCATGTTTTCTCCCCTCTGATCCTCTTCGTTTACCCATGTTTCCAAAAGGCAGTTTCTTCATCTTCTGGCAAGCAAACACATCAATGTATTCGAGAGAAGGAAAATCCAATTTGAACTACATAATCTTTCCAATCTTTGCAACGAATTTAATTGCAAAATTCTCAGATGTCGAAATCCATGCATCGGTATTTCATATGGTACTTCCGGTTTAATAGCATTCTCTATGTCAACTAGCTGCTTCATGTTATCACAGCAAGATACATTCAAATGCTCCAGATATGGTAGATCTAAAATGCAGGAAAGATCTGCCAGGTGATTAGTTCTCCCCACTGTAAGGACACGAAGGTTCTGAAGATGATCCATACTAATCTTCTCAAGTCTAGGAAGATCCCAAAAGGTTAGAAACTCCAGCCTCGGAAGACGTTTACTATAACACCGTGGATTGTTAGTGATACTGAAGTCCTTTAAATCAGAACAGCCCATTACATTCAGAACAAAGACACTTTCTGGTAAAGCAAGAGTAAGAGATCTCTCTCCATTCAATTCATATAAACCAAGACATCTCAAGTGAATTCCAGGTATGTCAAAAAGCCTCTGCAGGGTACTTACTTTCTTCGTTGTTATTCCTAGAGTTTTTAGTTCTCGAGTTAAGCAAGATAACTCTTCGATTCTAAACTCATCACAATCCATGTGGTTTCCTGAATCAAAATCTGCTTCGTGGCCGGCATACCTGCTACCATATAGGTTTAACACTTTTAGCATTGACAAATTTGTAAGAACACCATAAGGTATCTTCTCCAAGAAATCCATATAGCTCAAGTCCAGGAACCTCAACTTTCTTAGTTTCCCAATAGCTACAGGCAATAGTTTAATGTGTGTTTGCTTTAGTTTGAGATACCGGAGTTCAACCAGCGTGCCAATTTCTTCTGGAAGTTCCTTGATGGGAACCCAAGACAAATCCAGGTAGGTCACAGATGATATGCTCTTCACAAAAGAAGGTGGTATCGCCTTTAGCCGAAAGTTTTGCTGTAGTGACAGAAACTGCAGGTTCGGACAGTTCATGGCCTGAGGAAATTGAGTGATATTATTGCACATGAGTGATATCTTTCTGGCTGACCTAAATGTTTTGATGTCCCTGTTAGAAATCTTATGAAGTCCTACCCCTTCTTGAACAATGCATTTCATGCGCCCTTCAGTGCAGTCAGAGGATATCCAGATTGACATGTCTCGGATGATGTCATGCACCCTCACCTCACTATCTTTCAGGTCACCGCTCTCCAATAAGCATGCATTCTTCAAGTATTCAATAATGGAGTAACCCTTGTCGTATGCTTCCTCCATAGTATCATACTCTATCAAACCCATCCCCATCCAACAGTCTATGAGTTCAACTTTCCAAATGGAGTAATCTTCAGGCCACAAAGAACAACATAAGAAGCATTCTTTGATCTGTTTATTCTGCAGATAATCGTAACTTATCTTAAGCCTAGTGTATATGTTGCTAACATTTCCCATATTTGGGATCTCATGAATGCGGGACTTCTTCAGAAATGACAAAGCAAGTGACCATTCATGAGAAGTCTTCTTTGTAGACATTGCACGGCCGATAGTTACAAGAGCAAGAGGCAAACCACCACATTCTTCTGCAACTTCATGTGCTAACTTTTCAATCCTAGGATCTGAATTAATGACTTCTTCTGTTGCTTTTTCTTTGAACAATTTCCAAGCTTTCTGTGGGTCCAAGCATTCCAGAAAGACCACATTGTGGGCTTCCATATGTCCACAAACACTCTCATAACGTGTTGCCAGAACTACCTTCTGTTTATTCAGACCATTAGGATATGGAATACCAGCTTCTGCTAGATCCAAATAATTCCATAAATCATCAAGCAGCAGTAAGAATTTCTTTCGCCTTAAGAAACTTAAAATGATTGAAGCCCGTGTTTCAATGCTAGAACCTTGTTTCAGAAAGAGCCCAATCTTTTCAGAGATGTTTTCTTGAAGCTTCCCTATTCCACATGCCTTAGAAGCCAGAACATATATAACAAGGTCATATCCATAGTCTTCTTCGATTACATCCACGAAGTGATTGTTGATTTTCCTGAGCAAAGTGGTCTTACCAACTCCCCCCATTCCCCATATCCCTAGAATTCCAATTCTGTCATCTTTCAGGTACTGGAGAACTCTGCTTAAGTTACAGTCTGTTTCTTGTGTTGGATATACAGTGGGCATTGCTTGTACGAAACATGGTGGAATTTCAATCGAAACTTGTTTGAATGATCCCTTTTCATGCAACATCTCAGCTTCCTTGAGTTTCTTGGCAGCCTGCATACCAGTTTCATAATCGGACCAATAACTGAAAGACTGCACCCTTCTCTTCCTCTGCCCATGTTTCATCTCATTCACCTCACTTCCGATTGCTGCCACTCGTTCTAGCCATTCTACAACTTCAGGGTTACGTGTTTCTTGCTTCCTTTCAGAGTTCATAAGACGGATTTGGACTTCCTGTTTCCTGGCTTCTAGATTCCTTATAGCGCTGTCCAGCTTGCCAATATTTTCTTCCTTTTCTATTAAATATCTCATACGTGTAATCAGAGGATTCCATAAGTGGGATGCCACAGTACTAGTCACGAAATCAATGAGCGTAAAAACAGCCATTCCTAAGAGTGAAGGGAGGCAGTGAAGAAGGTGATGGTTTCACCAGCTGTTAATCCTTCAACTGGCAACAATACCAAAAATTTGAACTACACAGACCGTCAAAACTGGGACCTGCAGGTGAGATTCTGAGAAGCATGAGATAGATTTACACATTCAATAGAAAATTTTGAACATATGAATCACCCGAAACCGACTGGTTTTGTGTTTCTACTATGTAGAAATTAGGTTCTTCCCAAAAATAATGTAGATTAGATGAACGAAAAGGGAAAGAGCATACCACTTTGTGCTATTAATTTGTTTTTCTCATTAATTACAATGAAATAGAATGCCCTATTAGTCGGGGGAAATTTCTAAAAGTTTTGGGTGGAAATGAAATGGCTCCACTTAGAAGATAAATTGACATATGGAGTTACAAGTTTACCATAGAATGTTCCAGTTCGATTGAGTAGATAGAAGATTATTCCAGATTCTTGTATGAAGATAATACAGTTGGATATAGATCCCCCTTATCCCAGTTAAACTGAGCAGGCCATGCCACTATAAAACTCACATCGATTGAGGAAAAATAGCATGTGATGTGAAGCCATTATCCCAGCTAAATTTGACTAGACTAAATGGTATAAGATGGATGTAAAAGAAGCGAGAGCATGATGGCCGCTTAACTGATTAAGCACATGACTAATGAAGTAATGAGGGAAGGAGGAGGTCCATTCCGGCCCGTACCTTGCGAGGATCCTCGAAGCGCAGCCCTCCGCAGCCTCGGCTCGTCGGTTGAGGAAGAGAGAGGCCGGAGAGGGAGCCGCAGCGGGAGGTGGCGTAGAAGAAGAGACCGTGTGCTGTGTGGAAGCGTCGTGGGTCACTGGAAATTTCGGAGGCGACCGGCAGAGCGAGAATCTTTGAGGCGAAATTCCCCGCGCGGACTTTGGAAGGCGCGGCCATGGCTGTTGCTTGCCTGCGCTGACTCGCCTCGTCGGATGAACAGTGCTGCGCCACAACCGCGGACTTGCGGCGGACTGGAGCGCGGGACAGCGACGGCCCGGCGACCGACTGCGGATCTGGTACCCGGCGCCGCGCCTGCAACCGAAGTTCAGTGTCCGCAACTGATTTTTTTTTTAATGTCAAAAAAAAAAAACTGATTTTTTTTTCTGAGGTGTCCGCTACTGGTTACTGGCCGTCACTTTCGACAGTTGGGCTTCGATCCTTCCAAGGCCCAACAACGCCTGTTTGGGTGGCCAGTTTTTTAGGTGGCTGTCTAAGTTTTTCTCTCCAGATCTTTATTTTTTCTCATTAGCTGCTTATAAAGATTTCTTTCTAAACAAAAAGCTGCTTAAAGATGAATTAAACTTTAGAGCTTGTTCATTAGTATTATGCATGTTCTGACTCTCCCAATTTTCTAACATTACACTTACGGTACTCTACATTTATGCATGGCTTCTTCTGCGTTGTACTTTTTTTTTTAGACTAAAAGGGCTCCCCCCGATTTCATTGAAATCAACCAAACAGCAGTGACGATTATTACAGACCAGCTCGAAACCGAGCAGAAACAGCAAAGCGGGGAACCAACAAAGATCCCCCCAGGCTGCAGAAAGAAAGTTCAGACAAGAACGACTAAGGGCGCGAGAACAACAAGCAAAAACTAGCAACTACGACATCCTCAACGCTTCGAGATGAACTTGGAGAGCAGCAACTTGCAGGTTTCCTCTTGAGCTTTAGAGGCAGTGAGGAAAAGCTCAGAACCTCCCCTAGAGCACGGCATCATCGCCAAGCGATCCGCAAAAGCTCTCCTTTCTTCCTGTTCAGCTTCAGTATACATTGATCCAGCAGTGTTGAAACGTCGACGCTTGCGAGAATCTTCCATTGCGACAGCTCCTTTTCCATTCTTCGCCACACGTCCCGAACACCTGGCCAGCATATTCCCTGAAAACACATATCATTACGTAATTTCCAAATCGACCACAGTGTAGCAGTACACACCACGTTGATGAATGCATTTTTTTTATCGCTAAGCCACCATCTGGCAACTGACTCAAAGTCATGCCCAACTGAAACATTCAGCAATTCTGACACAAAGGACCAAACAAGCTTGGCTACAAAACAACCAAAAAACAGATGATGACTCGATTCTGCTTCAGAGCAGAAGAGACAAGATTTATCATTGACCTCTCGATGTTTGGGAAGGTTATCCCTTGTGAGAAGCCGGTTGTTTGCTAGCAACCAAAGGAATATATGCAGTCTAGGAGGCACCTTAAGGGCCCAGACTGCAGGGGTATGAACAGGAGTTATGCCACGATCATTAACGACAGCATAAAACGACCTCAGGCTATAATTGCCTGACGACTCAAACATCCAAATGGGATGGTCAGGTTCTTCAGAAAGGGGAAAGGAAGCCACAAGTTGTGTTAATTCCTCCCACTGCTGCCACAAGGCTGGAGAAACTGCCCTTCTGAAAGTGAGTCTAAGCTCCCCTCCCTGACAGGCCTGTGCAACAGTTATATCCTGCTCGTTGGAAATCTCAAACAGGTTCCAAAAGCAGACTGCTAAGCTACAATGCCCAATCCAAACATCACTCCAGAACCTAACACTACTCCCATTTCCTACTTTCCATTTGAATCCACAAATAGCATCCCTAGCAGCCCACATGACACCTTTCCAGAAAGGGGAACAGACATTAGGCACTGCTGAGAAGATATTAGGGTTAGGGTGATACTTAAAGTCAACAATCTCTTTCCAGAGCTTGTTCTCATCTTTATGGTACCTGTTGACCCAAGAAGCCAACAAGCACAGATTAAAATCTCCCAGGTTTTGAATACCCAACCCACCAAATTCCTTTTTCATAGTCACTAAGTCCCAATTAGCTAGGTGATATTTTTTGTTACCCTCAGAGTCACTCCATAGGAAGTGAGACATCTGAGAGTTGATAGCAGCAATGGCCCATTTAGGGAATTTAATGACAGAAGATACATGGGTATACTTGCAATGCAAGCTTTCAGCAAAACCAGCCTACTTTGATAATTCAAGAGCTTACCCCTCCAACCAGAGAACCTCTTAAATTTTTTATCAACTACTGGTTGCAAATCCTCTTTTTTAAGCTTAGCAAAGTGGAGTGGTACCCCAAGGTACTTACATGGGAATTCAGAAATTTTGCAGCAGAAGACCTGTGCAAACACAAGCATCTCTGCTTCCCCAACATGGATCCCCATAAGATCAGTCTTATGGTAGTTAATTTTCATACCTGACATATTTTCAAAACAAGCTAAAAGCCATTTAAGAATTCTAGCATATTCCAATTTAGCATTTAAGAAAAGTATGGTGTCATCAGCATATTGTAGGCTGATCACACCACCAGGTACTACTTGAGGTAGCAAACCTTGGATTAATCCAGCATTAGCAGCTTTATATAGCATCTTAGTGAAAACATCTGCCACAAAGTTAAACAAGATGGGGGAGCTAGGATCCCCTTGTTTTAATCCTTTCCCAACTTTAAAGTAGGGACTATTTTCATCATTAATTCTAACACACAGGGAACCCCCTACAAGGAGAGAGCTAATCCAAGACCTAATAGTAGGCCCAAAGCCCCTGGCTAAAAGCATATCATCTAAGAATTTCCAGCTCACCCTATCATAAGCTTTCTCATAATCTATTTTGAGGACAAGGGAAGAGTCCCCCCTGGAGTGAGCAGCATGGATAAGCTCCTGTGCAGAGACCACACTTTCCAGAATAAATCTGCCTTTAATGAAAGCAGTTTGATTTTTAGAAATCAATCTACTACCCACTGCAGAAAGCCTATTATTGATAGCTTTAGAAATAATTTTCAAGCTGCAGTTACCTAGACTAATTGGCCTGAATTTTTTTAGGTCCCTGGCATCAGGTTCCTTGGGGATCAGAGTAATAATGGCATAATTGAGTCTGGAAACAAACAGTCTACTAGATTCAAAATCTCTCACCAAAGCTATAAAATCATTTTTGATTAGCTCCCAAAATTTTTGGTAGAAAAGAAATGAGAAGCCATCAGGGCCTGGGGCACCACCAGCATAAGAAGTAAAAACAGCATCCTTAATCTCTTCTAGAGAGAAAGGTTTTTGAAGAAGTTCATTCTCCTCAGGGGTGACCAAGTCTTCTGGGTCCCAAAAATCAGGACCCAGGGAGAGATTTGCAATGGGTTCTGCAGCAAACAACTTTTTATAGAAATCTACTGCTACTTTGCTCATCTCTGAGTTGCTGTCCACAGGTCCTAAAGGCCCTTCCAGGACAGTGATTTGTTTTTTCCTTCTTCTCTGGTTGGCAAGAGCATGGAAGTATGCTGTGTTTCTATCACCTTCCTTGATATATCTATCTCTAGATCTTTGCCAAGCCTTAGCTTCCTCATCTCTATAAATTTTATCAAGATCAGTCTTGATTTGCTTAAGTCTAAGAGACTCAGAATCAGACAGAAGGCAGCTCTCAGAAAATGTATCTAGTATATCAAATTCTTGGAGAAGATCAATTTTGTTTTTCCTATTGGCAGCATCAACATTGATACTCCAACCCCTACAGTGTCTCCTCAAAGTCCTGAGCTTGAATTGCCATCTATCAATAGGATTAGGCAAGGCACAGGGGGAGTTCCAAACTTTATGTACCATGTCTGAGAAATCAGGGTAGTTCAACCACCATTTCTCAAACCTGAATAGCCTAGGAATCCTGGTATTAATCGCTCCAGAATCAAGGAGGAGAGGGGCATGATCACTAACAGGTCTAGGAAGAGTTTTAATAGTACAAAGTGGGAATTTAGCCTCCCACTCTGTACTAACCAATATTCTGTCAAGAGTAGCCATAATAGGTACATCTTGATTGTTAGACCAAGTGAACATCCTGTTAGCAGGCTTCAATTCCAAGAGGGCCCATCTATGGATCCAGTCATTAAAAAGCATAGTATGACCAGCATTGGTCACACCATTACTTTTTTCATGGGCTCCCCTAACTAGATTAAAGTCCCCCCCCCCAACAAAGTAGGGAGAGAGCTTATCTCCATGATATCATGAAGCTCAGCAATGAATTCCATCTTTTTTTCCTGATAAGGGGATCCATATACTACAACTAATTGCCAAATTAAGTCCTCCAGGTTATCCTTAACTACAACAACAATACAGAACTCAAAGCAAGCATGACTGATCACCTCAAATCTCTCTTTTTTAAAACCTACAAGAATACCTCCAGCAATATTCTTAGCAGGCAGAGAGATCCAGTGAAAATCACAGGGCCCAGAAATGTAATTTAAGAAGTGATCAGGGAAAACCCTTCTTTTGGTTTCTTGAATACCAATAAAGTCTAGTTTGTTTTTAATGATAAAGTCAGCTAAAACTTGTTTTCGGCCAGGTCTCCCCGTGCCTCTACTATTCCATATACCTCCTATCATGACTATTGATTTTATTTTTCCTGTGGGACACAACAGTCCAAGTGCTATTGTTATCATCAAGGTCTAAGGAAGTTAACTTACTATACTTTGATTCATTCTGCACCAAAGAAGGAGTAGATAGGCTACTATCAATAGCAACATTATCCTCTAATGAGATAGGTAGGACCAGTACAGGGTTATCTACTGCATAAGCATGATTGAGAGCAATCTCCTGGTCAACAATTTGTTCAATAACATCCTGTTTATCACTACTAGAAGAGCCACAAATAATATCCACTGACTCAAGAACATCACTAAGGATATGTGAGTCAAGGACAGCAAAGGAGTTACCTCTGAAAGATGCAGGAACCTCAAGATTCCTTTTCTTCATGTAGTTTTCTGCCTTCTCCACAATATTCTGCGTGCCATGGTTCCTTGCACTTCTTCTGGTTGCCACCACAGGGCCCCATTTAGACTTCTTGAGCTTTTCAGCCTGTGGAGGAAGGGCAGAGGAAGCCTCATCTAGGAAGGGAAGCAGGTTTTTGGAAGTCCCAGTAAGAGTTTTGACAGTTGCTTCATCAAGAATTTCAGTGCATTCATCCTGATTGGAGTCCCCATCCAAGTCATCAACATCAGAATCCATGCCAGCTTCAAAGAGATGCTTGCAGTAGGCCAAGTTAATTGAAGTGGAGCCCACCTTGAGAATGCACTCCTTCTCAACTTCTTCAGGGTCAATTGTGGTCATTTTGATCATACACTGTGGTTCCCAATCCCAGACTGAGTCATCTAGAGACTTGTAGTCAAGCCTGTCAGGCAAGGAGCAGGTTGATTTCGAGCACCAATCGACTGCCGTCAGTTCTGGACAGCTCAAACATTCTTCATCAGCAGTTCTGCTACCAAGTCCCACAGAGGAGCTAGGAAGCAAGCCATCCATAGCAGTAGGTGCCAAGGGAGCAGCAGTCTTCTGAACAACTTGGTCTGTATCCATGATACCAGGGGATGGGGCCATGAGAGAACTCGAGCCACCTGGATTGTCACCATTGTCATCAACGAGAGCTGAAGATGCATCTACAGAGAAGGTTAGCAGATATAGGTCCTGATTCATCTCAATGACCCGCTGTGTAGGGATCTTGGTCTTGTCTTTAACAGCCACCAGCATTCTGACCTCAGCAAAGAAGGATTTGAAGATAGAGTTCCAGTCCACATCCATGAGCACGCCCAGGAAAGAAGCCACCTGACAAAAGGTTTTCCAGGCCAACCACTTTGGTGGAATCCCTTTCACTGTAACCCAAGTTTGTTCCAGAACACCATAGGTAGGAACCTCGCCATTCCAGGCAGCAATCTTAATCGTCACACCTTCTTTCTCTAAGTCAAAGGCAGGGAATTCCGCAAGGTCCGAGACTTTCTTCCAGGGAGGGAAACGAACCAGGAACACATTCTGTTCAAGCTCCCGCAGTTGCCATGGCCACCTTCGATCTTTACAGAAGATGGACCTGAAGTTTGATTCCAGTTCAGCCAATGAAATTTCTCCTTTCTTCACCCTGACAACGCCGCAATTGTCCATGTTGAGCCACTGCAGTTCAGCTACTGAAGGGAGGTCCAAGTGGTAGAACCCTAACCCAGAGTTACCACTCCCAAAGTATTCTGCAGCATGGTGATCATTTGTCCATTCCTTGCAGGCTTGAACGGCATGCCCAGGGAGGTTGCAGATGAAACAGAGCCTTGCCTTAACGCAGTTGCCAACGAAGTGACCTGGATCTCCACAGTTGAAGCAGATGAGCTTACTGTAGCGGGGATCCAACACCTGCTCACGAATCGGACTCGGTGGCACCTCCGAACTGGCAGATTGGGAAGAACCAGACGTCGTGGCTAGAATTGCGCCCCCACTGTTGCCAGATCCACCGACCCCACCCGAGTTGCTATGATTCCGTGGCTGGTAGCGGGGTTGGGCTCTCACGTACCTCTGATTCACCCGAGGAGGCGGCGCCATCCCTTGTTGACGAATCTCAGCAGATTGGTTCGATGTAGGGGGTGTAGGAACTGCGGCGACAGGTCCAGCCCTCCCGCCGCGGCCCCTACCCGCGCCACCACGACCGGATTGCATAGGCTTGCGAAGAATCTCAGCAAAGGAGTTGTGCGTCGCTGCGATCTCGGGACAAAGACGGCGAGCCCGATGATGGAGAAGGGGCGAATTTGGTGGCCGGGAAGCAGTCGGAGACGGTGAGATCCCGATCTGGAATCCCTTAACGGACCCAGCAAAGGACACTCCGTGGATAAGAGCGACCAGCGCGAAAAGACGGAACTGCCCAAAGCTCACCAAAAAACTCCTCGACCTCATCTGCCTCTACCTCATGGTCGCTGGAAATTGGGACCGCACAAGCGGCCCCACGCGAATCTGAACTCCGGCCCCGCTCCACGCCCTGTAGCGGCGGAAACGCGGCCCGATCAGCTGGCCATGGCGGCGGAGGTGGCGAAGGGCAGCGAGCGACGACATTCAATCCTGGCGCAGCCTCGTCACCAGAGTATCGATGAGCAACAGGAGAAGCAAAGGCTCCCCCTCTCCCGATGGAGCGAATCGCCGACGACCTGACCCCCGAGCGGTGGGAGACCAGTATCGACGTCTCCGGCCCTCGAGAAGGGGAGCAACCGCCCGAGGATGTCGACGCACATGAAGCTCGATCATCCTCTCCCACCGAGTGATGACCGATCGACGCGCCCGCGACGAATTCCCGGCCTCTACTGGACGACCGGGGGGGTAGGAGAGCGTGGTGAGGGCGGGTGAGGCAGACGCGGCTCACGCCGGCGGTGGGGGAGGGGAACGACGGAGGGGGCGCCCGGGAGGGGGAGAGGAGCGCGAGAGAGGCAGCCATCCGAGCGCCCCTTTTGGTTCTCTTGCTCGTTCCTTCTGCGTTGTACTCTCAGATCCATTGGGCAGGAAACAGTTTTTTTTAGTACAGAGCGCTTGATTTCTATCATTGTTTCTGTTTCATGTACTCTGACCTCCTATCTGTTTGATAAACTTATCTCACACGACTTCTGCCTCCGGTGAGCGTGGTGGCGGTGTGATAGGCGACGACAAAGGTTGCGATGGAGGAAAAAAAAACATAAGTACAACATAATAGCGGCTACCACAATGACGGAGTTCACAACTACTCCCTCTGTTTCAAATTAATTGTCTAAAAGTTGGACAAATGTCTAGATGCGTCCATTTTTTGTCCAATTTTGAGACAATTAATTTGGGACGGAGGGAGTAGAAGCGATGATGGCTTAGGGGAGATTGACGACTTTCAGGCAACCTAAAATACGTGTTAGTAGCTGTTGCTGTGATGGCGGAGTTCAGCGAGCTATGACGATAGAGCTTTAAGAACACACTACACGCTATAGGATACACATCTACACGAGTGAGTACAATCTCTACTCATAAATGACCTCCAAAATGGAAATATTAGAACAAGAAAGTTGTGCTAAATGTCAAGACGAACCTGCTTGTTTCGAACGTTCAACCGAGTGGGATGAATTTGACAAAAAAAAATGTTTAAACATGTTTCAGTTCGAAATTGAGAAGGTCCAGTCAACAAAATTTGAAACCGAGCACGGGAATTGAAGATGCTCGTCGACGCGCACATAGTTCGTGTACAAGTTGTTTGGAATTAAAATTTGGTTGTGTAGATTAGATAGCTATTAAGTTTTTTTTTAGAACATAGAAACCAACCCAGGCCATCTGATGGGTTTTTTTGGGTACGAAGATGGACTTAGAGAAAAGGCCGAATCCACTGTTCTTCCTGGGGCAGGCCCAATGGTGACTTAAACATGATGCGATAGATACAGAACAACTAATGTAACGCTTATAGCGAGTCCTATTAGGACTCGCCTGTGCGCATCCCGCTTATGGGCCGGCCCATTTTTGTCCACAGAAAGTGAAGAAAAGAAAGCACAATAGAGGGAATCCGGGGATCGAACCTGCGACCTTGCTCGCGATGTAGCGCATACACAATCAGTTAGGCTATGTTTTCAAGCTTGACTTATGTCTTTGTGTAGCCTTTTTATTATCTCCTTTTTTTTTTCTGTTTTCATTTTTCACATTTTTTGTTTTTCTTTTCCGCTATTTTTTTGTTTCTTTTTTTTTTCTGTTTTATTATTTCTTTCTTTGATTTTTTTTCACAGTTTTTTTGTTCAAACTTTCAAATGTTCAATTTTTTTTTCAAATTCGAGTTTTGTTCAAATTCGAAATTTGTTCAAATTCGAATTTTGTTCAAATTCTAAATTTGTTCAAATTCGAATTTTGTTCAAATACAGAAACAGGAAAGAAAAATGAGAAAAAAATGGAACAAAAATGTAAACAATAAAATCCTAGAAACGTAACAATGGACACAAACGTGGTCGTGTCCTGGAGGTTGTCCACATCTTCCGAGCGAAGCAAAGGATGGCAGGTTCAAGTCCCCTTTCCTCCACCACTTTTGCTTCTGTTTCTCTTGACATAATGGGCCGGCCCATCTTGCATCGTGCGCGGGCGAGTTGGTGTTCGAACTCGCAGCGAGCCCTGTATAGGGACTCCACACCAAAGGGGGCAAAAATCACACGCAACACTGTCCAACTCTAACCACGCCCGGAACATAAAGACGCGCGGGGTGACCTTCCGAGAGGGAAGCGTTTTTTTAGTGATTTCGTAAAGATGTTTCTCGTGGACACAATAGTTCCGGCCAGGCAGAGTCCAACAACAAGAACTAAACTAATTTGTCCCTTCACACTACTTCCTTATTTCGTCGAGTCACATACCATAGGAGGGAGAAGGCGCGTAAACCCTGGCTTTCTTGTTTTAGCCTGTACCGCCATTATAAACCTCCACAATTAGACACCTTCACCTACTACACTCTAATACGAATACAGAAACTGATCAAGCTAAATTTGTATGGACAGGCGGACAGAACACATGCATGTCACACAAATAAAAAGGCTATACGTTCACACTAAACGGCCAGCTATCCATCCGAAGTTATAGCAAGTTTCCGTTCTTTTTTTGTTTATCCTTTTTATACACAAGCCTCAAGCTTATCTTCTGGGTGAGACAAAAGTGCTTCCATATTACGTCCTCTGCTGATCTCTCCTTCGTCGACTACCAACTCTGAAGCTCTAGACGTGATACGTGTCAGGTGATTGGGTGGAGTGTATGCACCGTGTACCGAGCCACTCTCTGCACAAGTTGCTGGAAGATAGATAGCTGCAGATGCCGAATCCATCCAGGAGACATCTCTGAACAGGGACTGACGCAAGCCAGATGGAATGGTACGGGACTCTGTGGGTCACCCTCACAGCAGCTGGTATGAAGGAATTTTCACACCAAAAGGTGTTCTGTGCTCCTAGATACCGGTGTTTCTGCCGTTTAATATATATATATATTTACAACTTTCAAAAAAAAAATGTAGGAATAGTAAATAGTGTATCCCACAAACGTGCAGTTTTTTATTTCAAATACAAACTAGTATGGCCCACACGAAAATGAAAAAGTCTAGTGAAATTTAGAGCTTTGAAATAGGCCTGCTCACATCCACACTTTTATCATTTTTGTATAGTTTAGAATATAAAATATTTAGAATTTCTTTTACACGCTTATAAGATACATTCTTGACTACATCTCGATTTTTTTAAACTTTTTTGAAACTCATATATATATTTTTCGAATTTTTTAAGATTGCTGGAGCACGGGTGTCCATGTGTACCAAATCTCCACTCTTTTCACACGCGCACATCGGTGACCCAGCAGCGATGTGTGCCTTGTGCGACTCCTCTCGATCGCCGGCCTATGTAACCCGATCCAGGCTTGTGGACAAAGCCTATCGCGCAACGCGGACCGCGAGCCGACTGACGTTGTGGCCTCCATGCTAGCAACAACACTAGCACCCCTTTGCTAGCGAACGGGGCTTTTGCTCACTGGCGAGCACCCTTTTTGCCCCGGCTCGGCCACCACCCGGTGCAAAAGGCTGCTGAGGTGGGGCCGGGGCGAGCATGGCGCGTGGTGTGGGGGTCATTTGCACCGGTTGGTGACTCCAACCGGGGCTAAAAGTCCTCAACCAGCAGCCCCGTGCAGGCGCGTGGTGGGGGGGTCTTTTGCCCCGGTTGGAGCCGCCAACCGGGGCAAATGACCCCCACTATATGTAAACCATGCCAGCTCTCTCTTCTCCTCGTACCACTCACTTTGGAGGACATATTTCTAGTTGTGTGGTGTGTGCTCACTTCTTTTTCCCTCCTATGCACAAGAGGTGTTTGATGAAATGCCCGGGAGAATAACGCCATCTCAGCTCGCAGAAAACAAACACGATTTAATTTGTCCGAGACACACTTAATTAAATAAGCTTTCTCATCCTTCTTTCCTCCTCAGTCGAGGTACCAACTTTAACCTTTCATCTGTCGATGTAACATTGGTCATTTCTCTATTCATGGTGTTTTGTAACAGTTCTTAATTAATAGTCATATAATGCAGATGAACCGGCAATGTATGTACGCTGATCGACGCTCTGCCGCGTTCATGAAAGGAGTGGGTTATTTTCTCGAGGTGGCCCAGGCAAACAAGTAGAATAATTTTATCTGTTGTCCATGTGCTGTATGTCGGAATCAGAAGAAACACTCTTCTCACAGAGTCATCCACTTCCACCTGTTTCAATCCGGTTTCATGCCCGGCTATAATTGTTGGACCAAGCACGGAGAAAGAGGGGTTATGATGGAAGACAACGAAGAAGAAGAGAATGATGCCAACTATCATGACATGTTCCCTGAATACGGTGCCGATACTGGAATGGAAGATAACAATGAAGTGGAATCAGAGTTGCAGGCACCAGATGGGCCCATCGATGATCTTGGCCAGGCTATTACGGATGCAAAGACAGAAAGCGATATTGAAAAGGTGAGGGTGAAGTTCGACAAGATGTTAAAGGATCACAAAACATTGTTGTATCCATCTTGCGAAGACGGGCAGAAAAAGCTGGGCAGCACAATGGAATTGCTCGAATGGAAGGCCGAGAACGGTGTGACTGACAGCGGATTTACAAAGTTGCTGCAAATAGTGAAGAAGTAGTTTCCTAAAAACAATGAATTGCCCGACAGTACATACCAAGCAAAGAATCTTGTATTCCCCCTAGGATTAGACATGGAGAAGATACATGCCTGCATCCTCTACCGCGGTGAGAAGTACGAGAATTTGAAACAATGCCCGGTATGCACTGCATTGCGGTATAAGATCAGACCAGACGACCCTGGGGATGTTGAGGGTGAGCGCCCCAGGAAGAGGGTTCCTGCAAAGGTGATGTGGTATGCTCCTATAATATCACGGTTGAAACGTTTGTTCCGAAACAAAGAGCATGCCAAACTTTTGCAATGGCACATGGAAGATCGTAAGAAAGATGAGATGTTGAGACACCCCGCTGATGGGTCGTAGTGGAGAAAAATCGAGAGAAAGTTCCCGCGCTTTGCAGGTGAGGCAATGAACTTATGGTTTGGTCTAAGTAAAGATGGATTTAATCCATTTAGTGAGCAGAGCTGCAACCATAGCACCTGCCCGGTAACTCTATGTATCTATAACCTTCCTCCTTGGTTGTGCATGAAGAGAAAGTTCATTATGATGTCAGTGCTGATCCAAGGCCCGAGACAACCGGGCAACGACATTTATGTGTACCTAAGGCCATTAGTCGATGAACTTTTACAGTTGTGGCGTGAAGAAGGTGTACCTGTGTGGGAGGAGCACGTACAAAAAGAATTTAACCTACGAACGCTGTTGTTCGTAACCATCAACGATTGGCTTGCTCTTAGTAACATTTATGGACATACAAACAAGGGATACAATGCATACACACACTGTTTAGATGACACCGAAAGTGTATATCTAGATAAATGTAAGAAGGTTGTGTACCTCGAGTATCGTCGTTTTCTTCCGCGCAAGCACCCCTTAAGAAAAGTTGGCAAACATTTTAATGGTGAGGCAGATACTCGTGAGACGCCTATCCTCCGACCCGGTGATGATGTATTTGATATGGTGAAGGATTTGAAAGTAATATTTGGAAAAGGTCCGGACAGACAAGTTGTTTCGAATGACGCTGACGGACACGCACCCATGTGGAAGAAGAAATCTATATTTTGGGAACTAACCTATTGGAAAATCCTAGATGTCCGCTCTGCGATCGACGTGATGCACCTGACGAAGAATCTCTACGTGAATCTGCTAGGATTCTTTGGCTTGTATGGGAAGTCAAAAGATACATCTGAAGCACGGCAGGACCAACAACACACGAAAGGATGAGACGGCAAGAATTCTGAGCGGTTTCAAAGTGGTCCTGCCAGCTACGCTCTTACCAAGGAAGAGAAGGAAATATTTTTTGAAGCACTAAATAGTATCAAGGTCCCGTCTGGCTTCTCGTCAAATATAAAGGGAATAATAAATGTGGCGGAGAAAAAATTCCAAAACCTGAAGTCTCATGACTGCCACGTGTTGGTGACACAATTGCTTCCGATTGCGTTGAGGGGGATTCTACCAGAAAATGTTCGACTACCCATTGTGAAGTTATGCGCATTCCTCAATGCAATTTCTCAAAAGGTAATCAATCCAGAAAGTCTATCAGCGTTACAAACAGATGTTGTCCAATGTCTTGTCAGCTTCGAGTTGATGTACCCACCATCCTTCTTCAATATTATGACACACCTCCTAGTTCACCTAATCAAAGAGATTACCATTCTCGGTCCTGTGTTTCTACACAATATGTTCCCCTTTGAGAGGTTCATGGGAGTCGTAAAGAAATATGTTCACAATCGTGCTAGGCCAGAAGGAAGCATCTCCAAGGGTTATGGAACAGAGGAGGTAATTGAGTTTTGTGTTGACTTTCTTCCAGATCTTAAGTCGATTGGTGTTTCCGAATCACGGCATGAGGAAAGAATGAGTGGAAAAGGCACGCTAGGAAGGAAAGCAAAGATATTTATGGACGGACATTCTTTCACTAAAGCACACTACACAGTTCTACAAATGTCCACCTTGGTGGCTCCTTATATCCAGGAACACAAGAATATTATACGGTCCAAAAACCCGGGGCTGTCTGAATCCTCGATTAATGATGAACTCATGGATAGTTTCGGCGCCTGGTTGCAGGCAGAACTCATGAATAACAACATTGTTGGAGATCAGCTCTACTTGTTGGCCAGGTCACCATCTTCGATTGTACTGACTTTCCAAGGGCACGAGATAAATGGGAATACATTTTACACGATCGCACAAGATAAAAAGAGCACCAACCAGAATAGTGGCGTCCGTTTCGATGCAACCGGATACAATGGGACAAAGGACACATATTATGGTTACATAGAGAAGATATGGGAACTTGACTATGGACCTAATTTTAAGGTCTCTCTATTTCGGTGTCAATGGGTCAAGATGACAAGAGTAAAGGTAGACCAGCAGTACGGAATGACAACAGTGGATCTCAACAATCTTGGTTACAGAAACGAACATTCGTCCTAGCCAAAGATGTGGCTCAAATTTTCTATGTGAAAAACATGTGTACCCAACCGAGGAAAAGAAAAAAAAAGAATTCTAGTACATCATGCGGTGAGCCGAAGCGGCACATAGTTCTTTCAGGGAAAAGAAACATTGTGGGAGTGGAGGACATGATAGACATGTCAGAAGATTATAATAACTTTAAGGAAATTCCGCCCTTTACAGTGAAAACTGACCCAAGCATCGCGTTAAATAAGGAAGATGCTCCATGGCTACGACAGAGAAGTAAACAATGGCGGAAATAGTTGGTAATAACGTATTAAGCCTTCATGGTTCATGTAATATTGCTAGACTATTTTGTAATAATGTATCAAACAATGCAGATTAAACCATTCATAAACTAGTTTTTTTAATGTTTGAATTTTAAAAAATTGTTACTAGTTTAAATAGTTAGTTTAATTATTTTATAAAACAAAAAATGTATTTGAAATGTTTACGCAATTTTAAACAATTTTCATATACAAAGTTTCTCCAAATTCTAAACCATTCACAAAATAGTTTTTTTAAATGTTTGAAAATTCAAAAAAATTTACTAGTTTAAATAGTTACAATAATTATTTTATAAAACAGAAAATGTATTTGAAATGTTTACGCAATTTTAAACACTTTACATATTGAAAGTTTCTCCAAACTCTAAACCATTTGAAATGTATTTGAAAACATATTTTAAATAGTATTTGAAAAGTACGAAAGGAAAAAATTGGCGGCAGAAAAAAACTGAAATTTTGGGCCTTTTGCCCCGGTTCGTGTTATCAACCAGGGCAAAAGGGGGGGGGGAGGTGGGCGGGCAAGCGAGGGCCCACCTCCCCCCTTTTGCCCCGGTTCGTGTTACCAACCGGGGCAAAAGGCACCCGCTCCGCCCGGGGCAACACAACAGTTTCGCAGTTTTGCTAAGTCCCCCGACGCCGAAATCCAGAGCGACGCCGTGAGCCTGCCCGATTTCGACGCCGGGGATCCTCGTCGTCGCCGCTCCTCTACGGCGCCTCCTCCCGCGCCGCCCGTCCTCTCCTCCTCGCCTCCCCGCGCCGCCCGTCCTCGCGCCGCCCGAGATCGCCTCCGGCGGCCTTGCCTGCGCCCAAGCCTTCCTCCTCGCGGCCGTGCCCTGCTCCTCATGTGAGATCGCCTCCTCTCTGCGCCCTCATCCTCCTCAACTTAGTAAAAATTTAGGTATTGGATTAGTATTAGTGTGTTAGATTAGTATTAGTTTTAGATTAGTATTAGGTATTGGATTAGTAGTAGTGTTAGATTAGTATTAGGTATTACGTATTGGAGATTTAGAAAAAATTTAGGTATTGGAAACTTAGAAAAAATTTAGGTCTTCGAGACTTAGAAAAAAATTAGTTAGAGGAAAAAAAATAGTTATTGGAGACTTAGAAAAAATTTAGGTCTTGAACACTTAGAACAAATAAGTTAGAGGTTTAGAGGAAAAAATTTAGGTATTGGAGACTTAGAAAAAATTTAGGTCTTGGACACCACTGGTAGAAAAAAAAAGGCTTCCATACGCCCCCATTAGTCCCCAAAATAATCGAACCGCGACCAAAGGGGTCTTTAGTCGCGGTTCGGGAGGAGACCCGCGACCAACTATCTGGGCCCAGCGCGCTCGGTCGACAGCTGGCGGACGGGAGAGGCTCTAGTCCCGGTTGGCCAGGCCAACCGGGACTAAAGGTCCTCAGGCTGGCCCGAAGGCCTTTAGTCGCGGTTGGCCAGGCCAACCGGGACTAAAGGTCCATCGCTATATAGGACTCAGCTCACTTCACTTAGCCATATTTGGTGCCACTTCTATTCACAATATTCACAAGGGGGGTGGTGGGTTTGCTTTTGGTTTCTCCTATGCACACAAGGTGTTCGATGAAATGCCCGAGAGCATGAAACAAACATGATATGAAGTGTCCGAGCCACACTTGAGCTTTCTCATTTATTTTTCCTCCGCGATTGCGGTTAGCAACTTGAACTTTCATGTGGCATTGATAAAATATGCATGTGTGTAGTTCATTTTTTAATTTGTATTATTTCTAGCTAGTTAGTTTAACAAATGCATGATGGTTAATTATATACTTTATATAATAATAATGCAGATGAATCGGCAATGGATGTACGGTACCCGACTCTCCGGTGAGTTCACTACGGATTTGAGAGATTTCCTCGTAGTGGCAAATGCGAACAAGCAGCGAGGTTTTATTATCTGTCCATGTGTTGTCTGTAAAAATCAGAAGGGGTTACTCCTCCTCGTTCACATGCACCTGCTTCGGCACGGTTTCATGCCAAGCTATAATTGTTGGACCAAGCATGGAGAAAGAGGGGTTAGAATGGAAGAAGATGAAGAAGGGGATGATATCGATGACAACTATCATGATCATTTTGGTGATACTTTCATGGAGGATGATGTTGAAGGTGGGGAAGGGGAAGGTGAAGGTGAAGAAGAGGCACATGATGAGCCCGCTGATGATCTTGGTCGGACCATTGGTGATGCTGAAGGTGGGGAAGGGGAAGGTGAAGGTGGGGAAGGACAAGGAGAGGGAGAATTTGGATCGCATGTTAGAGGATCACAAAAATTCGCTGTACCCAGGATGCGATAATAGTCTGAAAAATCTGGGCTGCACACTGGATTTGCTGAAATGGAAGACACGGGAAGGTGTAGCTGACTCATCATTTGAAAATTTGCTGAAAATGTTGAAGAATATGTTTCCGAAGAATAACGAGTTGCCCGCCAGTACGTACGAAGCAAAGAAGGTTGTCTGCCCTCTAGGTTTAGAGGTTCTGAAGATACATGCATGCATTAACGACTGCATCCTCTACCGCGGTGAATACGAGAATTTGAATGAATGTCCTGTATGCACTGCATTGCGTTATAAGATCAGAGGCGATGATCCTGGTGACGATGTTGAGGGCGAGAAACCCAGGAAGAGAGTTCCCGCCAAGGTGATGTGGTATGCTCCTATAATACCACGGTTGAAACGTCTGTTCAGGAACAAAGAGCATGCCAAGTTGTTGCGATGGCACAAAGAGGACCGTAAGTCCGACGGGGAGTTGAGACACCCCGCTGATGGAACACAATGGAGAAAGATCGACAGAGAGTTCAATGATTTTGCAGCAGACGCAAGGAACATAAGATTTGGTCTAAGTATTGATGGCATGAATCCTTTTGGCGAGCAGAGCTCTAGCCATAGCACCTGGCCCGTGACTCTATGCATCTACAACCTTCCTCCTTGGTTGTGCATGAAGCGGAAGTTCATTATGATGCCAGTGCTCATCCAAGGTCCGAAGCAACCCGACAACGACATCGATGTGTACCTAAGGCCATTAGTTGATGAACTTCTACAGTTGTGGGGCAGACCTCGAGCGTTGCTTTTTGTAACCATCAACGATTGGCCTGCTCTCAGTAACCTTTCGGGACAGACAAGTAAGGGATACAATGCATGCACACACTGCTTACATGAGACTGAAAGTGTATATTTGGATAATTGTAAGAAGAACGTGTACCTGGGTCATCGTCGATTTCTTCCCCGAAATTATAACGTAAGAAAGAAAGGCAAGCATTTCAACGGCAAGGCAGATCACCGGCCGAAGCCTGCAGAATGTACTGGTGCTGAGATATTTGATATGGTCAAGGATTTGAAAGTCGTCTTTGGAAAGGGTCCTGGCGGACAATCAGTTCCGCAGGGAGTTGACGGGCACGCACCCATGTGTAAGAAGAAATCTATATTTTGGGAGCTACAATATTGGAAAGTCCTAGATGTCCGCTCTGCAATCGACGTGATACATGTTACGAAGAATATTTGCGTGAACCCGCTAAGCTTCTTGGGCGTGTATTGGAAGACAAATGATACAAAGGAAGCACGGCAGGACCAGCAACTTTTGAAAGACCCAGATGACCGGCATCCGGAATGGTTTCAAGGTCGTGCCAGCTACGCTCTTACCAAAGAAGATAATGTAATTTTTTTTTGAATGCCTGAGCAATATGAAGGTCCCGTCTGGCTTCTCGTCGAATATAAAGGGAATAATAAACATGGCGGACAAAAAGTTCCAAAACCTGAAGTCTCACGACTGCCACGTGATTATGACGCAATTTCTTCCGATTGCTTTGAGGGGGCTCCTACCAAAAAATGTTCGAGTAGCCATTGTGAAGCTATGTGCATTCCTCAATGCAATCTCTCAGAAGGTAATCAATCCAGAAGATCTACCACGGTTACAGAACGATGTGGTTCAATGTCTTGTCAGTTTCGAGTTGGTGTTCCCACCATCATTCTTCAATATTATGACGCACCTCCTGCTCCACCTAGTCGAAGAGATTTCGATTCTCGGTCCTGTATTTCTACACAATATGTTCCCCTTTGAGAGGTTCATGGGAGTATTAAAGAAATATGTTCGTAACCGTGCTAGGCCAGAAGGAAGCATCGTCAAGGGCTATGGAAATGAGGAGGTAATTGAGTTCTGTATTGACTATGCTCCTGGCCTTAAGCCGATTGGTATTCCTCAATCGCGGCACGAGGGGAGACTAAGTTGAAAAGGCACGATCGGAAGGAAATCAACGATATGTATGGACGGTCATTCTATGACTGAAGCACACCACACAGTTCTGCAAAATTCCAGCTTGGTGGCTCCGTACTTCGAGCAACACAAGAATATTTTACGCTCGGACAACCAGGGGAAGCCTGAATCCTGGATTAGAAAGGCCCACATGGAGACTTTCGGCAGTTGGTTGCGAAAATATTTAATGAATGACAATGATGTTGGAGATCAGCTGTACATGTTGGCCAAGACACCATCTTCGACTATAACGACTTTCCAAGGGTACGAGATAAATGGGAATACATTTTACACGATCGCCCAAGATAAAAAAGAGCACCAACCAAAAAGTGGTGTCCGCTTTGATGCAGCAACCGAGAATGGGCAAAAGGTCACATATTATGGTTACGTAGAGGAGATACGGGAACTTGATTATGGAGCCTCCTTTAAGGTCCCTTTGTTCCGGTGCAAATGGTTCAACCTAACAGGAGGTGGGGTAAAGGTGGACGAGCAATACGGAATGACAATGGTGGATTTCAACAATCTTGGTTACCTTGACGAACCATTCGTCCTAACCAAAGATGTCGCTCAGGTTTTCTATGTGAAGGACATGAGTAGCAAACCGAGGAAACGGAAAGATAAGAAAACGATCAGTACATCATGCGATGATTCAAAGCGCCACATTGTTATTTCAGGGAAAAGAAACATCGTGGGAGTGGAGGACAAGACAGACATGTCTGAAGATTATAATATGTTTGGTGAAATTCCGCCCTTCAAAGTGAACACTGAACCAAGCATTAAGTTAAATGATGAGGATGCTCCATGGATACGGCACAATCGTAAGCAAGCAGGGACACACGGGAAAAATTGATGTGTAATAATTTATTGTACCAAACTTTGTTGAATGGATCATGTGAATTATATTATCTCTGATGTGTTTTGGGGCTTCCTTGGGCCCACCCTAGCACAACCAAGCAAAGACTTGCACACTGCTACCCACTCGAGATACCACTGATGATACGTGAAATTTGAACTACAACCACTGATGTGAAGGGCATGCCTATAGGCCTAGGAGTACATTTTGGAATGTTGGAGTGATTTAGTCATACTCCTGCCTAGGCGTATAATACGCATACTCGTAGTCTTCATATTCGCCGCCGTTGTACTCGTAGTCGTCGCCTTCTAAGTTGCCGCCGCCGTCGTCGCTGCTGTCGTCGGGTGGCGCTCGTGGCTCGAACTGAGGGTAGCGCAGGCGGGGGATATCGCCGGCCCTGATGTAGTCCATGACGCTCTGTAGAGTCTGGCCGTACCACCATAGCCGACAGCCGGCCTCGTGAAAGTTTCCAGGAGGCAGACCGTCCTCCTCATACCTGGCGAGCGCCCTCTCATGCCGATTGATGAAGAAGGCGTCCCAAGTATGCTGCTTATCGGGATGCCATCGGGGATTCATCCGCTGCTCCGGCGTGAGGTCGAGGTAGTAGTGGTTCGTGATGGCCGTCCGGCGCACAGTACCCTGAGGGACGGGAGGGACCGGCACGCCTCCGACGCTTAGGCTCCAGCCGGCAGGGACGCGGTAGCCCGGTGGGCAAGGGTAGTTTGAGGCGCAAAGCTCCTCCACCTGCTGGTAGGTTAGAGTGGGTACGGTGGAAGCCATGAGAGAGTGATGAGAGATTGTAGAGATGTGATAATGTTGACCAAGCCGGGCTACATATATAGTGAGAAATGAGTGCATATATGCATACCAAATGCACGGCACGACGTATGATGGCGAATCCGGATGATTTGTCGACAAGAGAACGAAAAAGGATTCCTGGAGAAAGCTTATGGAACATTTCATTCTACCTACGGAATACAACAAAGTCGATGAATTCGGTAACGAGATTCCGGGTGGACGTGAGAGGAGGAGGCTAGTCAAAGAGTTCGCTCTTCAGAAGATGGCTGAAGCATTCCGGAACTTCAAGAAAAATTTAACCCGTGACTATGTCAACAAGGGCAAGACTCCGGATTTCAATGGACAACATGAGAGACTGAAATATGATTGGCTAGAATTTGTGAGGCAAAAGAAATCGGAGAATTTCAAGGAAATATCGAAAAAAATAAGGTTAATGCGGGTAAGAAACAGTACCATCATATTATGGGGCCAGGAGGATACCGCCTTTCGGAACCTAAGTGGGAGAAGATGGAGGAGGGCCTGAGGGTGCGAGGAATCCCTCTAGGTACAGAGGGATGGGACCCAAGGGCCAAAAGCTGGTGGTACGGGCATGGGGGATCGCTAGACCCGGAGACAGGGGTGTGTGTTCACCGGAAGAAAAAGTTTGCTCCCACCCAAGCCCTTATTGACGCAATGACCCAAACTCAAGAGGGCTTGATCAAGTTCAACAGAGAGAAAGACACACTGACAACAACCCTCGGGAATGATGAATACGGAGGACATGTACGAGGCAAAGGCAGAATTCCGTGGAAAGTAGGGTTTTCCCAGGACAATGACCCGTACTGTTACAGAAGCCGTAAGAGAAATACGAACCGGGATGCAGATCTTTTGGCGAAGTTTGCATCGGAACTCCATGAGGTGAAGTAGATCGTGCACGAACTAGCAAAAGAAAGATCGGCTGCAGGGCCGCATGAAGATCATGAAGCGGATCTCGGAAGCCAGCAGCGGAGAAGCAGCGTGGCTTCCACGGATGCCCCGCCTGGTGCTAATGCACCGATGATCAAGATTCGTGCACCGGAGCCTCACTACCGCGTGGATGATGTAAAGGAGATGAAAGAATGTGATCTGCATTATCCCGTGGGGAACATTTCCACGAAGGTAGCTACCGGCAGTGCTTTACCCTATACACCTGGAGCACTCCACCACAACAACCCCATTGCATATGGCTATGCTCGTGTCACGGTGGAAGACATAGTCCAAGAGTTTGAGGACCTGGAGATTGCCAAAGCTACACCCGAAGGGGAGAGAAGACTTGGAGATGTCAAGCGCCAGATCATTCTATGGAAATAGAAGTACATAGTGTTTCCAGGCGAGGCGCCAAGGCTAACAAGTCCACCCCCTCCGATGGTGGTGGTGGTGGTGGTGGTTCACCTACACCTCCTTCACGCCATTCGACGATGTCCCCCGATCCACAACCTCCGGCGGGTAAGCAGCCGCCGCCCCTCAATCCTCCTCCGGCGGGTACGACGCCCCCCAATCCACCTCCGGCGAAGAAGCAGAAGCAGGCGGACAGCAAGGAAACCCGCTCCTGGACTATTAACCCGGACCCTTATGTACCTAAGACCACAACGGTACCGGAGCCATCACTGAAGCCTCTCCTCCCAAGGGCTTGGGAACTTAGTGAAGCTGAAACCAAATTGGCCGTGGCTGCTAATTATGAGAAATGGAAGGCGGATATGAAGGCGATAAAAGAGCCTGAGCCCAAGCAAATATTCACTGAGAAGCAAAAGAAGTGGGCTACGGATTTTTTGACGACACTGTCCCAAGCCGAGCTGAATATGCCCAACGACTATGGACGTGAACTTCGTACGCAAACAGAAATATTGAAGGAGGAGAAAGAACAAAGTAAAAAAAGCGGGAAACAAGTTGACCAGCTCGGGATGCAGAATAAACAATCGATCCCCCCGCTCATAGTGAAAGCCGGTCCGGAAGAGGACCCCGAGATCATAGTAGCTGCGACAACACATGTATTGACTGTAGCGAGTGCCATAAAACAAGCGTCCGAGATGGGTTTGACTCTTCGTGCCTCGTTAGCCCTTGATGATGTGCCAGTAAGTGAGATAGCATTACAATATGTGCGGAATGGGCCTCTCGTCGAGCCTGCGCAGGAAGAGAGTCTAGCACCACAAATGCGAAATCTGCTACGTTGGTACAAGAATTTCATAACATGGGCCAACAAAGAATATGTTTATGAGGATGTTACAGAGGAGCATCACACCAAACGTACTCTGTAGAAGTTCATATGAGTGAATTGTTCCAGATGTACAATCTGCGCGAGCTCGACACATCTATGCTGAGTTGCTACGTTCTGTAAGTGATTTATTTCTACCTCATCTCGTTCTTCATTGCCTGCACTATATATATATAATATATATATATTGTCCTAACTATATTGTCGCGTACGCTATTATGCAGATTGAAGATTTGGGAATGCAAAAAAAGAAACATCCATGATGTTGGGTTCATTTACCCACATATCGTTAATGGATATGTGTTAAAAAATCACCCCGAAGACATGGAGAAAGACTTGTACAAGTTTCTTAGAAAGCATCAACTCAAAAGTCATATTCTATTTCCTTACCATTTTGGGTGAGTGTTTCTCTCTTGTGCCCATTCTCTTTTGTTTACTCCATGCATGGTATGTCTAATCGATGAGTTATGCATGACTGTGCATGTAACGTGTCCGCAGGTTCCACTGGATTCTGCTAATGATTGAACTTCACACCTCCAGAGTTCTAATCATGGACTCTATGAATTCGGATTCAAAGCTTTGGGCCGACATGAGAAAAATCCTGCAAAAGTAATTATTTTCAATCATTTGCGCTCTATATCGATCGGTCTCTTTCGTTCATTTCCTAATATCAAGTAACTAATAACTCCCTTTTTAATTTAATTTTCTTTGCCCTGTAGGGTTTGGAGACGGAAAATAATCATGGCATGATAGTACATGTGGCAAACAACTCTAATAATCCAAGAAAATGGAAAATAAGCATATATGATGACATGCATGACAACCATGGCATTTTTATGAACAAGATTCATTCTAACAAGGTAGATCTATGACATAACAATCATATAGCAGTGAAAACAACTCCTAAACATGCTAGTAAGATCACACAAGGCATTCATACACTTAGCAAAATAAATAAACAAGAGATTCAAAACATGGTAGAACACTATAAAACTTGTAATGCATGCCAAAATTATTCTACAACTCAAAACATCACACAAATCTAGGATATGATAGATCTAATCATACAGAAGCACATCCAAAAGGATTTATCTCAAAAAGCATTTTAGAAAAAATCATAAAATTCATTTATTGGCTCTCTGGTTGTTTACTGCTCTAGTTAGAGTTCCACAATATCTATCCAGAGAGATCAACCTCACTTCCATTGGGTTCCTAAATCAAAAGTTATTGCATGTTTATGATTTTAGATAGGCTGGTTTGTAGGATTTTTCATACCCAAACCAGGGATGCAAATGTGGATCTGCCACTTGCATGTGGTTGGGAAAACATGCAGGTACACTGGAGAAAATTGGAGTGGCCAGATTTGGAGTTTTAGTATTTTTAGAGTGATTAAAGTGATTAGGCAGATTTCTGGAATTTCAAAAAGGAATTAAATCAGCCAGCGCAGGCCTAGCGGGCCTTTGGCCACTGCGCGCCAGGGCGCGTTGCGCTGGGCCGGCCCAGTTTGCTTGCGCGCGCAAGTGAACCGGTAAGCTGCCGTGCGATCAAGATCCAGCGGCTACGAACACATCCCAGAGGGATTCAAACGGAGCCCTAGATCCAGAAACGGACGGCTACCCTCGTTTCTTCTTCCTCGCGCCCAGATCAGAGCCACGGCGAGCTCGGGAAGAACCCGTACGGGCAGAGGCTCACCTAGGGCTCGATGGGAATCGGCGGTTGGGGACGAGGTGAGGCAGTGAAGGTTCCGCGGCCGATTAGAGGCAACAGCTAGTCCTGGATCACCCCGTGCTGCCCGTGCGCACCGAGTGGTTCCCGACGGCGTCGAGCACGGCGGCGGCAACTCTGCAGGGCAAGGAGCAAGGTAGGGTGTCAGGCATGCATGCCTCGAGTAGGGGGATCAGATGAATCGAAAATGGAGAAGGGAGAGGGAGAGACGAAGGCAGGGCTTCGGGTTTTTGTCTTTCGGGCAGATCGGCGAGAGCTGGGCTCCCTGGCTCTCACAGGGAGAGCATCAGAGAGAGGAGTGTGTGGAGTGGATGCGGTGAGTGTGGCGAGGTGAGTGACAACCAGAGAGGGGTGGACAGCACTTATACACGTGAGATCACGGGGGAAGTTTTCTCGGGCGCTCCCCACGGCGGCCATGGCGATGCCAGCTCGCGCTCTCCCTCAGGCCGCGGACAGCACGTGGAGAGGCCGAGGGAGCTTCGTGGCATCCATGCCATGCTTGATCTGGTGATTGTTTGAGTGTTTTAGCATTAGGTAGCATTGTTATTTTTGGGTGTTTCTTTTAGATGAATGCTTGCTGTATGTGTGCTGTACTAGCTTGTGCTTGTCTTTGTCTTGTTCTGATTGAGTGTTTTCTTTTTATCTTTTTACGACGTTAGATAACGAAGAGACTATTGCTCCTGAAGAGGTTTTCTGTAACTCTTGTTTATTTCAAGAGTTTGATCAAGACCAGGGCCAAGGCAAGCCATCCTAAATGATTGCTTCTGTTTTTCTTACCATGCATGTTTTTCTTCTGAAGTTTTACTTAAGTGTTTTCAAGTTACTTCGTTCAAAGTAAGACATTGTTTTGTCGCTCGTATAAATTGTCTTAGCCACTCCATAATCTTGGTGTTACCAAGCCCTTAGGAAATTTTGGAGCCATAACTTAATCAAGTTAAGTCCCTTAGTGGACACCTTAACTTGATGTTTTTGGAAAGCAAAAAGTCTTGGAAAAACCCCGAGGAAAGGTGGGACCTTGTCCGAGGGAGGAAGGAATGTTTTCAACTTGTTTTCCAAAAATGACACATAACCTAGTCTTCGCCGGACAAACAAGCCGTACTACCACATTACCTCAATATGGGTACGGGGTCTAGCTAATTGCTTGTCGGTGTTAGTCCGTGTCTACCTCAAAGTGCTATAGGGGTTAGAGTCCCCCGAACCGAATTGTCGCCAGGAGGGAGAAACGGGACATTCACAGTGTGGGATTAAGTTCACTACCGGTTGCAGCAATTGGGTCTCCTGCCATGGAGGTGTGTTGTCAGGGGAAACCGGATCGATACGGCTGACTCACTCGGTGCCGGGGAGAACAAACCCAGTTGAAGAGGTAGTCATTTACTAGCACGGACATAGTGGATGGTTAGGACCAGTTTTCCGATGTGCAAACGAGTACGGCTACAATCTTATAACCGGACAAAGAAGTCCAAATTTCTTGGCTACTCTTACTTAAGCTCGATGTGACTCGCATTAAAGTGGCATGATTTGTTCGCTTACGATGGCAGTTAGTCATGAAACCCGACGGGGATTGGCTGGCTACGTCTTCGTATTGATGTAACAACATGGTATCCACGCGAAAGCCGGCTTACAGTACAAGACAGTCAAAAGGGTCATCTAAACCACAAGTTATGCAGAGTACAAGGCTGAGTAGCTGGAAACTTAATGACTATTAAGCATAACTTCAAAACCGATGTGAAACAACTCATGGATCTTTGTGAAAATAACAATAAGCATTTTGTTCCCTTTTCAAGATCAAGTGTCCTAGACTCGGCAATCCGGGCCCGGTAGCTTGAAATCTTGAAAAGAACTGGCTTACTTGTATAGTTGCAAAAATCCAAAATATCCGATTCTTGGGGACTTGGGGACTTCGAAGCAAAATCCGCTTGTCAATACCCATGATACCCGGAAATTGAGTTTTCACAAAAGGAACAATAAATAAAACCAGATATCGAGAACAGATGAGCTTAAACTTAAAAAAGGTCGGAACAGGCATCGAGTATATCAAGGCCTTAGCGTGCATTACAAAATACTGGTGAAAAAATATCAAAGGTGCACAGGCGCACCGCCCAAAATATGACTGTTTCAAAAAGTATGTCGACCGACTGACGCTTAAGAAGAGGCATTGGAAACCATATATCACTCGGCGCCCATCTTGGCCTTACCCTTGCCATCATTGGTGGTAGCAGCAGCACCCGGATCGGCGGTGCCAGCCCCTGCAGGGGGCGGAACGACTGATGTTGAGGCAGCAGGAGCAGAGCCGGCTTCAGCTTGTTTCTTGGCAGCCTCCGCCCTTATCGCAGCAGCTTCCTCCTTCCACCGAGCCAGCATGTCATACGGCTCAGGAAGATCCGACTTAATTACTTTATCGGCAGAATCATATGCTGGAACAAGTATGTTAACATCCAGTTCATCAGCAATTACGCTGGCCAGGGTAACGGACCTCCTTCTGGACGGCCTGGAAATCCTTTACTGAAAACTTGGATCCGTCAAGCTTGAACTCTGGGAAGCCGCCCATAAGCCTCGCTAACTCGAGCTTGGGGAGATAAGATTTCGCAAGTGCAAGCCCCCGGGTCACTCCAACCCGGCAAGATGAGCGCTTCCAGTGCCGAATCCACTCGGGAATAGTGGATAGGGCGTCCAACAGCCTCTTCAGATCAACATGTCCTCTACCCGGACACCGCAACTCGTCAAGGATCCATCTGGTTCCGGCACATAACTGCCGGATAACACTCTTTATGGTTTTCAGCTTGGCAATGTCATCTTCATCCGGCATGGCTTCGTCCGGGCCTGAAGTAAAATGAAGATATAATTCGGAAAACTTTTGCTGTTTGTCAAAAGGATAAACCCGGAGAAGGAAGCATACCAAGCAAAGAACGATAGGTGTCAGATATTTCGACGGAAAGGCTTGTCAGGTCATCTTCGGCTTGGTGAGCCCTTCTTCGGTACTTCTTCATTAATTGCCTATTCCTCCTGGCTTCAGCCTCGGCTGCTTCACGTAAAGATATCTCCTTTTCAATGAGCTTGGCGGCGTTCGCAAGTTTCTCTTCGTATTGAGTCACGAAAGACTGCATGGATGTTAAAAAAGCATTAGTCAGGTAGAAAAGCACAGTTATCAGTCATTGGTATAATAAAAGTACCGAGCAAGTCATGAATGAACTCACTCGGAACTTGGGGACTGGACAAAGGTACAAGCAATATTAATCGAACTTACCTCGTGTTTGGTTATTAAAGACCCCAAGATGTTTTCCTCGTTAGCCCTTAAGGTGCGCAGAGTTTCCAGCATCTGGGCAAAAGTTAACTCCTCGGAGCGAGTCCCGGAAGAGCCGGCCGCTTGATCATCTGGTAGGGGGGTTCTCCTCGCATTTGGAGTGGAGACCCGGACAGTCTGAGTGTCCGGGTTGGGAGAGCTCATCCTTGTATCTAGAATTTCTATCTCTTCGTCTACTGGTTCCGATAAGGAAGGAGATTCGACGGTTTGGGAAAGTGGATTGTTCAGAGGGCCTTGTTCCCGGTTAGTTGTCGCATCACCACCAGTTGCGGCGTCTGCGTCGTCAGTCGGCTTCTCCACCTGGAGGTTATCCGTTTCTGTGTTTTCCGGGTCACTGACGGTGACTTGAGCGCTGAAGGAAAGATGAAAAAAGGCAGTTATTAATGATGACGGCGGCTTGAATGAAAGTTCGTCAGATGCAAAAAGAAATAATATGGCAAAAACTTACCCGGCATTTACGGTGTAATCCGGTGGGAGCTCGCCACTGGAAGCAGATGAGGTATTCGCAGGAACCACTAGTGGAACCCGGAATTGCCCGGCACGTGGGTGGTTAGGAGAAGGGTGGCGCTGAGGAGAGTTGGAAGAACGAGATGGAGGAGCACTGCCACGAGGGACCGAGGGGGCGGAGATGCCCGGGTTAAGTGGATCTTCACCTGGGGAGCTCCGAGTTACTCTGCGCTTGGCTGGGAAGGAATCCTTCAAGCATGACGAATTTGATAATTGATGGTTAAGTCGTCGCATGACGTCAAAGGAGTAAGGTTCAGAGGATAATGAGGAAAAAGGAACCTTGGACACTGTCCCCCTGCCTTTCCTCTTGGCCCCGACTGTTGCCTCTGGGTCAGACTCGGTTCTCTCCGGGTCGTCTTCATTGTTTCCACCCTCGTCCTCTAGCCCTGCGAACCAGGTGTGTATTCATTGGAAAAAAGACAGACGAGAGGAAAGTGATGCAAGTAAAAATATGCAGATCCTGAGTGAGTACCTTCACTATCGTCAGCCGCCTCGTCCTCCTCTTCCGGGTCTCTGGAGGGGGGGAGTGGTTCAACTCTCCAGAAAGGGTCATCAGCCTGAGGTAAAAAGATAATATTAAGGCTTAGAAGCAGTATCGAGTTGAAATGTGGAAACAAGCTATGAGCGCCGGGTATTACCGCTGGAGCTGGATTTTCCCGGGTAAACGGGGGTAACCCGGCGATGCCCTTTATCGCCTCCAGTTTCTCCGCCAAGAAGCCCTTGATAGTCTTTATAGTATCACCGGTCGCAAAGCTCTTGGTGGAGTAGCGGAGCGCGTCTGTGGTGTGCCCCGAATACTCGCACATCAATTTGGCGCGAACGAAATTAGGTTGGATTCGGAAATCGACCCAAGTTTTTATTAAATTGAGCCCTAGGAGGCCCTGGGCTGAGAGAATGGCTATCTTGGCTAGCGAAGGAAGGATTGCCTCCCTGTCTGAGTCTGATGCGAAGGCATTGAAAGACTCGGAGGGCTTGAGGGGGGTCTCTGAGTAACCCGGCAGCTTCTTTTCGTTGTCGGGGGAGGTATCGTGGCAGTAAAAGAAAGATAGTTGCCAATGTTTAACGTGGGAGTGCAGGTTGAGGGTTGGCATCAAAGAATTCTTACGGCGTTGGATGGATACCCCGCCGCAAGTGAGAAGCGCTCCGTCGCCGCTTTCGCGGCACGGCTTGCACTGGAATAACTCAATGAAAAGAGTCAGACTCGGTGGCATGCACAAGTACGACTCAGATAGAACAATGAAGTGGGTAATGTTCAACATGGAGTTAGGCCCTATGTCGAACACCCGGAGTCCATAATGATCTAAGACCTCCCTAAAGAAAGGATGACCCGGAGGACGAAATCCTCGGGTCACGTGGTCAACGAAGCAGATTACCTCGTTTTCTTCGGGGGCGGGACGAGTCTCATTACCCGGTACCCTCCAGTGGATGTCTTTTTGAGAAGGGAGGGTTCCTAATTCGGCTAGCTCGTCCAATTTGGCTTTTGTGGTTGTGGAACGCCCCCAGTTGGCGGATATGGTTTGTGTGGTCCTCGCCGGAGCCGGTTGTTTTCCTTGTCGCTTGGGAGCCATGGGGCCAGCCTGCAAAACACAAAGAGAAGAGGCGTGTGAAATAAGACCCGGGAATGCTGAAACATCCGAGTATAAAGGTATCAAGAAGGTACGAAGCTGAGAACTGTCCGGGTATTGAGCACACTTGTGGAAATTGTTGGTCACTTACGTAGGGAAAGGTATTTGGGGATGACGGATGGTTGCCCATATTTATATCGCAAATGAAATAGCTGGAAAAGGAGGGTTTTTCCGGGTGTTAATGCAATAAGCGGAAAATCGAGGAGGAACGGATCTAGATGGAAATGCTTGCGGATGATTTTTAAGTAAAATTGGTAATCAATGATGGTTGGAGGATCATTTGTGACTATAGGGCAGATGATTAAAGGAGTTGGCAAGCCTCGAATCGATCTAATTTGATACAATCGGACAAATGACTTGCGGGTTGACCTAGATCTGATCTTGGATAAATTGAAAGTTGTGAGGTTAAATTAACTGGTTGCGAGGAGCTTACCGGGGAGATTGGAGTCTAATACGATGGCGACGGGCGGCGTGGCTCGAATGAGAGAAATGGAGGAACAACGGTGACACTTGACGGTGGCGCAAGGCGACTCAAGGGCGGGCACGGCCGCTGGTGATCTTGCGTTGGTAACAGGTGCGGGCTCCTCACGGTGGTGTTGCGAGGGTGTTGGGAGCAAGGAAGAAGAGGGGAAGTTGTGGCGTGGTGAGGGGCTTAGGGTTGCCCATTAAGTGCTATTTATAAGGCAAGGGTGAGCCTACCCTAACGGCCAGTAGCCGGAAACCGCGGGGTAATGGTTATCAGTGAAGATCTTGCGAGATATGCGTCAAGTATTGGGCGAGGCATTGGGATAGAAGAAGGAAGGGATTTGCCCCGTAATGACGGGACTGATTATCGAGCATGAGATCTTGGCATTTTTGTTGTAGTCCGGACCTGGGAATTTGAACCTAAATGTCTGGAGGCCAAATCCGGATTATCACATGGCCACCATGGAGTGAGGCCTAGCCGAATATCAAAACATCTTAACCCGGTCTTCATATGCCCGTATGATCGATATCTTTGCAGGGAATAGCAAGCGCTTCAAGGAGATCCGTGAAGCCCAGGCTATTCTGGGGACTACTGACAGGGGGATGCTAACCGGGTATGCCAAGCTCTAAGGAAATAACCCGGCCCAAAGGATGGTGTGCAGGATTCGGCTAAGAATAAAGAAGCTTGTGGAGGCCCAAATTTGTGGGCTTAACGGCCCGGGTTATGGGCTATTGTAAAGGAAAGTTATGGTTAGTGCGCCGTGTCCATGTAGGATCCGGAATATGCCCTGCCGAATAAGCTAGGGGGTACGGGTGCTTTATAAACCGACCCTCAGGTATAGTTTTAGATAGAGATCTAAGAACCCTAGCAATATCGCGTGATATCGAGTATCCAGTGTAAACCCTAATCGGATTATCGTATCGAGAATAGAGATCCGGCGACTTCGATTGCCGGCTATCAGATCAAGTTGTACCATGTCTTCCCTTGAGCTAAACCCTCTCCCAAACGCCTGTGTCGACTTGCCCCAAGATCAGTTACCCCTGGTAACATCTGCCGTGATTATCCCACGACACATACTGTCTCGGACAGTCCGTGGTTGTTCACGGCGGATGTACTGGATCTTGTGGATTTGTACACCTCTGCAGAGTAAAACTATTCAGAATAGCCGCGCCCTCGGATATGGGCAGTTGAATGGCCAGGTAGCTAGTATTGTGTCAATGTTTTCGAAAAGCTTGTTTATGTTGGTGTACCTGGGAGGTACGTGAAAGGGAACAATCGTACCTTTGAGGTACCGAAGAAATGTTGGTGCGAAAAGGTTGTTTTCCAAAAAGGTTGTTTTCAAAAGAGTTAAAATTGTTCAACTATGATGAGTCTTATATTCACCATGGATAGTGCAAGCCCTTAATTAAATAGCCATCCTACCACCACTTGCCATACTTGCATTTTTGGGCTGCATTTAGGGTGACTTGCAGGAGTACATTCAAACGTACTCAGGTTTGGTTTCCTCCCTGGCTATTGTCTTGGTCAGATTTCGAGGAGCCGTCTCAGGAGGATACCTTTGAGGAGGAGTACTTTGACGATCCCGCTTACTAGGCACGTCTCCCGGTCAGCAGCCTGTGGTGCTAAGGCGTTGACATGGGTTCCGCTCGTCGTGTTTGCTTCCGCTACAATAAAGCAGTTATGCTATGTGTCTTTGCCACTGTCCTGCGCGACAGTTGTCTCAGACTTGGTCGATAGACCATTTGTGTAAAACTATGTTATTTGACAGGGGGATGCTAACCCGGTAGGCCAAGCTCCAAGGAATAACCCGGCTCAAGGGATGATGTGCAGGATCCGGCTAAAGATAGGGAAACTTGTGAAGGCCCAAGCTTGCAAGCCCAATGACCCGGATTGTGGGTTACTGTAAAGGCAAGTTAGGGTTAGTGCGCCGTGTCCGGGTAAGATTCAGGATACGCCTTGTAGAACAAGCCAGGGGGTACGGGTGCTTTATAAACCGACCCCCGGATGTAGTTTAGACAGAGATCTAAGAACCCTAGCAGTATCGCGTGATATCGAGTATCCAGTGTAAACCCTAATCGGGTTATCGTATCGAGAATAGAGATCCGGCGACTTCGATTGCCGGCTATCAGATCAAGTTGTACCATGTCTTCCCTTGAGCTAAACCCTCTCCCAAACGCCTGTGTCGACTTGCCCCAAGATCAGTTACCCCTGGTAACATCTGCCGTGATTATCCCACGACAGTTGGCGCCCACCGTGCGGCCTGCGTCCAAAGGTGTCTACATCACGGGAGAAGCTCGGAAGGGCATGGAGAATCTTGTCATCGGCGAGATCTACATCGACCACGAAGGAGAAAAGGTGGTGGACGATTCCGGCTGGGGGCCGGAGTCGGATCACCTCGAAACCGGATCCGTCGTGACAATCGGCCGGATCAGCGTCTTCGTCGGTATGGTATGTGCTTCCAATTCGGTCCCTGACAACGTTGGATCTGATTCTATGCCAGGAAAAGCCACGTCTATCCGATCAGATGATGAAGAATCAACGGGAACGACATATCCGGCAGAAGAACCCATCGCGGAGTGGGAACAGCCGGAGGAGCCGGCATGGACCCCACGCGACCGGGCCCAAGGAGAAGATGACACCGGGTCTATCCTGGATCTACTGGAAAACCGGTATGAGGAGAACGGTGAGGAGGAACAGCCTGAATTTACACCGGATATCGTGCGCCGAGTTGCAGTCTATGCAGCCCCCGCGGCCAACCAAGGAAACACAGCCGCGGCATCAGTCGGGACGGCACAGGCAGTGGCCCAGCAACAGGGCGCGGTTAACGGAGACCCGGTCTTGACCCGGGTCGATGGAGAGTCAGCATCGGTCACCAGTCGTGCAGCAGATGAGGAGCAACACGCCAACATGTTCGGGTTTCAAGCAAACCGGACACCAGGGGCGGGTCCATCGAATCCGCGTCACCCGGCCCTGTTCGATAATAATTTGATTTTGGATCCCACAGTCCTCGCCACCGTTATCACCCCAGAAAACGCGGCAGAGCGTGCTAGAGATCTGGATGTGGCTCGTCGTGCATTGGAACAGCAAAGAAGGCAAGTGGAAGCAGATAGACAGGGGATGGCCACCCGACGGCGCGAGCTAGATGCGTTGGAAACCCGGCTTCGAGAGGAAACGTCCAGGATACATCAAAGGCACCACACCAGGTTGCCAGCAACGGGCGGGGTTATTAATCCGGCTAATTTATTCGTCACGCCTCAGGACCAACCGATACCAGTGGTGAACCAGGGAACCGCACCCCAACAGATGACAACAGCGACACATCCGGCGAATGAACGGACCGGGTTACCCCCACCGCAAACTAGAGTCACAACCGGCAACGATCTACTGCCGCCGCCACCATCACGATTCCGCACGCCAGCCGGCCACTACAACAATCCTATGGACAACGTATATGCGGCGACACTCGCATTGAATCAAATACCTGTGGGAGAGTCGCCCCATGCAGAGAAGACTCGGCAAGCCATCGAGCTGTTGCACACTGCGGTGGCACAGCAAGCCAATTACCCGGATCACAGAAGCGGTATGCACGGGACGCCATACGTCAGCCAGCAGCAAGGGAATATACAAACAAGTTCAGCGCGGCGGAGGGAAGAGCAGCAGCAAATGCCGCCTCCTCCCCGCGCTCAGGCAGCATCAGCAGCACAGGCCGTCGTGGACAGTTCTAGGGCTCGGAGGGCCGCGGCCGGGTCTGCAGCGCATGGACCTCCCGCAGCACCGCGCCCAGACGCGCCCCACGCGGCATCACACGTTTCTAGAGCAAGGCCGGCTTCAACCATTCTTGCGGGACCCAAGTGTCTCTCGGACAATATTAGAGCTGAACCTTACCCGGAAAAGTTCAAAGAGCCAGGGAAAGTAGTGAATTATGAGCCAACCATGGATCCCGAAACATGGCTAAGCAGTTACGAGATGGCAATGTCAATCCGCAACGCGTCCGAGAACCTCCAAGCCAAGTTCATGTATCTGATGATGTCGGAAGGAGCGGCAAAATTGTGGTTCACCAATCTACCAGAGGGATCGATCAAGTCTTGGGAGGAATTGAAGACCGCGTTTATCAAGCACTTTCACGGGACCTACATGAAATTATTCACTATTGATGATCTAGAACGATGCGTCCAGAAGAAGGGAGAATCGGCGCGCAGTTGGGTGCGCCGGGTTATGGAGATACTTCACTCATCCACGGATATCCAGCCCAAGGATGCACTACAGGCCATGGCAAAAACATGCAAGTATATACCTTTAGTGCAAAAGTTAACTCGCATGAAGTCCAGTCGAAATGCGTCGGAAGTCACAATGGGAGAATTGATGGATGCGTGCAACAAACACGCTGCGACAGATACTACAGAAGAAGAAGCTGATGACAAGAAGACAAAAGCAAACACAAGCGGTAATGGAAGAACCGGCAACGGAACAGCGTCAGGTAACAATAGAAATAGCCAGAACAAGCGCCCTTTCGAAGGAGGCTCCGAGTTTGTCGCCAACACAGAAGCCGGGTCTTCGAGGCCAAGAGCAGAAGGAAACTTCAACGGAGGTAACCACAATGGAGGAAACTATCAAGGTCCACCAAGGCCGGGTAACAATTGGGACATATTCAGGATGGCATGTCCGAAGCACAGCAGGAATGGCAGGCCAGCTAACCACTCCCTAGAACAGTGCGCCGATTTACAAAGATGGAAAAATGAGGAAGTGCACAGAGCTATGCGAGGTGCAGGGCGGGGAGGAGGACCGGGTCCAGGGGCAAACCCGGGCAACGGCCCACCCCCAGCTGGTAACCCGGCGGCTGGAAATCAAGGTAATAACCAAGGGGGGGCAGGAGGCTTCCAGGCTAACCCCAAACAATTGGGTCAATATCATGTGCATACCACAGGAGGCTCTAACAAGGACAGAAAGATACTGAAGCAAGCAGTCAACTCAGTTTCGTTAGCCGTCCCGAGATACTTGAGATGGTCAGAACAGGAGGTAACATGGAGCAGAAGGGATCACCCGGAAAGAGTGGAACACCCAGGAGTCTTGGCACTAGTAGTCGCACCGCAAGTTAATGGGTACGAACTGAAGAAGGTTTTAATGGATGGTGGAAGCAGCATCAATATACTGTATTGGGAAACCTTCCTACGCATGGGTCTCAAGGAATCTCAACTGCAAAAAAGCTCAACAGTTTTTCATGGGATAGTGCCGGGTCATTCAGCATGCCCCGAGGAAAAAATCGCGTTGGAGGTAGCTTTCGGAGAATCAAAGGATAACTATCGAATTGAGTGGCTCACTTTTGAGGTAGTGAAATTACGCAGCCCCTATCACGCGCTATTTGGAAGGCCGGCTTATGCCAAATTCATGGCTAGGCCGTGTTACGTATACCTACAGCTAAAGATCCCGGGTCCCAAGAAGACCATTACCATACATGGAAATCGAGACATAGCAGCTGAATGTGACGAAGGAGATGCAGCAATGGCCGAGCAGGCCTGTAGAAAAGAAGAACTCAAGCATTACCGGTCTCAAGCAGACCCGGAGGATATAGCCACATCAAAAAGGCCGAGTACTGAAGGCGAAAGAACAAAATCCAAGGCAACACAAGATGCTAAAATGGTGGCCTTAATCGAGGATGATTCCCCCAAGCGGCCCGCTGTAAAGGAAGAAGCTACACGGCCGCTTACAACCAGCCAGGTCATTGGAACACCCCACCCGGGTTGGCTAGCAAACCCGGTACTCATCAGGAAAAGGTCCAACATATGGAGAATGTGCATTGGTCAAGCCAGACCGGGACCAGTGCTTATGTGGAACTAAACAATGTAACGGGCAGCAGGTTTCAGACGCGCTCTTTTCCTACCCAGGGTACCTAAGGGGACTGGAAGGTTTTTAATGAGGCGGCCTGCTGATCCAAAATTTCTAGTATCAATAAAGAGATGGTTATCAAGTCCTATATCATTACATCCTGATTACAAGTAAGTAGTATCCCTGCGACATCGATAATTCAGTATCATCAAAAGCATCGATTGCATGTAGGTCTTGGGGGTTGGTTGCTCAGGTAACCAACCACTAGCCCGAATGACCCGGCATAGATAGCTATAAGTTATAAGGGCCGATTACTCGCAAACGAGCACGGCTGCAATCTTATGACTGGGCAAAGAAGCCAACTTTTCTTGACTTTTCTTACTTAAGCTCGATGTGACTCGCACTAAAGTGGCATGATTAGTTCGCTTACGATTACAATCAGCCATGAAGCCCAATGGGACTTGCCTGACACTGTTCTCGTATGGATGTAACAACATGGTATCCACGCGAAAGCCGGCTTACAGTACAAGATAGTTAAAAGGGTCATCTAAACCACAAGTTTATGCAGAGTACAAGGCTAAAAGCCGGAAACTCAACAATTATCAAGCATAACTTCAGTACTTACATGGAATGGCTTTAGGTTTGCGACTCGGTAAAAAATAATTTGTTCTCTGAGAAAGGCCACACCCCCATTACTCGAACTTTGGGTCATGGGGGCTGGGGGACTTCGAAACAGAAACAAACTACTTGGCTATCGCAGTTCGAAAAACCTCACCATCCGAGTCTTGGGGACTTAAAGAAAAAGCCCACGTATTAAAACTCCTGGTACTCGGAAAACCGAGTCTTACAAAGGGAGCTAAAAAGAAAGCTGGGTATCAAGAACAAGTTCAAAAGAACAGACAAAATAGCACGATTATCAAAAGGCAGGGAAAGCCGCAAAAATATGTCACCGAATAGAAGTACATTACAAGTTATGGCATTGGTATCAGAAGTGCACAAGCGCACCATTGGCAGGATAAATAGTTCAAATGAAAAGGCCCCACGTGATTAAGGTATTATGACATCATCACCCTACTCGGCCTCCTGAGTGCGATCTTCCGGGTCTTGCTCCTGGGCCTGCTGCTTAGCTTTCCTGGCAGAGCCACCCGGACTCACCGCGCCAGGACGGATAGGTGGAAGGACGGACGGTGTAGAGGCGGATGGCCCTGATTTTAACTCGGCCTCCCTCTTCGCGGTTGCCTCCTTCTTTTTGGCCGAGTGATCAGCCCACTTCTCCAAGAGGTCCAAGGGCGGGGGTGCTTCCTCTGTGATAACTTTGCCATCGGCGTCATACGCAGCCATTAGCGTATTCAGGTCCAAGCTATCGGCTAAAGAGGTAGCAGAGGGGCGCACTGCTGACTGAATGGCCTTGAAGTCCTTAGGCGTAAATTTGGCACCATCCGCCTTAAACTCGGGAAACCCGGATATTATCTTCGCCGGGTCAAGCTTCGGAAAGTAGGCTTTGGCCAAGGTCAATGCCCGGGTTATTCCAATTCGGCAGGATGAACGCTTCCAAAGTTCAATCCAGCCAGGCACAGTGGAGCAGGCTTGGACGAGATTCTCTTCACCCGGATAGGCTTCTGTGGGCCAATGTATGGCGTCCAATATAAATTTTGTGCCGGCAAAGAAAGTCCGGAGCACAGTCTTCAGGGTCCTAGCCTTGGCAATAGTATCTTCCTCTGGAGGTGCAAGGTTGGCACCTGCAGTTGAAACAGAAGCAAGAAGGTATCAGTAACCCAGAGTGGTGCATAACAAGAAGCATGAAATTAGTCGGCAGACAAAAACTTACTTAGTAAGATCTGGTAAGTGTCGGTGATTTGATCCGATAAATTCTTCAAGTCGGTCCGAGCGGTGTGGCACTTCTTCTTATATTTGGAAACATCCTTCTTCAAAGTTTCCATGTCATCCTCAAGGATTTCCCGTCGTTTTATCTCGGCAAGAAGACGTTGTTCGGTCTTCAGTAAAGTTTCATCAGACCGAGTTATCTGTGCCTGTAAGTAGAAAGGAAGGCAAGCATTAGTTGGATGTTCTGATAAGATAAATTTGGCGTGAAGTACCAAGCATAACTTTTGCAAGTCATACTCGGAACTTGGGGACTAGATATGCAATATGAGATGACAAGCGCTTTTACCTGGTGCTCTGCAGCCATGCGCTCTAAAATATCGCCCTCTGAAGCCTTCATGGTGAGGAGCGTGTTCATCAATTGATCAAAAGTATCTTTACCCGTATCAGAAGACCCGGGGCCTTGGGAATTCCGAGAAGAGGTTTTCTTCTTAGAGGGAGGCGGAACCCGGGTCATTTGTGCATTGGAATCCGACACTCCTTCGGCACCCAAGGTTGTGGCTTTCTTCTTCTTGCTCGCATGGGAAGCAATTGGATACTCGGTTTCTTGGGCGTCCGGTTTAATCGGCGATGTTTGTTTTTCACCGCCAGACACGGCAGTAGTCTTATCGGCCGGGCTCCCCTGACCCGGGCCCTCGTCTTCCATGCCCTCTTGGTCGCTAACGACGACCGTGGCCCTGTAAATGTTATCAAGAAGCAGTTAAAATACGCGGTCAGGAAAGGGTGGTGAAGTGTGGAAGAGCATCCGGAAGGGGATCTTACCCGGTGTTCACCGCGAAGTCACAAGGAAACCCGTCATCAGACTCGGGAGAGGCTGAAAATTGTCAGGTTAGATGTCATATAAGAATAGTTCAAGGGGAATGTGCCGGTCGAGAAAAGATAGAATAATTACCAGCCCGCCGAGTGGGGGTCGAAGAAATACCCGGGTTGATGACGTTGTCACCCGGGTTATTTCGAGTTGACCTACGCTTGATCATGGGCGACTCCTTCAAGAATGGCCAGTGGAATAATGTCAAAATAACTCAGGTATATCATTAAGGTGTCGTGAATTGAATGCGAGGAGGGGATATGAAACCTTGGAAGTGGCCTCTTGGGCTTTTCTTTTGGATCCGGCTTTGGTTGCCGGTTCCGGTTCGTCCTCGTCGCTGGCAGATTCTACTTTGCCATCCGAGTTTTCTTCCTCATCATCCTCTTGTTCTGAAATATCATCAAAGTTATGGTTGAAGATGAAGGGGTTATGACGAGTTCAAAGGAACCAAATAGAATTCAAAGAGTACCTTCATCCGAGTGAACGGCCTCTTGCTCCTCTGGACTTTCGGAGCTAGGGGAGGCGTTGATTTTCCAAAAGTCGTCATCAGCCTGAAAGGTGTTAATACACAGGTTACCAACTGTATCAAGTGGAAAGAATGAAAGTAAGGGCGTCAGAGTCGGACTTTTACCTCAGGGGCGGGGTTTTCAAGTGTGAAGGGCTCTAACCCGGATATGTTCCGGATTACCTCGAGCTTTTCCGTCAAAAAACGTTTGATGGTTTTATGGGTGTCGCCAGGTGCGAAGATGTTATCGGAGTATCGGAGCGGATCGGAAGGTTCTCCTGAATACTCGCACATCAACTTTGTGCGGATGGAATTGGGCTGAATCCTAAAATCGACCCAGGTCTTTACTAGATTGAGCCCGATGAGGCCCTGGGCTGTAAGAGTAGCAATTTTGGCTAGCAAGGGTTGAATTGCCTCCCTATCCGAGTTAGGGGCGAAGGCACTAAACTTATCAGAAATATCAAGAAGACCCTCCGAGTAACCCGGCAGTTTCTTTTGGCCGGGTGGGGAAGTGTCCTGGCAGTAGAAGTACGAGAGCTGCCAATGCTTGACATGGGAATTGAGGGTGAGGGGTGGCATTAGAGAGTTTTTGCGGCGTTGGATCGAAACCCCGCCGCAAGTGAGAAGCGCCCCATCACCGCTTTCGCGGCATGGCTTGCATTGAAAAAGCTCAATAAAAAGAGCTAGACTTGGCGGAGTGCACAAGTAGGATTCGGAAAGGACAATAAAATGGGAAATATTTAGCACAGAGTTGGGTCCGATATCAAAGACACGAAGGCCGTAGTGGCTAAGTATGTCACGGAAAAAGGGGTGACCCGGTGGTCGAAAACCCCGGGTCACGTGATCCACGAAACAGATTACCTCATCTTTGGTAGGGGTGGGCCGGGTCTCCTTACCCGGTACCCTCCATTGGATATTTTCCTGAGGAGGAAGAATTCCCAGTTCCACCAGCTCCTCCAACTTGGCCTTTGTGACCATAGACCGCGCCCAGTTGGCGGAAATGGTGTTGGTGGCCTTGGCCTTGGCTGGGGTCTTCCCCTGTTTCTTGGGAGCCATATGGCTGACCTGTAGAGTACAAGGTAAGAAGGAAATTAAGACATGAAAGTTGCGAGCCGGCTAAGTATAGGCCGGACAACATTGAGGTATGAAAAGTTACGGGAGATCCGGGTGTTAGCATGTAGAGCAAAGTTTGAAAGTTTCCGGGTATCAGGCATTGTGGTGAAATTTATGGGATCTAAATGATGAAGGAGCCTTTTGAATACAATGGACGGTGGCTTAAGTTCCAGGCGTGAATAAAAGTAACTGAAAAGGAATGGTCTGGCCGGGTGATTGATGCGAAGGCGGAAAATTTGGGTGGTTCGAGCCTAGATTGGAAGTTTTATTTTTGGATTTGTGGCAAGAATAATGATTGTGGGTAGTAGGGGAGCGGATTGGAGCATGCGCTTTGTCCTTTGTGCGAGCTAGGAGAGTTATGGGTATTCTAATTCGGCCTAGTCAAGAAATCCGAGGCGGGCCGATCTAGATCTAATCTGAGGAAAAAATCAAAGGTTGCGAAGGCAAATTGATAGGTGCAAAAGATTTACCGGAGGAGATCTGAGGGAAGCCTTGCGGAGGCAGATGGCGCAGGCTTGGTGTCCCTTCGCGGTTCTTGGTGGGCCGGATGAGGATTCGCCGGCGGATCTTGGCGGCGGCGCGGGGCGAATGGTGGCGGAACGTAATCTCCGGGCGATGGGTTCCGGTGACGAGCGCGGGATTTCCGTGGTGGCGCTCAGGGAGAAGGAGAGCTCAGAGGGAGAAAGGAATGGAATGGAGGAAATGAGCCGTTAGGGTTCGGGTCACTCCTAAGGGGCTTTTTTATAGTGCAACTGGATAAGCTCGGTTTGGTGAGTGAAAGCCGAGAATTGTGGGGGTAAACGGCTATTTATTTAAAGTTTCTGCGAGATGTGCGCCAAGTATTGAGCAAAGCATCCGGATAAAAGGAAGAAGGGGATTCGTCCCGTGATGACGGGATTGGTTATCGAGCATAGGATCTTGGTATTATTATTGTGATTTGGACCCAGAAGTTTGAACCAAGGTGTTTGGAGGGAAAGCTGGGGTTATTACATGGCCGCCAAGGAGCAAGGCCTAGCTGAATATCAAAACATCTTAACCCGATCTTCATATACCCGTATGATCGATATCTTTGCAGGGAATGGCAAGCACTTCAAGGAGATCCGTGAAGCCCAGGCTATTCTGGGGACTACTGACAGGGGGATGCTAACCCGGTAGGCCAAGCTCCAAGGAATAACCCGGCTCAAGGGATGATGTGCAGGATCCGGCTAAAGATAGGGAAACTTGTGAAGGCCCAAGCTTGCAAGCCCAATGACCCGGATTGTGGGTTACTGTAAAGGCAAGTTAGGGTTAGTGCGCCGTGTCCGGGTAAGATTCAGGATACGCCTTGTAGAACAAGCCAGGGGGTACGGGTGCTTTATAAACCGACCCCCGGATGTAGTTTAGACAGAGATCTAAGAACCCTAGCAGTATCGCGTGATATCGAGTATCCAGTGTAAACCCTAATCGGGTTATCGTATCGAGAATAGAGATCCGGCGACTTCGATTGCCGGCTATCAGATCAAGTTGTACCATGTCTTCCCTTGAGCTAAACCCTCTCCCAAACGCCTGTGTCGACTTGCCCCAAGATCAGTTACCCCTGGTAACATCTGCCGTGATTATCCCACGACATTATTCGTGTAATGGATGTGAACTCTGATGTACCATCTCTAAATATGTTGCTCATGACTGTCGATCTGGGATCATGAGTGTATGCATATTGGCGGTCTCGGACATCTAGTCTGGGGTCCACACAGAGTTGTTTCTCAGAACAAATTGTCGGTGAATTCAAACATGAGCTGGAATTTAGAAGGTTAGTTAATGTGGATAAGCAGCCACCGGGGACCAATCTATGTGGATACTATGTTTGTGAGAACATCCGGAGACACACCTCTGAGCGGAAGGCGTCAGATAGCGTGCGGAAGGCGACGGATAACTTGCGGAAGAAGCTTAGTCCAGAAGCTCGCTTCCGACTAATTCAAGAGAAATTAGCAGGATTTTTCATGAGGGAATTCATCCATCCTAAAGGAGAACACTATACCGAGGACGAAGAACTTTTTATGCGGTAAATTATGTATGGAAACTTGTTCGAAGTTGTATATGGTCACCCGAGATTGAATATATATTACATATTCATCTTGAATTCTTCTTGTTTGAAATTTCATATGCATGTATATAGTAGCATAGAATATGTGTACTGAAACTTCATCAAAATTAAAAATAAAACACAAAATAAAATATAACAGAAATAAAACACTACAAATTAAAAAGAAACCAGGTTAGGGGGGCTAAAACCCTAAACCTGAAGAGGAGGCCTTTAGTCGCGGTTAGCCACGAGAACCGGGACTAAAGGTCCTCCGCCCCGACGGACTCCTAGCGCCCACGTGGACGGGTCTTTAGTCGCGGTTCCTAAGCGGCGCGACTAAAGGGAGGCCTTTAGTCGCGCATATTTAGTCCCGGTTGCACAACCGGGATTAATGACCTTTGCGGACTGGGACTAAAGGCATATTTTCTACCAGTGCACTTAGAAAAAATAAGTTAGAGGTTTAGAGGAAAAAATATAGGTCTTCGAGACTTAGAAAAAAATTAGGTTTTGTAGTTACCTATTTTTTTCTTAGTGAATGTTTAGTTTAGAAGTGAATTAGGTTTTTCTTAGTACTATTAGATGAATTTTGTAATATAGGAATTTTAGTTTAGAAATTTACTTAGTGAATGTTTATAATTAGTAGAATTTTTACTTAGTGAATTTTTACTTAAGTAGGAATATTTACTTAGTCCATATATCATTCATGTGTTTTTAGTTTATTTTTCTTGGCGACGATGTCTCTGTTGGACCCGCCGGGCGATGTCCGGGACTGGGTCCCGCCAGGCTGGCACTGGGAGGTCCTTAGTACCGGGGCACGCGGCTTGGTGAGAAATCCGGGTGACGTGGTCGACCCGGATATACTTTGGTGGCCATCGCATGGGCCACGGTCGGTGCGGAGAGAGACGGCCCCTGAGGAGGTGGTACAACAGCGTATCAGGGAGGAGGACGAGCACGCCCGTCGCTACATGTACTTACTCGATAGGGAGTATAGCAGCGGTTGGTCGATTATTCGGAGGGTTCCTTACCACGTGAGCTATGACCCTGTGAGGGTTACTTACCTATGGATGCGTAGCACCCGCGACTCAGCACTCCGCGGCTTAGTACCCGGTCGGAGTTAATTAGTTTGAGAGATGTTTCATGAATATGTCTAAGTGATATTATTACATCGTGATGTATTACGGTTAAATAAAATGAACCCGAGCTATGTAACTCTTGGTGTGTATTGATGCGTTTAAATATTTCATCAATGTTGCTTTTATAATTGAAATGAGGATCTGGAACATATAGTTACTCTTTTTTCTAACTTGTTTAGCTATTAGTACCATTAGCTATTATCTATAAGCAATTTTGATGAAATGGATGCTATTAGCTATATTTTTATTAGATTATATGCAATTGTTGCGAACTGATGAAATTGATGCTATTTTCTATTTTTTTAGCCATGGCGAGACGTCGTCCCCGTCGAAGAAATCCCTGTACAACATGGTGGACGTCGACCTGGACGTCCACGTTGATCGCGTACAAGTGGATCGCGTGCATCGAATACACATGGTGGTGGCGCCATAGTCATCAAGGAGGAGGAAGCGACGCCTCCTACTCGTGGACGTGGACACGGAGCACGGGGGTATCAAGCGCCGCAAGGGGGGCAAAGCGCGGTGCAAAGGGGTCAACACGCCGTAAACGGCGCGGCGCTATCGCTGCGGCGGCGGCGGAGGAGGAGGCTACGGCGGAGGAGGAGGCTGCGGTCGAGGAGGAGGAGGAGGACGGTCTCCGGCTACCGGAGTTCTACGTCCACCTGTTCCACCCACAGGAGAACAGGCTCCGTCTACCAGAGAAGATATCGGCGATCCTCCTCGAGCGCAAGGGGCCCTATAGTTTCAGCCTCCGGTTGGAGGGATGTGACAACGGGCCCATGCACGTTGTCCTGCAGCGACGTGACGATGACCTCTACCTGCGCTATGGGTGGGGGACAGTTCGCGCGCATGCACAACCTAAATACAGGCAACATGCTCACATTCAGTTACTTCAAGGACGAGGAGGTGGACGTGCTGGAGGTGAAGATCTTTGACGACAGCTTAGTCCGCCCCCTTTGTTGCCAGGATAGCTCGTCTGACAGCAGCTCCGCCTCCGAGTCCGACTCCGGCGAGTCTAGCCCGGGCAAGGCTGCCTCCGACGCCGAGGGCAAGGGCAAGGCTGCCTCCGACGCCGATGCGTATCATATATGTTTCTATCGACCTATTCTTACTTATGTCACTCTATATTTATATGTCGTACTATATATGTCTATGTCGTCGAACTATGTTTTATGTCGAACTATATTTAATTATGTCATTGTGTCGAACAATATTTGTATTCGTGGCAGACTATATGTTTATGTTATTATTTGTTTTCATCTGTATTTTTGTGCGATAATTTTTCATCTTTCTTACTATAAATGTTTAGTGCGGAGAACAGGAAAACAGAAAAGAAAATAGAATTTCTAATCTAGTGCAGAGAATACGAAAACAACTATATAAAAAAAAAACCTTTTACCCCTGTTGGTGTTACCAACCGGAGTAAAAGGGTGTCGGCCTGCTCGCTGAGCAGAGCCCACGTGGGGCACTCCTTTTACCCCGGTTGGTAACCCCACCGGGACATATGGAGGCCTTTAGCCCGGGTTTGGCAAACCCGGTTGAGAAGCCGGAGCATTAGGCACTTCCCAACTAGGGGTAATGCCTGTTATGCACTAGTGAACACATATATCTAGGATTGGCATCTTTGCCTGTGAAATATAAGATGAAACCATTGTTGTCAGATGTTGGTGTTAGAAAGAAGGAGGTCACTTGCAACCGATATAAAAGTATATCGCTTTAATAAATGATAGTATCTCGGTAACAAGACCATTCACTGGTGGAGAACAGGCCAGTAGCACCGGTTTGTAAGGGCCTTTGGACTCGGATACAAAACCGGTGCTACGTATCCGGGACTAAAGCCCCCCCCCTTTAGAACCGGTCAGTCACCAACCGGTTCTAAAGGCCTCCACGTGGGCGCCGAAGAGAGCGCGCAGGTGGAGGACCTTTAGAACCGGTTGGTAATACCAACCGGTCCTAAAGTTTTTTTTTTCTTTTTTTTTTCTTTTTTCTTTTCAGGGTTTCCAATTCCGTATTTAGGGTTTAGGGTTTAGGGCGTGTTCCGTATCTTCAGGGTTTCCGTTTACGTGTTTCCGTTTCTGTTTGCGGTTAAATGTTGATGCACCAAATAGTAGTACAATATATATATACATGTAACACGAAGTAATCGACCGATAATTACATAATCTGAGGTTCGTTTTGAATAGTTGTATACTTGCATAGAGAAGGGAGCTGGCTATAATTGGTTCATAGGATGGAAAAATTCTCCGTCTTCTGCTATGACTTGCGTGAGAAGAAATCCTGCCAATTCCTCTGCAATAGCCTTGCAACGGTCGATTGGTTTGAGCTGCGCCCGCTTTCGTGCCATCTTGAAAAGAAGTAGATGAAAACAATTAAGTTATGAACAAAACTAAACATAATTAATGGCAAACATAAATAAAGTTGTGAAGATCCGGTTACGTACCTCTAGAGTTCTGGTAGTACGGGATTTCTCATTGATCCTCCTGTGAATGAACTCGCAGACGTAGTATCCACAATAATCAGTTCCCTGTGGTTGTTGCGGGACTTTCTATATACGAGAAACATAATTCAGTCAAATTAATAATAATCAAGAGAATGGTAATGGTATTTAAATCAGGGTACGTAGTACTACTTACTGTGTTAATCTGAAAGTTGAGCTTGTCTGCCCATGTACCGGGTTCTTCCTTGATGAACATTTGCCAAACCCTGGGCGACAAAAGAAAAATGAATAGAAGAGTTAATTATTACTTACTTGATATCAGGGAATGAACGAAAAAGAGGCCGATGAACGAAAGAGGCTGATATATATATATACTTTTGAAGCATCTGACGCGCGCTCTTCCATCTGTCAGCGCCCCAGTTTAACGAGTCCCAGACTTCAACTTGTCCTCTATCGATTCTAATGATGAACAATATGAAGTGGCCGCTGCGCACGTGTACACACGCAGTCATGCATACTCATCAATTACACTTAACATCAGGTAAGCAAAATGGAATGTCTACAAGACAGTAACACTCACCTGAATGCGTAGGGCCAAAGTATTTCTTTTTTGGTATTTTGTCGCTTCAAAAACCTTAGCAAATCATCCGGTGTAGTCTTGTTGAACGTTTCTACTGTGGTTTGATGATACGAATACGGGTCAATGAACCCAAAGTCGCAGATTCCTGCCAGTCTGCATTCACGAATCTTCATTCTGCATAGTAGCGTACAAAAAGAATGTCGTCAGTGATAATTATACGGGCAACGAACGCGAGCTTAACTAAATAATTAAATTACACAAATAAATCACTTACAAACAGTAGCAGCTGAGGATAGACTTGTCGAGGGCACGTTGATTGTACATCTGGAAGAAATCATCGAACCCAAGCTCGACACCGTAATCTCCGAAGTAGTGTTGATCCTGAATTTGAGCCATGATACAGTCTCTCTCCTGCCTTGCGGCCTCCAAGTACCAATCATGTAAACTCCGTAATTGGGTTGTTAGAGCAGTAGGATCTTCGACCAGAGGGTGCCCGGGCTTGTATTTATATACCACATCAGCAATAGCGTAACCCACGTCGCCCATGCGTGGACAGGACACTGAAGCCGCGTCAGATAAGACCTTGAGCGGGCCAACTGACTGTGCTTCTTGTTGTCCGAGCTGGGGAACTTGTTTCCCGCATTTCGTCTGCTCCGCCTGCTTCATCTGTGCGGCGTGCTTCTTTTCAATATACCGTTCATAGTCTGAAAGGGGCGGCGGTGGCGGCGGTGCAGGATAATATAAGTTGTCGATGGTCCGCTCAATTTTCCACTTTGGGATGTCCTTCAGAGTTTCCTTCCAGACGTCTGGAGGGGGCTTCTGGGGAAACTGTGCGAACCATGCCTTGGTTTTGGATGCCACTGCATTGGTTAGTTCCTCCTCAGTCATCAAGCCTGGTAACTTCGGGGGAGTCTTGACTTTCTTGGATTTCCTTGGTCTCTTCTTGGGAGGAGTCCCGTTTCTTCTGAACTGCAGCTTCCGCTTTGTCGTACCCGTAGTGGGCGCATCCGTCGGCTCACGGGAGTGCACGGGCGATGGACCCTCGGCCTCGGGCTCGGGCCAATCTTCGTTGTGGGGTGGACTTGGAGGTTCGTTGGGGGGTGGACTTGGAGGTCGTGCATTCTCTGTACGAATGTGAAAAAACTATTAAAAATAAGATAACATGTGGTGCAACATTCAGTAATGGATGGAGGTATGGTGCATTCGTACCTGGAGGAGTCGGTGGCCTTGGCGCCGAGTTAGGGAACACGATGTGTTTCTTATTCCACAAGATGATACCAAGCTCCATTTCTCCCAGTGTCTTCTCGCCCTCACCTCCAGGAATACTGAGCTCAATTGAATGGCATCCCGGCGTAATTGTTGACAACCCGACACGGGCATGGGATGCTGGAATCTGACCACCATGGTAGGTTGCTCCAGGTTGATTCGGTAAAGCATAGCCTGACGCCACCCTGAAGGATATGTTCCCCATTGGCATATGTATCTCACAGTTTGTCTTCTCCGTGATATCATCCACGGGGTAGTGAGGCGCCGACGGTTCGACTGCACGACCGTCTTCTAGCTGCAGGTGCGTGGAACCCACGCTGCTTCTATGCTGAGATGGGACGGCATGATCGTCTTCTATTTGCAGATCAGGTGCAGGACGATGTTCTACCTCCTCTTCAGTGTCAGGTAGAGGGTGTCCCCCTTTCTTCAAGAGAAAATCCACCTTTTCTTCTAATGTCGATATCCGGTCACTCGTCTTTTTCTTGCTTCTATCACGGCTTCTGTAAGTGGCAATGTCCGCTGCAAACCCTTGGCTCCACGGGGTATCCGCTCCAAAGCCTCGTGTTCGTCCCCACTTTTCGGGGTTCCCGAGTGCCCTCGTCAGCTCGTCGTTCTCTCTATCGGGAACAAAAGTTCCTTTTCGAACAGCTTCTATTGCCTTCTCTAGTTCTGCTACGACTGTTGTTATTTTTTCCGACCATGGTCCCTGAGCAACAATCATCCCAGTCTCAGCGTCCAACGTTGCCCCATGCGCGAACAACCAGAACTTGGACCTATCGGGCCAGTCATGTGTCTGTGGAATGATACCTCTTTTCACAAGCGCATTTTCATAGCTTCGCCACCTAGGCAGGGCAGTCATGTAGCCACCTGACCCCAAAATATGGTGATATTTCTTCTTCTTCGCATTCTCCGAATTTTTGGCCGATCGGGATGCAAAGACACCCGATTTCTTGTACGCCTTAAAATCATCCCAAGCGTCTCTTATCTTCACTAGGTTCCCAGTGAAAACTGGATCTTCTTTCTGATATTTCTTCCACAGTTCTTTCTTCCACCTCTGGAATTGTGTGGCCATCTTCTTCAAAGCCCACTTCTCGACTTTCTTCTTCTGGTCTTCCGCTACGCTGAAATTTTGCCATAGCGTTTCGCAAAGAATTTTTTTCAATCTTTCATCGACATAACTAGCTCCAACGTTGGCCCCGGTCTTCGGCTTATTCCATTCTATTAAGTTGATCGGGACCAGGTCTCTTACAACAACTCCGCACTGATTTACGAATTTGCGATAAGTTTCTGGGGGCTGCAGTGGTTTGCCATCAGCAGCAACTGTATCAATCGAGAACCTTACGGTATCTTTCAACCTTGCGGCCGGGCCTCGTTTGGATTTTGTCTCAGTACTTGCGCTAGCTGTTCCGGAGGGCGCCTAAACGGGAAAATAATGATTCGTTAGTAAGTGCAAAACAAATTAATTGTTGCGTGAACAGTGACTTGAGATATACATTGGCAGAGTTTGTTCTGGAGGGCACTTCTTCATCCTCGACGTTGTCGTCGTCATCATCTACTACATCTTCTATATTCTGATCTCCGTCGCCGGAGTCGTTCAAAAATTGATTGCTAAACGCCTGTCCATCGTCGTCATCACGATATATGGCCGTTGCATTATCAAAAATCATCTGGCACATGTATCTTTCCTTCTCCGCCTCACCCATTCCGGCGACCTGATCGGCGTGCTGATCATGTACAGGTTCTTGGGAATCCATAGCTCAACACCTGCTAGTAAAATTTATAAAATGAAGAACACTTAGCGAAATTTTCATCGGGCACTTGGCGAAATTATTTTATCGGACAGTAATAAAATAATAGTTCTGGACATATTAATGAAATAATAGTTCTGGACACACCAAGAGTTATACATAGCTCGGGTTGATTTTTTTAACCCTAATACATCACGATCGAATAATATCACTTATACATAGTCTCGTGACATCTCTCAAAATAATTAACTCCGACCGGGTCCTAAGCCGCGGGGTGCTGAGTCACGGGTGCTACGCATCCATAGATAAGGAACCCTCCTAGGGTCATAGCTCACGTGGTAAGGAACCCTCCTAATAATCGACCAACTGCTGCTATACTGCCTATACTGCCTATCGAGCAAGTACATGTAGCGACGGACGTGCTCGTCCTCCTCCCTGATACGCTGTTGTACCACCTCCTCAGGGGCCGGCTCTCTCCGCACCGAGCGTGGCCCACGCGATGGCCACCAAAGAATATCCGGGTCGACCACGTCACCCGGATTTCTCACCAAGCCGCGTGCCCCGGTACTAAGGAGCTCCCAATGCCAGCCTGGCGGGGCCCAGTCCCGGACATCCCCCGGCGGGTCCAACAAAGACATGAACTAAAAACCTGCCCGGACTAAGTAAATATTCCATAACTTAGTAAAAAATAGTAAATTGAGAAATATAACAGAAATAAGATGAAAGTTAAACAGGAACAATATGGTAACTTAGTGAAAAATTTTAACTTACTGAAATTATATAGTTATTCTAACTTTCTGAAATTTTCTAACACTAACTTAGTGAAATTTTCTAACACAACATTCTAACAGAAAAATTCTAACACTAAACAAAATTGTAAAAACAAAATAAAGCACTAAAAAAAATCTAACACTAACTCTAAAAATTTCTAACACTAAATTCTAACACTAACACTAATTAATAACTCTAAAAAAATCTAACACTAATTAAATCTAAAAATTTCTAACACTAACACTAACTCTAAAAACAATCTAACACTAAACAATCTAACTAATAACTCTAAAAAAACTCTAACACTAAAACAAAATTGAAAAAAAAAGAAATTAAAACTTAATTACCGTACGTACGTGGCCGGCGACGGGGCGACGGCGATCGAGGGGCGAGAGGCGGGGCGGCGGAGGCGGAGGCGAGACGGACGCGCGACGGAGGCGGACGGCGCGACGGCGCGACGGAGAGGCGGACGACGCGCGACGGAGGCGGACGGCGCGACGGCGCGACGGAGAGGCGGACGGACGGGGCCGCGCGGGGGATCGACGGCGACGGCGATGGACGCGGGGTCGCGCGGAGGCAGACGGCGACGGAGGCGCGGCGGACCGAGGACGCGGAGGCAGACGGCGACGGCGACGAGGCGGACGGACGGCGACGAGGCGGACCGCGCAGGGCTTCGCCGTAGCTAGGTAGAGGAGAAGACGCGCGAACGAAATGAGGCAAAAATTTCACAAGTCCTGGAGATATCGCCGCACTACAGGCCTTTAGCACCGGTTTGTGTTAGCAACCGGTGCGAAAGGGTCTTTAGCACCGGTTGCTAACACAAACCGGTGCTAAAGGCCTGTAGTTGGGGCCACACACAGACTGCGCGCCCACTACAGGCCTTTAGCACCGGTTTGTGTTAGCAACCGGTGCTAAAGGTCTTAATACAAACTGCTCGCCTCCCGCGCACGGCGGTTTTATTGCTACAGTGCGCACCGGCCCGATCGCGAGTCTCTGTTTCTTCTCTTCTTCCTCTGTCTCTTCTTCTTCCTCTCTTGATCTTCCTCCACTAAGCACCATGGCTGAAGTTTCTAAGAGATATGATGTGCCCACACCATGCGGCAAAAGTCTCGACGTGTTCTACACCAACAACTGCGAGGAGCTCCCCGGTGCTATTGGGTATTTGACCAATCTGTATTTCTCCTCTCCCGAAGAACACCGGTTTTTCGGGCTTGATTTAGAGTATACGGCGGATAAACGGAATGTTGCAGTCATCCAGATTGCGTTCAAGGAGGCCGTTTTGGTCTTCCAATGGTCAAGGTAACGCACACGTACAATCTTGCATCTTCGATTTGTTTGTTGCATGTGAAGAATACATGTGTTGCCATATATCTAACACGTACACGTATCAAATTTTTGTTGTTGCAGTAGTTCAAAGCATTCTCCGGCACTTGTTGATTTTCTTGTCAACAAGGGGTATGACTTTTGCAGCGTTGACAACACGCAAGACCGTCCGAAGTTGATGCGCTTGGGTATTGTGATACCTGAAGATCACTACATTGATATTCAGGGTCTTATCCATTTGAACGGGCCAAAGACCGGTATGGCTCGCATGGCAAGTGCCTTCATCCACGAGGGCTACGGAACCATGAAGACTGATTTCCCCTCGAAGAATCACTGGTTGTGGGAGAAGAACCCACTGGACTGGACCAACATCACGTATGCAGCCATAGATGCATACGTCTCCTACGAGTTGTTCCGCTTCTACTCGACGGATCCATAGATGTTGTTTGTGTACCGCCTCTTGTGTTCGATATATGCATGTAATGGATATATTAGTATGTAATGGATATATTATCATGTAATGTATATATTATTATGTAATGGATATTATTTCTATATTAATTCCTAGCTAAACTATTTCTATATTATGTCAAACACACATTTCAAAACAGACAAACAAAAACACATCAAGAAAACAAAACAGAAAAACTACTGTTTCTGTATATGTGATCACTTACCCCAGGCGCACTTTACACAAAATGCGCCTGCGGTAAATCTCTTATCCCAGGCGCATTTCCTTACTGTGCGCCTGCGGTAAAGTTACCCTAGGCGCATTTTGCTGTTTATGCGCCTGTGGTAAGTTAGGGTGGGTAATGAGTAAGGCAACGAGAAGTGAGAGCGCAAGTGATACATCGAGCATATATATCGTGGATACATATATATAGATTGATTTAGCGAGATACCATACAGATTGATTTAGCGATTGCCGCAGTGTCGCCGGAATACAAATTCTTTTATTAAAAAGAGAAAACAGACGAACACTACTCCTCGCCATCGTCGTCGGGGAACTCGTCGGTGACCTCCTCCGGGTCATCATCGTCGCCGAACTCGTCGGTGACCTCCTCGTCATCATCGGAGGTGCATGATGGTATGTCCGAGATAGGCCCCCACCTCGGATCGTCAGAGGCCCAGACTTCGCCGGCGCGGTCGGCCCGACGAAGCTCTTGCAGCGCCCTCGTCCTCACCTCCCGAGCCGCATCTAACGCGAGGTGGCGTTCGAGGCGGCGCTCCGCCCGCTGACCCGCGCGTGTCTGCCAGAGCTCCTCGTCGGCGCTCTCCTCCCCCGGGTTGTTCCGGTAATAATCGCGGACGACGCGGTCTTCCCTGGCGTCGACTAGGCCCTGAAACGCGCGGTGGCGGAGGTGGAGGTGGTCGGCGGCAGTGATGATCTGTGGCTTCGTCGCCCTGGCCTCCGCTTCCCAGACTGTGTGGCAGTCGTTGAAGTTCATCAGCGACCGCGGGCGGTTGAGGCGCCAGGCCGCCGCGTCCCAGGCGCGGGCTGCCTCTGCCGCCGTCGCAAAGGTGCCGAGGGGGATGCGGTCGTCCCCCCAGCGGATATCTGCGCTGAACATTCCGTTCTGCCGTGCTCGGACGCCGCGGAAACCGGTGGTGCTGTTCCTCCTCGGAGGCATGGTGGAAGCGCGACGGTGCAGAGGGATGGAGAAGAAGCGCTCGAGGAGCGACAGTGGCTACTGGGTGCATATATAGGGTCCTCTGGCTCACAAAGTGTTGAGCTAGGGTTTTGATCCAACGGTTAAGAAACATCCCAACGGCTCACAACAGCTCGAAAGAAACACACCGTAGCCCTGATCGAACGGCTCACAACAGCTGGAAAGAAACACACCCCGGATCCAACGACTCACAAGCGGTTGAAATAAACACACGATCCGTGTGATTCTATCTGATTGGTCCAAACGAAACCCTAACCCATTTAGTCCCGGTTGGTGTCCCCAACCGGTACTAAAGGGACGATCCGTTTCTATTTGTCTTCTTGTCTTTCTTCTGATTGCGCCGTAACTATGGAACATCTTCATCATTTAACTGAATGCTAGGATCATCTTTGACTTTGAAGGGAGGAATTTCATCAAATTTAAAGTAATCTGATCAATTACCCCAGGCGCACATTGCACACCATGCGCCTGTGGTATAGCTCTTAGCCCAGGCGCATATTCTGTCTATGCGCCTGCGGTAATGTTACCCCAGGCGCATATTGTAGTCTATGCGCCTGTGGTAAGTTAGGGTGGGTAATGAGTAAGGCAACGAGAAGTGAGAGCGCAAGTGATACATCGAGCATATATATCGTGGATACATATATATAGATTGATTTAGCGAGATACCATACATGTAGATTGATTTAGCGCGTTTGGTATACTAGCCCGCTGGTACTTTGTTTCTCACTTTTAAAAAGTACATACATATATTGCGAGTATTTTCCTCTGTCAACCTTTCATCACAATCTTACGCTTGCCTTTCTTGGTTGATGTTGAATACGTGACTGCCATACCGTGACTTCTTCTGTCTGCCTCTGTGACAACCGGTCGTCACAATCTTACTCTTGCCTTTCTTGGTACCGGTTGCGGTTAACAACCGGTGCTAAAGGGTCTTTAGCACCGGTTGTTAACGGCAACCGTTGCGAAAGGGTCTTTAGCACCGGTTGTTAACGGCAACCGGTCCTAAAGGCCTGTACAGGGGGGCGCACATTTCTTTTTCTTCTTCTTTCTGTTTCCAAAGGGGGGTGTAGAACAAAACAAACGGTATCGCCATCATACAGCCCAACCGTGGCTACTGGGTGCATATATATATGCATACCAAATGCACGGCTGGACGTATGACGGCGAATCCGGATGTTTTGTATTTGCTCGATGAACTGAGTATATGATGTATCAAACCTTAAGGGGGGTGTGGAACAAAACAGACGGTATCGCCATCATACAGCCCGACCGTGGCTACTGGGTGCATATATGCATACCAAATGCACGGCCGGACGTATGATGGCGAATCCGGATGTTTTGTATTTGCTCGATGAACTGAGTATATGATGTATCAAACCTTAAAGGAGGGTGTAGAACAAAACAAACGGTATCGCCAGTATACAACCCCGCAGTGGCTACTGAGTGCATATATGCATACCAAATGCACCGCGGGGCGTATGCTGGCGAATCCGGATGTTTTGTATTTGGGAGATGAACTGAACGGTGTATGAAGCTGGGCTATATATAGGGTCCTCTGGCTCACAAAGTGTTGAGCTAGGGTTTTGATCCAACGGTTAAGAAACATCTCATCCAACAGCTCGAAAGAAACACACCGTAGCCCTGATCGAACGGCTCACAACAGCTGGAAAGAAACACACCCCGGATCCAACGACTCACAAGCGGTTGAAACAAACACACGATCCGTGTGATTCTATCTGATTGGTCCAAACGAAACCCTAACCCATTTAGTCCCGGTTGGTGTCCCCAACCGGTACTAAAGGGACGATCCGTTTCTATTTTTCTTCTTGCCTTTCTTCTGATTGCGCCGTAACCATGGAACATCTTCATCATTTAACTGAATGCTAGGATCATCTTTGACTTTGAAGGGAGGAATTTCATCAAATTTAATGTAATCTTCTGACATGTCTGTCTTGTCCTCGACTCCCACGATGTTTCTTTTCCCTGAAAGAACTATGTGGCGCCTTGGCTCATCGTCTGATGTATTCGTTTCTTTATCTTTTGTTTTTCTCGGTCTGCTAGACATGTCCTTCACATAGAAAACCTGAGCCACATCATTGGCTAGGACGAATTGATCATTGTCGTACCCAAGATTCTTCTGATCCACTGTTGTCATTCCGTACTTCGGGTCTACCTTCACGCCTGACAGGTTGAACCATTTGCACCAGAACAAAGGGACCTTAAAGGAAGGTCCGTAGTCAAGTTCCCATATCTGCTCTATGTAACCATAGTATGTGACCCTTTGCCCGTTGTCGTCTTTTGCATCAAACCGGACGCCACTGTTTTGGTTGGTGCTCTTTTTATCTTGTTCTGCCGTGTAAAATATGTTACCATTTATCTCGTACCCTTTAAAGGTCAATACAGTCGAAGATGGTTGCTTGGCCAACAAGTATAGCTCATCTTCAACAATGTTGTCATTAATCAGACGTCTTTGCAACCAACCTCCGAAAGTCTTCGCGTGTTCTTTAGCAATGAAATCTTCAGGTTGCTCCGGATATTCCGAGCGTAAAATATCCGTGTGTTCCTGGATATATGGAGCCGCCAAGCTGGAATTAACTAGAACTGTGTAGTGTGCTTGACTGAAAGATTGCTCGTCCATACATGTTGTTGATTTCTTTCCTAGCGTGCCTTTTCCACGCAGTCTCCCCTCATGGCGCGACTGAGGAACCCCGATCGGGTTCAGGTCAGGAATAAAGTCAACACAAAACTCAATGACCTCCTCTGTTCCATAGCCCTTGACCATGCTTCCTTCTGGTCTAGCACGGTTTCTAACATAATTCTTCAAGACTCCCATGAACCTCTCAAAGGGGAACATAGTGTGTAAGAATACATGGACCGAGAACGGTAATCGCTTGGACTAGGTGAGCTATGAGGTGCGTCTGTAATATTGAAAAAGGTTGGTGGGAACACCAACTCGAAGCTGACAAGACATTGGACCACGTCCTTCTGTAAACTTGGTAGAGTTTGCTGGATCGATTGCCTTCTGAGAAATTGCGTTGAGGAATGCACATAGCTTCACAATGGGTACTCGCACGTTTTCTGGTAGAAGCCCCCTCAATGCAATCGAAGTAACTGGTCATGATCACTGGCAGTCATGAGACTTAAGGTTTTGAACTTTTTCTCTTCCAGGTTAGTATTCCTTTTAGTTCGACAGTAGCCAGACGGGACTTGATACTACTCAGGACTTGGAAAAAGATCTCCTTCTCTTCCTTGGGTAAGAGCGTAGCTGGCAGGACCTTTGAATTCTCTGGATTCATTCAGGTCGTCTCGTTCGTGCATACGTTGGTGGTGCAGCCGTGCTTTGTGTATCCTTGACTTCTTCCCATGCACGCCCAGATAAGTTTAGCAGGTTCACGCAGAATATTTTTCGTCACGTGCATCACGTCGATCGCAGAGCGAACCTCTAGGAATTTCCAATAGGGTGTTCCCAGAATATAGATTTCTTCTTCCACATGGCTACGTGGTTGTCGGCGTCATTTGGAACAGATTGTGCGCCAGGACCCTTTCCAAAGATTACATTTATATCTTTGACCATGTCATATATATCAGTACCTTTAGGGAGGGGTTTGGCTTCCTCCGTGTATCTGCCTCGCGCTTTGAAATGCTTTCCTTTCTTTCTACGGGTGCCTGTCTGGAAGAAATCGACGATGCCCCGGGTACACATTCTTGCCTATATGTATACTTTCTGTCTCGCCTAAACAGTGTGTGCATGCGCTTATCCCTTGTTTGACTGTCCTGAGATGTACACTAAAAAAAGCACAAATCATAATTAATTTTGAGCTCAAATTGCATCAATTTGTATACATAACAAAATGAATAACAAATCTAGCTTAGGCTAGGCATTTCATCAGAACACCTAGCTATCACAACTAAAATTGAAATGAGCAAGAAAACGAGCAAAACCTGCAAGTGGGGCCGGAAGAGGGAACGTTGATGGCTAACCGTAGAAACCGATGGGTAGCCAACAATCTTGACAAATGGTGAGAGAAATGGGGATGGGATTAGACCTCACAAGAGGAAGAAGAGAGCAAAAAAGGAGTTGAGGCTCGAGCGTAAAAAATGAGCTGAGCTCGGGGTGGTATGTAGGGTTTAGGTGGAGGGATTTAGGACCGGTTTGTGTTACAAACCGGTTCTAAAGGGTTAAGACAGGCGGGAACCCCATGGCTGCAAAAAATGAGAAAACCTGTAGAACACCGGTTTGGTGATACAACCCGTTCTAAAGGTTCTGCCCCTGGGCCCCCCTCCCTGCAGGCAAATGCCCGCAAGTCCTTTAGGACCGGTTTGGGGTGTACAAACCGGTCCTAAAGGCGCTTGCGGGCCATTTTGCTGCATGGGATTGGGCCCCAGGGACAGACCCTTCTGAACCGGTTTGTATCACATCCGGTTCCATTGGGCTTGGCTCAATGCCCTGTTTTCTACTAGTGATTGTTACTACAGATGCAAATAACTACGTACAGTTAAAATAGAGTTTCAGTCACCAATAGCAACATTCAAAATTATTCATGTAATCAGCTTCTAAATACATAGAGGGGGAAAAGGTACATTGATTAACTCGGGGCAAATTAGTATTATACTACTCGGTCCGTCTTTGAGAATTAGTATCAGTCGTGAAAAAAGATGTATTTAGATGTATTTTAAAACTATATAATCCATTTTTAACGACACTTATTTTAAGACGAATGAAATAGTACAATATAGCAATCATATAGGTACATGCATACGTATATAGATATGTATTGGCGAGTGCGGCATTTTGGAGCTCATGCCCCATATAAGCCTTTTTTGAAAAATTATTTAAAAAATGCAATTTATAGATTTGTTTCCAGAAAATAATGATTTATGTATACAATGATGAACTATACTAGTGTACAGAAAACCAATAAGAAATAATATATATATTCTGGCATGAGCAAAAATAACAAAATTGTGGATCTAGGTGCGGCAATAGTTCACATTTTGGAACTTTTTTGTCGGATTTGTTATTTTGTGTAGCCTATAATATAAAATATTTTGGGATTATTTTTGATTTTGCACACTGGTGTAGTTGAACATTATCTACCTCTAGTTGTTTTGTCCCGGATATTTTAAAACTTTGGAACAGAGACTTTAGATTTTTTTTAAAAAAATATCAGGCTCCATGGAAACCGAGCTCTCTTCAGACTTTTCGTGTATTTGGCTGCCTGTAGCAAGAGTCGTGATCGATGGATTTATGGCTCCATGTGTAATCGTCATTTGCCGAGGACTCCAAGAAGTCGATCGATCGGCCACTAGCAAGCAGCATGTGTGCTTCTGGTGCAACGTCGCCAACACAGAATGGTCGCCGGCCCGAATAATCGGTATGCGCCAGTGACAGGAACTGTATGTACGTGTGTACGTAAGGGCTGTTTATAAACGACTTAACATTTGCAACTGCACTAGCACACTGTCGCTATATATATTTATGGTGTACAGTGTAATGTCTATGCATATGCGAGCAGGGTTGTACTACGTCATTTTCTATTTTGCCGTACGTTTGGGATCTTTTCTCTCTCTCCCGTGGTCGATCGTTCGTGCCTTTTAGGGCATGTACAATGCTCTGATGTCAGCCTTCCCTTAACCATGCCACGTAGGATGCTGGCTGACGTGGAAAGGAGAGAGAGCGAAAAAAGGCCCGCGCCTTCCCTTCCGCAAGGGATCGTCTCTTGTCAACGACGAGAAGGCTTATTTCCGCGTTGTATGGTTTCTTCTCCCTTATCCACGCGTTTTCCAGATCCCATGTTCCGAGCGCTAATTCTTGTCATTTGGCGCGAAATTTCTTTTCTCCGCGCGCAATTCTTCCATCTCCTCCGCGCTCAGCCCTCCTCTATCGATGCCATATATCCACGACCAATCAAAAAAATGAGGAACCAAACCCTATCGCCGCCGCTATAATCAGTGCGAGAAATCCATTCCGGCCACCATTGCTCTAGCTCCAGGCATGTCTCGTCTTCCAGCTCCAGCAAGGAATGATGCGTCTCCATCTCTGCACATGCGCGGGGGGCATTCTTCTCAATCCCCAATTCCCGTGTATGCGCCCCTGCCGTCGGACTATGCCAGATCTGAGATTAGTGCCTCACATCTTTGGCGGGACGGGGCTGCAGCTAGTAGCCCCAATCTTTCTTCTACAACATATTGGTAAGCTTTGCTTTTTCCCCTATGCGTCATGTGTACGTCTCCACTTTTTATCTTGATTATCATGTTGATTTGGTGGTGCATGGTCATCCTAATTTACTGTTGACTGAAGAAGTACGATGCAATCTGCAGCCTCTCTTTTCTAAGATTAATGCATCCTTGACCAGAGTAAATGGGAGACTGTAGATAAGATGGTCTCTTCGGCAATAGGATTAGATAAAATTACATATGTTTTAGTAGAGAGTATAAGCCAACTGATTGGAAGATCCGAATTTTATATGTTTCTCTACAAGGTAGATTTAGCATAGTTTAACATTTGGTTCAGACCTTTAGTTTATCTACAGTTTCTAATTGTTGATCTTGCAAAATAAAACAACCTACTCTACAGTTGCTCAGACATGAACCTGACTTGAAAGGAACCTTAAAAAAAATTCATGTTCAGTCATCGTACATTTAACTAAAGCATCCTGTGTAGACCATTTTCATGGTTTTTCTCCGGCCGTTGTATGTAAATTCCTATGTTCTGGGAAGCTATAAAGTAGAGTATTTTTCCATGATATCAAAGGGTACTAAATTGTTTATCACTTCACTATTAGATAATATATTCCCCATAGCTCTGTCATGTGTTATTTTAACAAATGAATGTATATTCTTCTGTAGGGTAAATGATGTTCACCTACCTGGAGGTTATGTGAATCTTTTACAAAATCCAGCAAGTTTTCCTTATCCACATCAAATTCCTAACCATCCAGACTTGCCAAAGAATTACCAAATCATTGGTAGTTCTTCACAGAACACACCATTACCTGCACCACAGCTATCCACTGCCAAAAGGAGCCAAAAGAGAGCATCGAATAAACGTACACATTCTAGGACTATTAATCTTGAAAATGGTGATGATGGAGAATGTAGCAATAAGAAACGAATGCCATGGACAACACAGGAGGATAACAGATTGGTAAGTTTGTATGATTCTCACCTTACTTAATCCATATGGCCAGCTATGTGCATATGTCAATGCTTAACAAAGGTTACATTATGCAATGTAGATGAGTGCTTGGCTGAATAACTCAAATGATGCTATCAGCGGAAACTACAAAAAGAATGACCAGTATTGGGATGTCGTGACTGCTGAGTACAACAGTAACACCCCCGACGATAACCGTAAAAGACAAATTAAGCAACTCATGAGCCGTTTTCATCGAGTAAACAAAATCGTAAATGATTTCCATGCTGTTCATATAGAGATAAGTCAAGTATATTCTAGCGGACAGAATGATGGTGATTTGATGGATAAAGTCAAAATAAAGTATGAGAAGGACCATGGGCCATTTCTTCATATGGATACTTGGAAGGCATGCAAAAAATTTCCAAAGTGGCATGCTTACAATGCAGAAATGCATGGATCAAAGAAGCGGGATGTGGCTGATCTAGGGGATGTGGGGGTTAAGTCGTATGCTATAGGAATTGATGATATTCCACGTCCACCTATGGGGGTAAAAAAGGCCAAGGCTGAAAGAGATGGCAAAGTAAAAAATAAGCTTGTGTCAAAGGATATGGAAGAGCTCAACAAGTATATTGAAGCTCAGGAAGAAGCTAACAAAAATCGTGTTGCTGTGCTAGAAGTGCAAAAGCGTATTTCACAGGATAAAGTGGAGGCATCACGGCTCGCCCTGGAAGCAGCAAAGGAGAACAAGGAGGCCAAGACAAAAGCAAAAATGATAAGGATAGATTGTTTGCAAAGTGTCAAGAAGGGGCGAGGAAGGATGTCGAGCGGGCATTTGCAGCACTGCAATCTCGTTTTAGTATTGTAAATCGTCCAGCAAAATTTTGGAAACGTGCAGCCGTTGGAGCAATAATGCAAGCATGTATCATAATTCATAACATGATAGTTGAGGATGAACGGAAACCATTCAAAATTCACTTAGACATGAACCGGAATCCAGAGATGTCATCGGTTCTACCACCTGAGGTCGTACAAGGTGCTCACCCTGTCTTCCAAGATGTCCTGCGGAGAAGTGCCAACATCCGTGACCGGGCGACACATGTTCAACTCAAGTCGGATTTAGTAGAGAATATTTGGGATAGCTTTGGCAATAAATAATTAGTTTTCCATTACTTTTGAGTCAGTTTTACTACACAATTCTTATGTATTTAATTTATATAAAAATTAACCATACGGATCATGTTTTTATTTTATATTTTGTTTGATGTTTTTCAAGCATATAGAAGTTTTTCATTAACATATTCAACTTGTTGCAGGTAAAATCAATTTGTATGTTATATATGCTGGTAGGATCACGTAACACATAATAGGCTACACGGATACTATTTATTCTCCATCCCTATTTTTCTTGTACCCATTAAAGCGATAGAGTTGGCACTAGCAATAATACGTTGTACACTATTTTTATCCTGCCTTCTCTTGCTGACGTGGAAGGCACAAGGGAGGGCTGCTTTCCCCAGCACTGTACATGCCCTTACACCTACTGTGCGTACGCGTATATTATCCATCGAGAGATGAACAACAGCATCCGGGTCGATCGGTATGTGTAGTTTTACAAGACTAGTTAGCGTGCACGTGCAACGCACGTCTACACAATATAACATGAACTATATAAATCTGGCCTTTTTCATCGAGTTGACTGTTATATAGTTTTGTTTAGTCTCCATCTTAAGTTCAAATGCTAAATTCTACTACAGAAGCCCATATGTTGTCAATCAAGTAAAGCTTCGTTTCACGCATCTTGTAACTGCAATACTCATAAGCTATCTAAGTCATATCAATCAACACACAATCTCATTTAAACAAAAAATAATTTCTTGCAATATTCAAAATGAATAACATAATTATAAGACGAACAAAATATATTTGTATGGTTGAAGGAAGGATTTTTGTGTCAAACTGCCATCTAATTCATAGCCGCGACCTCAAACCTGTATATCTACGTACACAAAATAAATGTGGGCATCACTGTGTTACAAGCAACAAACAAATGCATATTATAATGCACAGTTTTCTCGTGATTCTAGTTTTATAAACCCACACTGTTTGAAAGATTGTTAGTGTTCTAAGACTTGAAAATAATGTGTTGGTACCGGTCTTTGTCTTTGACAAAAAAGTGATTATTCAGGTCGATAATTTGATTGTCAGCAAATCGGCGTTAAGAGCGAAATAGATATGGTCAAGATAAAGTTTGGTACTTTTCAGATAATTGTTTGTAAACAAGTGCATGTAGTATTTTTGTACAATAATATCGCTGATATAAATCCCCGAACCTAGTTTGCATAAACATAAGTTGGCTGCTGTCGCCCGACACGAAAAAATGATTTAGGAAGATGTGTGGCACACATACTTGATTTATGAAGATACCAAAAACGAAATCTATGTTTGCTAAATGTAATAGCTCACATATCACTGGCGCAAACAGTAGATTATCTTGCATTGGCTGAGATGTCTAGAATGTGGTCAAAGATACAAGACTATCGAGGTTGTCTGTAATTTGTATAGACTGAACCATTGTAATCTTCAGTAACTGCAGTCCATAGTCTTTAGGGAGAGCTGGTCTCTCGGATGCATGTGCGTGCGTTCCTCTCTGTACTGCATATGTGTACTACTGTAGACAATCAGCATACACCGAGACAGTACAGTAACCTTATGCGGCAGCAGGTGCTTTGTGGCCATAATGCCTACAACCAAGGAGAGCGGGACGTCATCTACAAACTAAAAAAAATAGAATTGCTTGCTCCAAGAAAGAATTCAGCAATCTCTATCTTGGGAAGCTTGCAAAATTCAGGTGTCATACAGGTAAGGGAGAGCGGAGACGACAACAACGGTGCAGCGTGGCGGCGCCAGAGCCTATGCAGACGTCGTCGGGATACAGAAAGGTGAGGGAAGCGGTAGAGGGCGGGAAGTGGGCGAGATGTGGTACCCGTAGAAAACGCCTGCTCGGTGATGGCGCTCGTGAGGACGACGGCGGAACAACGCCCCACGGCGGCACCCTCTCCAGAAAAAGCGCAGACATCCGCAGTCGGCACCATGTCTTCCCCAGCTGCAGCCAGGTGCCTCCGATCCATCGCCTCCCGTGCACACAGATTGCTATTGGAGTTTTGATTCGGTTTCTTGGATTGGTGCGCCTTAATGTCACCCTCTATGGAGTTAATTGGTGATATACAGCTACCGCACACAATTCCAGCGACATGCACAAGTTGGGAAGGAAAGTAGAGAGAAATTACCGGTAACAATTTCATCAACGCGATTTCAGTTGGAATTACCGCTAAATCAGGGCGTGTGGCGGAGCTTTTTCGGGATTGGGATGTGAGAATAGACGTTATGTTTGCGGGGAGAACAAACGATTATGGGACGTGTGATGTAGAGGGAAGGACGGCTGAGATTCTATTTTCCCACTAAGTTTTCTCTTTTATAAGTAGTGGAGATGAGGCGGCCAAGTGGACTCGGGAGTTCAATTCAATGACTCCCTCAAAAGCGTTCCTCGCTATTTTTTTTTCTTTTTTTGTGAACAGGGAGCGTCCCCGAATGGGCTAGAAGCCTTGTATTAATCACTCAGTGGGTGTACAAGGTAACTTATAAGAGACCCCGTAACATCTGAAATCATACATAGGTTCCTAGAAAAAGTAGAAAGAACCGAACTGGAAGAAATAGAATTACAACCAAGTCCTTGTCTTTCCCTACCGCCGAGCCAAAGGAGAGAATCATGCTTGCCGTCGCCTGCCACCGTCGCGGGGACGAGACCACTTGCGTCGATGACGGCGTGCACCACAGCAACCGCCGATTCCAGATAGGGCCTCATATCGGAGGTTGAAGAAGGGCTGGAGCTCACTAGCCAATTTCCATGGCCACGCATAGCCACTAGATTGCTCGAGGAATTGGGGGCTTCAACACTCCGCAACCGCGTCAAGAACTCGTCGGAATCCTCAGATTGGCATCTCCCTTCCACCACCATGGCAGCTGGTAAGGTACCAAACATAGAAGCACCAATGAGAACCCGAACAGCCGAGATTCTCCGCCATCTCCCTTTGGAAATTGGTCCGTCATCCAAACTCCAACGCTTGCCACGGATCATCGGAGGAGACATGGCAAGAATATTAGGGTGACCTCGAATCCAAAACACGGCTTTATTGATGGAGTAGCTCGGAGCAGCCAGCCATGGCGCCTGCGGCTCCACCCATTGGAGCACCACGTCGAGCAGCAGCAACAAGCAGCAGCCGATCCAGCCGGAGGAGATCTGCCAAATCCTCCCCGTCGAACTTATTTGAAGGGATGCCAGAAGAAATCGACCAAGCAGAGGATGAAAGACCCATCCTGCTGTTCGGATCTCTCCTTGAAGGCCTCCGGCGCAGCTCGAATACGCCAGCGGCAAGCATCTCTGCGGCACACAGCCGTATTTCGGCAAGACGCGCGCCGACCACTCTAGGAACTAATCTACATCTACTCTGTACAAAGCCACGAGCAAACCCCCCATCACATCTCCGACCAGCTGTGCCGTTGGAGAGGCTCCGGGGTCGGCCCGGACGACGCGGAAGCTGCGCTACGACTCTCAATGGAGAGGAGGGGGTCAAAGCTTATCCTTTCCCCCGGTCCGCGTTTCTCGCTATGAAACAATGGAAATAATAAACCAAGTGCATGACACCGGCCGCACATGTTGAGAAACTTCAACGGTCCGTACTCGTGAGTATCTATCAACAGAAAGTTGGTTACTCGTTGATTTATGGCCGCTCGATGTGTATAGGAGACGTGGTGTGTGTGCTGGTTGAATGTCGTTACAAAAGACAGCTGATTGATGGAAGCTGGATTCTAGCTAGCCACGCTTCCCCTTTTGAGCGTGCGCCATAGACTCGATCGACCGAACGGTGTGCACGCATTTTGTCATGTACTCCCTCCGTTTAATAATAGATGACTTCCACTTTTCTATATATGGATGTATCTAGACACATTAGTATCTAGATACATCCATATCTAGACAAATACAAGTCATCTATTGTTGAACGGAAGGAGTAACGACGAAGGGCAGTGGACGACATGGAATGCACGCTACACTGGTAGAGTAAAAGTATTTAGCGCTGTATATAGGCGGTACAGAAGACAGACACGAGTGCCCAACAACCGGGGCCAACATATCGAATCGAATATGGTCGATCGGCGTACGTTTTGCATGGCACAAGTGCACCCAAGTACACCAGATAATCGTGATGAGAGATAATATGCTACTCGTGTTAGCTTTTGGCAACTAGGAAGAAACACGTATAGTGTCGTTCATAAATTTTCTCCTGGGCAATACAGTAGCCGCGAGGTCAAGGTGCTTTGCCGAAACAGCCTTTCGCCCCGCTATATTAATATAGAGAACCGTGGCGGAGGCTTGAACCCAGGCGGAAGCCACGGTTCTCTAGATTCGCAACATGATGCGTGTGAATTAGACACCAAATATTTACAAGATACTCCCTTCATCATGTATAAGAGAGTACTTACAGTTTTTTCGAAAAGTCAAACTATCTCAAATTTTGACTGGGTTTAATATAAAAATATTAATATATTGTACAAGTATATGGCTAAAAAAATCATTATGAATATAATGATACTAATTTAGACACATAAATTTTGATTTTTTGTATAAACATGGTCAAACTAAACAAAGTTTGATATTCTAAAAGAAAGTTGCGAATACACTCCTTCTATCAAGGCGAAAAGAGAAAACAAAAATGTCATGCTTTAAAGAATACTACATCATCTAAAATAAAAGGACGGGAAAACCAGAACTGGGTTATCCTCATTTCCATTACTTTGACATCACGGAAATACACAGTTCAGTTAACAAAGAAAAGGACGGGAAAACCAGAAGAAAACTAATGGCAGGAAAACCCGTTACATAGTCTTGGCATTGAGAACTGCAATGCTGGAAAAAAAACTTACCGCCCTAAGGAAACAATCCCGACTTTCTAAGATTTCCGGCTTTCGAATCGTCCAATTCCGAAAATATTTCCAGAACAACTTTTCTGAAACTAAAAACAACAGAAAACATGAACCGGCTCTGTGGCATCTTGTCCATAGGTTAGTCCTAGGATATCGATAAAAATGGCCTAAAGTATAAAGGAAACATGTAGCATGTAGCATATAGCATGAAAATAATATGGAACATCAGAAATTATGGATACGTTTACGACATATCACAGGGCGAGGGGGAGGACGAGCACGAGCTGACATACCCTCTTCTTCTGCCGACGTGGCTTCAGAGTCTCATGAGGTTGAGGTGGAGGGGCAGTCTGGAGGCGAGGAGACGGAGTCTCGAGACGAGGAGACGGAAGACCCCATGGCGCCGAAGGAGCTAAAGTGTCGTGGGGAATCCACAGTCCCTGATGAGTCAGAGGATCCTGCTACCGAGGAGCTAAAAACCCTCATTAAGCCTAACGGCGTTGATGAAGTGACTTCATTTCGAACATGGTAATTTCATTTTGACATGTATTAATGTATGATTATTGTGCAGCCTGGTTGGAGCTCTGCTTAGGAAGTATTGGCCAGAATTTTATGCTCCGGTCCCAACGACGAGCGAAAGCTAGCAGACCGTTGGGTTGACTACGAGTCCGCCCCTTAGCCTGGTTACAACTCAGCTGCTGACACTGTGATCACCAGGTTTTGGGTAAGGTGAACTGTTCAAAATCCGTTCATAGTTGATGAGTAATTAATGCTAACTCATGCCTCTCACAAATATTTTATGCGTGATTACAGAGATTCTTTAGGGTGGATCCGAAGCTTCAGGGTTTGGTAGACAGGACTTTGAGGTGGGCTTGTAAGAAGTTGGCACGACAACAGTTCTATAATCAAAAGCATACGGTCATCAATACATTCAGTTCTGAGAAGTTGGACAAGAGGGCGCCGAAGCATGAGAATGTGAAGAATGCACATGATATGACCTTGGAAGATTACATGGCGGTAAGTAAATTGTGAAAAAAGTTTATATGTTGCTGCTAGGTTGCAACTTGCAACTGCATTTTCTGTTCTTCATATGAGTATTGACTTTTCAGGTTAGACCCGGGTGTCCCGATGGTAGGGAAGACGCATGGGCCGCGATGGCTACGACGTGGCTAGGGAAGACCCCGAGTTCAAACCCGTGAGCGATCGAAACAAGGCAAACCGCGGCAACGACGGGACACACAGTGCGGGAGAACGTGGTCTTAGTCGTGTCAAGAATAAGATGGTATACACGGAACAATCTGCATTTATTTTCCCTTATGTTCCTACTTGTTATGCATAACATTTTCTTTGGCGTTGCAGGAAGTCGAGAGTGGGCAGCATGTTACGGACATAAAAGCACGGGAAAGGATTAAGGAGAAGAGACTCGATCCATCCAAGCCTCAGTCCTCGGTTCCCGAGTAGTACGACACTGCCAAGGAGGACTTGGGTAGCTACTGCAAGGCGTTCCTGGGTTATCATCCGGAGGTGGATGACCCACTTCAGCAGGAGACCGACGAAAGAGCGTTGGTCATGTCGGGATATGGCAGACCGCATGGCCATTACCGCTTAGTTGATTCGGTGACCCCGCACACTCCTGAGTTGAGCCTCACGTGTGTCAAGACTACTCTCACCGCCGACGGCCCCGTCCGCCTCCTCGATAGACTTCCCGAACTCGCCATGATGTAAGTTTTCTAAATTTCGTTCTCGTTTCGACATCCTTAGTGGCTAAGTAGACGAGATTCATTTTTCCTGAAATTGTAGCCCGCTTTCGAGGCGGCCTACGATGCCGCTTTTGCGGAATATGAGACGGCGTATGACGAGTGGTTGCAGATCTCAACGGCCTATGAAGAGTGCGAAGAGTTGCGCGATGTTGTAAGTACCTTGTTTCTGCACATCTCAAGTTCTATTTTCTGCACATCTCAACTTCCAGTTCTTGCAACGCCTAACATCTAAACTATCTTGCAGGCGACCCATAGGTTTTTGGCCACTGGACAGCGGGACCCGCTACCAGATCGGCCAACTAAGCCGGGGTCGCCTCCAGGGGCCCCGTCCAAGGATGGATTCTGTCACACATACTACTCAGCAACTCCGGTAAGTTATTTGCTAAACCGTATGTTACCGCTATCTTGTGCCTACTAGTTTGCTAACTTTAGCTCAGCATGTAGGGATCGGGATGCTCCGGGAATGGACTAGTTGGTTGTGCTGATGCCTCGGGGACCTCGTCGCGCGTGATCATACCGGTTCATGCCGGTGGTGGTGCCTCGCCGAGTTCGTCTCGCGAGACGGCTCATGTCGGTGGTGGTGACGGCTCACCGAGTTCCGGGGCTTGTTGGACGGCGGCTACCCATCGCGGGCGGTCTCATGTTTTCACGCAGGGAGATCTGGGTCTCTCGAGCTCTCGGGAGATTTTGCTAGGATGATGTTTGTGGTTGTATGCATCGTACGTATTCGGGATATTGTTTGTATGCACCGTATGTTGGATGATATTGGTGTTTGTATGACACTCGATGATGTTTGGATCTTATTTGGAGCCTCTACTATGTTTGGATATTGTTGAATCTTTATTTTACATTTAAATTCATTTTTAAAATGCCCAAAAGAGCCAGCCAGCAGCAAAAAAAGAAAAACTAGGAAGCCCAGTAGGCCGACGGTTTAATCGTCGGCGTATATCTCTGGCTGGGCCGACGATTTACCCGTCGGCGTCTCTTCTGGGCCAGGAACCAGTGCGGCTGCCACGTTGCCGGATGGGCCGACGGGCCGTACCATCGGCGTACAATTCCCGTAACGGTTACTGGGCTGTTCGAAAGTGGGGGCCACCTACGCACGTACGCCTACGGTCACTGTTTTCTTTCGTACGCTGACGCGCCAGTACGCCGACGGGGAGTCGCCGACGGTGATCATCGGCGTTACGATACGTTACAATACGCCGACGTGGATGGTACCTTCGCCGATGGGTCCTAACCGTCGGCGTCTAGGCCGTCTCCTGACAGTAGGTAAACTTACTGTTCATCCTTAAAGGAAATGAAAATCGGTGGTCAATACCATTGTAACTACACATGAAAATAAGTAAAGTTAGGTTTTTTTTTGTTGAACAAAATAAGTAAAGTTAGTAAACTCAGCCTAAAGGTATAGTCAGCCAATAGCAAGATTCAAAATTAGGCATGTAATCAACTTGTAAATACACACAGGAAGGAAATAGTACTTAGAATAACTCGGGGTTAATTAATCGTATATCAGTACAATATAGCCATCATATTTTATTTTTTTGATAAAGAGCTTTTATTACTTAAAATGTTTAAGCATTACACCCGGCCTCTGCATCATGACAATGCACACAGCCGAAATCCAAAAAACGAAAATGAAAATAGAAAACGACAAGCCTAAACAAATCATGTAGACGTAGACTGTCACTGCTATGGAGCTGCTATCCGTAGATCAAGCGGCCATCCATGTGGGATAAAAATGTCTCTCGCCACCCGCTTCAGCCGTGCACATGCCTCCATACAAAGGTCTCGAAACTCCCCCCGATGTAATGTGGACCACGAACGGAGAATACCTGTACACCTGAATAGAACCTGCATACGAGAGGAAATTTTATCGTTGAAAATCTTGTCATTTCTACAAAGCCAGAGCGACCAAATAACGGCAAGCGCTTCTACCATAATAATGGTCTTGAATCGTTTATCTATCCCATTCAACCAGTTACCGAATATATTCGCGACTGATGTGGGCTGATAAATGTTCGAAGCCATATGGATAGTTGACCATATAGAACGCGCAAAAGAGCAATCAAAGAATAAGTGTCTAATCGTCTCCTCGTGAGGACAAGAAACACACTTAGTACTCCCATGCCAATTACGTCTGACAAGATTATCTTTAGTCAGTATGACCCCTTTCCGAAGATACCACGCAAAGATCTTAATCTTTAGCGGTACCTTTAGACGCCATACATTTCTAAAAATATCGACTGGCATATCCGATTGGATCATAGCCCTATACATGGAGTCCACCGAGAACATTCCGTTCTTAGTAAGATTCCAACGAAATTCATCGATCCCTGGTGTTAGATTAACTATCGTTAACCTATTAACCAGGATCTGCCAAGAAACCAGTCTAGGCCCTATTAAATCTCGTCTAAACGTAACATTAGGAGGTGATGTTTGCATGACCGTAGCCAGCGTATCATCCTTATGTCGCGCTATAGTGTATAATGCCGGATACTGTTCTCGAAGAGTGGTGTTGCCTAACCACTTATCCTCCCAGAACCGTATTTGCGATCCATCCTTAATCTTAAATACCCCATAGAGAAAAAATAAGTTTTTATTCGCCATGAGTCCAGCCCAAAAGTGTGAATCACCAGGTTTTCACATAACCTGTGAAATTGCTTTCGAACCTATGTATTTTCGTTTAAGGAGGGTTTCCCAAACGCCATCGCCAGTCAATAGTTTGAACATCCATTTACCAAGTAGGGCGGAATTCTTGACTTTAAGATCATGAATCCCTAGTCTTCCTTGATCCTTTGGACGACAAACTACATCCCATCTGGCCAGTCGATACTTCTTTTTCTCACTGTCACCCTGCCAGAAAAATCTTGATCGGAAATAATCCAGTTTTTTTCAAGACTCCTTTTGGCAACTAAAAGAAAGATATCATATACAGTACCATATTAGATAGTACCGAGTTAATGAGTACCAGTCTTCCACCGAGTGACAAAAATTTTCCTTTCCAACTAGCGAGTCTCTTCTGCAAACCTTCTTCAACGTGGTTCCATTCTGCATTAGTCAATCTCCTGTAATGTATTGGTATACCCAAATACTGTATAGGAAATTGACCTTGCTCACAGCCGAAAAGCTCAGCATACTGTGCAACTGCATCCTGGGCCTCGCCAAAGCAGAACAATTCACTTTTATGGAAGTTGATTTTTAATCCAGATAGTTGCTCGAACGCTGAAAGGATTAGTTTCAGGTTCTTCGCTTTCTCCAAATCATGTTCCATAAAAAGAATTGTATCGTCTGCATACTGAAGAATAGATAATCCCCCATCGACAAGATGTGGAATTACCCCCTCAATTTGACCGCTTTCCTTAGCTCTGTCAATCATGATCTCTAATATGTCTGCCACAATATTAAACAATATGGGTGATAGCGGATCACCTTGCCTTAAGCCTTTCTTGGTTTGGAAGTAGCGTCCAACATCGTCATTGACTTTGATAGCTACACTACCTCCCTCCACGAAACTGCGAACTAGAGTACACCACTCCTCCGAGAATCCTTTCATTCTCAGAGTTTGTTGGAGAAACTCCCAATTCACCTTATCATAGGCCTTTTCAAAGTCTATTTTAAGAATTAATCCATTTAGTTTCTTCGAATGCATCTCATGTACGGTTTCGTGTAGAATCACGACCCCATCAAGGATATTCCTACCCTGCATAAATGCAGGCTGCGTAGGTTTTACTCCCTCCGTCCGGGATTACTGGGCTTGTACTGTCTTGCATCGCGACCAAGGCATGCAGCTACTGGTTGTACAGAAGCCAATCAGAGCGAGAGTTCCAAAATTTTCAATTAAAGCCTAATCAAAGTTGCCAGGCAAACCGTGCGCATGCTAGCATGCATTGGGCAGTTAAAGGAAAGTGGGGCTGCGGGTGGGATTAAGCAATAATTAGGCTACAGGTTTTTAGGAGAATTAATTCTTAGGGGTCTTGTGGGGGGGGGGGCTAATTGCTGGACAAATATTTTTTCACTAGGAGCCCAGTAATCCCGGACGGAGGGAGTACCACATGATCTGCCACCGAATTCAACCTCATGGTTGCAACCTTTGTAAAGATTTTGAAACTAACGTTAAGAAGGCATATTGGTCTATACTGTTGTATTCTTTCAGCCTCCAAAACCTTAGGTAACAAAACGATTTCCCCAAAGTTAAGACGATACAGCTCTAGGTGTCCACTCTGCAAGCAACCAAACATCTCAATAAGGTCATTCTTAATGACCTCCCAAAAATGTTGGTAAAACTCTGCAGGACAACCAACTGGGCCTGGTGCCTTATTATGCTCCATTTGAAAAATCGCCTTCTTAATCTCCTCTTCTGAAAAAGGAGCATTAAGAAAAGTATTTTCCTCATTGGAGACTTTGGGAATATCATCTGTTCGGGTCTCATCCATAGTAATATTACTATCTTCAGGAGCCCCGAACAGACCTTTATAGAACTTTGTGATATAGGCCTTGAGACACTCTTTTCCCTCAATCAGCCCTTCATCCTGATGAAGAGAGTAAATACGTTTTTTCCTATGTCTACCATTGGCGACATTATGAAAATAACGAGTATTCGAATCTCCTTCCAAGATGAATTGAGCCTTGAATCTCTGATACCATTTGAGTTCCTCTTCTCGCAACATTTGTGCTACCTTTGCATTTGATTGACTTTTAAGTTCAATCTCTTGCAAAGTTAACAACCTCGTCTCAGCGATCCGATCCAACTCATCGATAATGGAACAAAGACGCTCTTTCTCTTTTTTGAGCATCCCAATCGTATGTCTAGCCCATCCGCGGAGATATTTACGCAGATTGCACATTTTATTATTCCATCTCCGGATTGGGTTATCCCCGACGACTGGTGTGTCCCACACTCTCTTAACCAGATCATCGAAACCATCTCGTAATAACCAGCCTAGTTCAAACTTAAACTGCGGTTGTTTAGATGGGTTCACTGATCCTGTTGAGAGAAGGAGGGGGGCATGATCCGACAGTGCCTCAATACGCTCAAGAGCACGCACCGTTACCAACGGGAATTTATCTTCCCAGTCGGTACTCATCAGTACGCGGTCTAGTTTTTCGTATGTAGGCTCCGGAAGACTATTTGCCCACGTGAACTGTCGACCCGTCATGTAAACCTCTCTCAAATCCAAGCTATCAATTACAGCATTGAACAAGAAAGGCCAATGACCATCAAACCGTCCACGACTCTTCTCGTGTGGAAACCTAAGCAAGTTAAAATCTCCACCAATTAGGATTGGGTGTGGATTAACATTAGCCAGGTTCACCAACTCACGCAGAAAAGCCTCCTTAAACTCTTCCTGGGCAGCACCATACACAGCTACCAAACTCTAGACAAAATTGTCAGCACGGTTGCGGAGATGTAATTTTATATGAAAATCACCATCCGACCTTGCTAACACGTCTATGGAATCTGATTTGACGCCTAGTAAAATGCTGCCCGAACGTCCACGCGGAGGAATAGAATGCCATGTGAAGTCTAGACCCCCGGAAAGGCGGTTTAAGACACTCACTGGAAAATCTCTCCTCCCTGATTCAGAGATAGCCACAAACTCCAAATTATGATCCCTGACGTATTGAGCAATATTCAAATGTTTAGCCAAGTCACCAAGACCTCTGCTATTAGTGAATAAGCCATTCATCTCGAAACAATTGGGTTCTTTGGCGGTCTCGCTGAATTACGCGGTGAACATTTCCTCTTTTGCTTGGCGGTTTTGGATTTCCGTCCGGATGCATACAGATCAAAGAGAGATCCGAGCCCGTCCTCATCCAAACCCACCTCAGTCACCTCCCCCACAAGATGTGATAAAAGCTGTCCATCCGAAGAGGCATTCGCTAAATCATCATCCGTGTGGGGTATGTCTACCCTCGGAGAAACACATGGTTTAACCGTTAACCGGTCATATTCCATATGTTTCAACACATTGGCCGACAACGTGACCTCAGCATCATTTCTCCCTAATTTAACACCAACATTGTCTAATCTAGACGAAATAACGGTATCGGAAAGAGGAAGAAATGATTTATTCATCACAGTCGTACCTTTAGGCGGTGCAGAAAATAAGGCCGCCTTCCTGCGCATGGCCTTGGACAAGGCGTCTTCGTGAGTCGCAGAAGATCCGTCCCTCGCCACCACGTGCCGCGCACTACGCCGCAACGTAGAAGACGGAACGAAGGCAGCGGCGGAGGGGACAAAGATGAAGTAGATGTCCCGCCGGCCACTGGAGCTGTCGGGGAAGCCTCGTCCACGGAATCCTCCTCGGGTGACCGCGGCGCCATCATCACGGGCGTGATGGGGCTGGCTGGAGCTCCTGGACTGCTAGGCGCATGAGTAGCAGCCGGCTGGGAGCTAGCCGAAAGCGACCTAACCCGAGCCAGCTCCTCGGTAGCCCCGACGTCCTCCGTAGCGGGCGCGCGGGCGGCATATAGCTGCTCCCCACCCGGCCCAGCTGCAGTGTCCTCCTCCTGCTGCACTGTCCCTCGCGGGACCGGAAGAGACCCGTCGCCCGCATCTCCACGTGGTCCCCGCAGCACCGCAACCGGCGTAACCAGCACCGGCGACACCGCGCCGTCAAGGCGAGACGCACTGCTGGAGGCGCCCGGTGATGACGTATCCACTCCTGCCGTCATCGTGCGTGACCCCGACAAGAACAGCTCTATCGCCACCTCAGAAGAAACATCCTGCCTATCTGCACTCTTCCTTCTCGGAGATAATGGAGTTAGAGCATAATTTCTTAGAATCTCCAAGGCCTTAGAGTGAACATCACCCCTCTCATTAGGCTGATCGATAGCCATACTCGTAGGGCCTTGCTCAGACTCCGGTAAAGATCCTGAAGTACCAACAACATCTGCTCCGCCTGCCCCAGACTGCACAGACTCTGAACGAACCTTATGGTCCCAGATGAATGGAATGAAATCAGGCTCGGCAACAAAGCCCTCTGGCTCCGGCCTAAAGGTAAATGAATATCCCTTTTTCCACAGCACACCATCTGTGTGAACATAAGAGCCCACCTCATCCACCTTATTAAACACCTCATCATCAGACAGAGCCAACCGGAGTCTAACGATACCTCTGCAACGTAAATTCAGAAGATCCACATCGAGAGTAAGACCAATAAGAGTCCCGACAGCCCATAAGCCTAGAAAGTGTCTCATCGAGTGCGGTACCCCTTCCACGTGAACCCAAGTCTCATACAGCTCCAGAACTGGCTCAATCTCCTGTTGCCTCCACCTGCTGAACACCAGCCGCGTAGACTGTGAAGGAATACCGAAGTCCATGCCATCAAACCTATCGAGCTCAGCCACTGACGGAAAGGCCACTTTGAACAGATTATCACCCGAGGGTATCGCCTCCCACTTCCATCTAGTCACAGAGCTCATACGGGCCACAGTCATCTCCACCTGTTTAGCTGTTGCCGCGGTGCCGTTCACCGTAACCAAAGCGATAGGTCGATCAGCCGAGTCCCCCAGATCTCTATACAGGTCATCATGAAATTGAGAGAACATCGTGTGCCTGTTACCAATCCCAGCGATGAAAACAGACGGCTTTGGCAACTTGAGAGTGGGACACTTCTTCAACGGGTGCTTATTATTGTCGCAGATGTAACAGAAGTGCTCCACTTTGCAGTCTCTAGTGGCGTGAGTATCCACCTCGCACTTCCAGCACCTAGTCTTCTTAGCAGGTGGATCCACAGTAACATCGGCACCTCCGGGAACAGTGGTGGAAATCACCGCCTGCTCAACCGTTGGCTCCGGCAATACCGCGGTCCCTCCCGCCAAGGCAACTCCCTGTGACGAACCACCATCCCCAGTCATCGGCACCACTTTCTTCTTCTTGTTCTTCCTTTTTTTGGACCCCGCCGCCGGAGCTGCACCGACGACGAACCCGGGAGCACCAGCAGCCCCTTGCGCACCAGTGTGCAACGCTGCTCTAGGAGCAGTACCAGCCACGGCCGTCGCCGTGCCGCCCACAAGACCTGCAGCAGCCGCAGCCCCAAGAGTCACCGGAGGAGCTGCCGCCGCAGGTGCTGCCACGGCCAGGGGTAAGTGCTGATGTCGACCCCCGGCTCCATGCGTCGCCGTAGGAGCAGCCCCGGCATGGTGCGGGTGCTGGTGACGCGCCAGCGTTTGCCCCGATGGTTGCGTTCCCGGCGCGAAGGTCGGCGGCCCTGCCGCCGGGCGTCCCAGCGACGCCCCAGCTCTCCCGGCGCCGCGCCCGCGGCCACCGGCCGGCGCGGGCTGCTGTCGCGCCCCCGCCACAGCCCCCACTGCCTGCGTGTTCTCCATTGCCCGAGGGGAACAGAGAACGTCTGCGTAGGTGGTCCGAGGTCGAGTAGGCGCCGGCGTGGTCGACTGCGGGGAGAGCGCCGTGCGTGGAGGAACCCTAGCTGTCGAACGTCGATCGGAACGAGCCCACATCGACTCGAACGCCTCTGCCAGGTAAGCCCACGGCCTGGCTCGCGGGTCCGCTGCGTGCATGTTGGTCCCACGAATTTGAACCTCCGCAGTCCCCGCGTGATCCGTGGAATCCGGATCGGACTGCGCCCGCGGCCTTCCTTCGTCACCAACTCCGGCGCCATCGCACTGCACAAACTCAACCGGGAGGAAGTCCCCCAGACACGGAGGTGGAGTCACTCTCGGCCGTGGAATCGGACCCCGCCACCCCACTCTCACCGCGGGTCGCCGCAGCAGTTTTCCGGTCGGCGCCGGCAGGGAGGGCGGCGAAGATGATCGGGGCGCGGACGACAGCGGCAATGGCCTGTCTCCCGCGACCTTTTCCTTAGGCTCTTTCTCCCACGACCTAGATGATGGCGTCGGGTACCCGATTCTAGTCCAGAACTCGTCGGCGATCTCCTCCGCGGGTCTTGGCTCCCTCGGCACGTCGAGCGGCGAGACTGACCGTTCCTCGTGGAAAACTGCTTCAGCAGCCCGGTAGGCCGTCGCCGCCGCGGACTGCACATCCCCATCCTCCTCCGCATCCACCTCGGGGACCAAGGCCTCGAACCGGTTCGCCGATCCGCTGCCGCCAAGATCAGGAAAGAGCGCCCCGACACCAGCGGCCAGCGCAGCGCTCAGGCCTCCCGGCGCAAGTGTGAGTCGCCGGCGATCCCTCACGTCGACCGGATCACCGCCTCCGCCTCGCGAGTCGCCACTCATCTCATCGACCGTGCTCGGGCTCCGTCCACCACCTGAGGCCGTACGTGTACCATATATTGGAATATATAGCCATCATATAGGTACGCTCATGCATATATGGCTATATGTATTCGGCTCATTTTGGAGCTCAGACTCTGGAGTATATTTTTCGAAGAAAAATAAAAAATGTCATTGATAAATCAAAAAAAAATCAGAAAATGTTGCTTTAAGTGTATTTATGATGAACTCTACCAGTATGAAATGATATATATTCCAGTCGAAGCAAAACATGATAAAAGTGCGGATCTGGTTGCGGGTAAACGGTGCACGTTTTGAAAATTTGAAATGTTGCCAGATTTATTATTTTGTGTAGCCTAGAATACATTTATTTTTTGGTGGCACACCGGTGGAGTTCAACATTATCTATCTTTAGTTATTTTGTTCGGAATTTTTTGAAACTTTGAATCATAGATTTTAATTTACTTATTTTTTAATATCAGGGCTGCATGGAGACGACCGAGCTCTCTTCGGACTTTTCGTGTATTTGGCTGCCTCTAGGGAGAGTCGTGATCGATGGATTTATGGCTCCATGTGTAATCGTCGTGTGTCGACGACTCCAGGTTGATGGATAGGTCAGTAGCAGCTTGTCTAAGTGCAGTGGCGTGGAGGCATGTGTGCTTCTGGTGCAACGTCGCCAGCAGAGAATTGTCGCCGGCCGGCCCGAATGATCAGTTCGCGGCAGTGACAGGAACTGTATGTGTGTATCTAATGGCTGTGCATGAACCGCTTAACATTTGTCTCGTATAGCAGCCACTAGCACTGTCGCTATATATAGTTATGGTGTGTAGACTGTACTATGTATCTGCGTACACTTTTTTTTTTCTGCGAATATGTATCTGAATATAAGTGGCGGGACTACAGGGGGGTCTTTAGTCGCGCATAGCTAGTCCCGGTTTGCGCGGCCGGGACTACTGGCCCTGCCGAACCGGGACTATAGGCCTATTTTCTACCAGTCGTTACGTTTTTTTCTCTTTTGCACCCCGGCCGGGTCGGTGTATATAGTTTTTCCTAGATAAGGTCGCTATATATATATGCAGTAATATCTCGTGTCGACCATCGCAAAGGGTCACGAGGGTTTTCACTCTGATACAATGGACATAATAAAGCAATTAGTGCATGACACCGACCGCATCATGTACCTGTTGAGAAACTTTTTTTTTTGGAAGCGCCCAACCCGTAGAACAATTGTTCTACGGTATATATTAATATATACAAAAATTACATATGAACGTCCCAAAAACCCTGTTGAGAAACATCAACGATCCGTGTACTCGTAATCAACAGAAAGCTAGCTACATGTGGGTATTGGTTATTGGCTGGTCGAAGTGCATAGTGGACTCGATCGATCCGTGTGTTGGTTGCATGTCGTTACAAAAGACAGCTATACTAGTTGATGGGAGCTGGCTGGGTTCTTATTTTTGTGTGGGCCGGGGAGGTCGATCCGTGCACGCACGCTCATCTGTTCAAAGGCTAGCTAGCTACGTACCCATCTAGTACTACGAACTTTCGGACTAGCTGACCGTGCACAGCACCGTTCAGAAGTGACGTAACCAGAAAGAGTTGCTAGCTAGATCGTCCCGGCGAGAGAAAATAGCGTTTAACCATCATATTTCTGCCTAAATTCCGGAAAACCACCACTTTAGATCTATTTGGTAAAAACCCGCCACTTTTGAACCAATATTTTTCGATTCGCGCTAAACGTCGATTCAAAGCAAATTGTCGCAGAAACCCACGTGTGGGTCCCGCCGAGGGCGCTGACATGGTGTGCATCAGCAGGCGGCCATTTCCCTCCGCTAACGGCCATATGAATTGGGGGGAATTGTTGGCTAGGTTTCAATTTCCCCCCAATCGCGCGCGCTTCCGTCTCCCCTGCGCCTCTTTTACCCCAATGGCGGCGACCCATTCTGGACCAGTGGATTTGAATGCGACGGCCATATTTGCGCATCGTGCACGCATTCTCCCCGAGTAGGCGAGATGTCGCCAGAGCATTCAACGGCCGCTGGTGTCGAGCATGAGTTCGTGGCCTCGCCGGCGCAGACATGCCAGCACAGCGGCGTCGAGTGAGTATTCGTTTCCTTCTCTCTATTTATGCTATTGTTCGTACAAATGGATTGGTAGAGCTTATGGCTGCGCAATGGTTAACAAAAGTGGCTAGATTAGTATTAGATAGACGTCGATTTAGGTTGAAACTATTTAGTGTATGTTGTTTGCTTATTATTACTGTTTTTAGGTGCGAATTGGGGGGAATATTTATGTCTGAATTTTAGTGCCTTGGTACAGTGAATTTGTTGTCTGAATGTTGATGAATTTATGCTAAATATTTATGGCTCGGCAATGATTCTGAATTATTGGTGCAATTATATAGTAAATTTGTTGTCTGTTAATATTAATACTGGTAAATGTAGGTTCTTAATCTTCTGAATATTGGTCCTTAATTTGTAGTGAATATTATTTCTGAATTTGTAGTGAATCCTTGAGTGTGAAAATTTAATTTTTCTGTTAAGGTTGGATGATGACATATGGGATATTTTGGTTTAATTTCCCTCGTCAAGACAATGTAGAGAAGTTTTTTTTTGCAGAAGTCTATGATTGAAGAACATAGCTATGGAAATGATAATACTATGTATTATATTAGGGAAAGAGGGATAGAATTTACAGGAATGGAATCTGTGGACACCATGATAATGGTGCGACGACTGCTTGACTTCTTTTAGAAGGAGAAGATGCTCCATTTGACAATACTTAAGGACAAAGTTGTAGTACCAGGTGGACTGAACATGGTAGAAGTGGAAGCAGAGCCTCTCCCTGAGCAAATTAAACTATCTGTTGACAAGGATGAAGTGACATATATAAGTGAGGATGAAGGCTTTTATCCAGTTGCAACTGATTTGTGAGATGTTCTACACATTGGTACTCAACATAGCTGTAATATGGATAAGGGGAAAAAATAATATCTGGCTAGGAAGTACCTGTTGAGGTTATAGACTCCCATGATGATACAAATTGGTTTGACATGGGTGAGTATAGCCTAGTGATCGTGAAGTAGCAGTAGCAGAGGAGCTTATTTTCAGCCCCGGCACAATCCGTAAGGAGGCCGTTGATGAGATTCGAAAGGAATGTCTGCCGAAGGCGCCGAAGCCGAGGAAAAGTGGACCTAGATCCAAGGGCGCAAAATCCGCGAGCCAGCCGGCTTCGATGCCGCTCCGTGTTCAGGACGGGCCACCTAAATCCAAGGATACGTCGCTCGTCCATGTGATGGGCCAGCCGATGCTAAGCAAGATCATGCTCACAGCCGCAACTAGGGTTATCCGGAGTTTGCATGACATCATTCTATATTTGGAATCCCGCCTTATTGAAGCCAAGGATCCATCATACCCGATTTTCATTGCCAAGATGTCAAAGGACTTGAGCTTGTCGAGTCATCCGGCACAGATACGATAGTCCGGCGGTTTTCGTACATCTTCGATATGTTCCATCTCAAGCCGATGCACCACTCCATGATCCACCAATCATGGAGTGGTTCCTAGATGGTCGCGGTGACATATCTCTAGAACTTCATGGTGGCGAACTAGACCAAGGATTTCATCCACGTGACTTATTATTCCAGGTTAGTCAATATTCTTCGCCGACTCAAACGTGCTTTCTTAGGTTCTTATCACTCCTTTCCAACATTCCGTTTGGACTGTTCTGCACGCAGATAGACACAATGCGCGCTCATCTGCATTTCAATGAGGCATTCGACTGCCATATATCTTGACTCAGGGAGCGCGGTGAAGAAAGACTACGAAATCCTGAAGAAAGTTCTGAATATAATGCTCTCACCGGCTACCACGTAAAGTGGGCATAATCGAGAGGGGGATGGTCGTTCAGGGCGCTCGGGTGTTCACCCACACGACGGATTTTTCCCGCGTCAAGCAGCCGATAGGCAGTGACAGAGACTCCTACTATGTCATCCATCACATGCGGGCGTACGTACGGGACCAACAGTACCTTACACTGCCTAGTCAAATCAAAGACTGGGTCTGGCGCTTGTCGTTGGCCAGCGATGACAAGGTTAGAGAAGAGATATATGATATCAAGCATTGCTTTGCGGCGAAAATCGTTCATCAAGTGGCGAACAAGAGTGGGACCTTCCACTGCCGGTTCCCCATGTCTAACCGCGACATAGATATACTGTCCTAGCAATTCAAGATGACTAGAGGGCCTTCATCACTGCAAAGGGCTGGCCCGCAGTATTCCCTGGGCTATTCAAAAGGCTTGAGAATTATTGTAAGGCTAGCTACCATTTTCGAATGTTGAACTTGATCGTTAGGGTTATGAATCGTCAATCGTGTAACCAATACTTAATTATGTTCAATGCTTAATTATATAGCTTTTCGTTATTGCGGTCCTACTTGTGATGTTCGATCTTTTCTATAAATGCCGATGATTAAAAGAGTTGGTTCACACTAAGTTCGCGTTGATGGTCTGGTGCGCCTTATGATATTCACAAAAATTCAGATCTTGTGCTTTCTACTTGGAGCGCCAGTTCCATCAATGCCACTTGTGTATGTCCACCCTAAATATGAGGCAGAAGGACCGATGACCATCTTGTGTCTGTTAAGAGGTACTACAGGCGGTGGTGATCTGGGGAAAAGAATGCAGACGAGGGTTTCGGGACTTCTTTGGAACGAAAGAATGACATATATGTAATATTATGGTTAGTGAGATCATAACGAAGTTGCACCCTTTGGTGCACATCCGTAATGGCGGCATTCTTCATACATCCCAGGGTTATGAAGAATTTCACCATTGTGTATATGCACAAAAGGGTCCAATTATGTTCGGATCTCACATATCTAATATTATGGTTAGTCAGATCAGAACGAATTTACACCCTTTGGTGCACATCTGTAATATTCACATTCTTCATACACCCCGTCCAGGGTTATGAAGAATGTCACCATTGTGTATGTAAATAAAAGGGTCCAATTATGTTCGGATCTCACATATCTAATATTATGGTTAGTGAGATCGGAATGAATTTACACCCTTTGGTGCACATTCGTAATGGTCACTGATGTCTACGCACGCTTCTATTCTTGCAGACAGTGTTGGGCTTCCAAGTGCAGAGGTTTGTAGAACAAAAGCAAGTTTCTCTTAAGTGGATCATCCAAGATTTATCGAACACAAGGAGGAAGAGGTCAAAGGTATCCCTCTCAAGCAACCCTGCAAGTACGATACAAGAAATCTCTTGTGTCCCCAACACACCTAATACAATTGTCAGTTGTATAGGTGCACTAGTTCGGCGAAGAGATAGTGAAATACAAGTAATATGGATGATTATAAGTAGTAATTGCAATCTGAAATAAAAATGGCAGAAAACAAACATGTAGCAGAACTGGTTGAAAACGGTGTTTCAATGCTTAGAAACAAGGTCTAGGGATCATACTTTCACTAGTGTACAGTCTCAACAATAATAACATAATTGAATGCATAAATATCATATCTTTACTATGCTACTTTGAACCACTATTCGGTCAGATAACGAACACCAATCATTGCGTAGGGCTATAAAAGCACTATTTATTGTTCGCATTTCCCCATCTAGGTATCCCCCATGCTATCACCATGAGACCTAGATGGTTCCAGAAAAACACCACAATTTCATAGGGTCATCCAACTCAAAATATAAATATCATGCTAAACCACACGATGCACACACTGTCACCTTTACACCGTGATCAAAGTTTCTACGGAGATCTCATAACAAAACCACTTGAGTAGCATAACAGATGATGAGTAACATCTACTTATTCAACTAGATTACAAAGCTCATGATCACATAAAGATCACACCATGGAAGAGAGAGATGAGACACATAGCTACCGGTAGATCCCTCAGCCCCGGGGAAGAACTACTCCCTCCTTATCATATGAGACAGCAACAGCGATGAAGATGTCCGTGGAGTCGATGGAGATGGCTCCGGGGGCACTTCCCCGTCCCGACAGGGCGCCTGAATAGAGATTTTTGTCCCCCCAAACTTGTCTGCGGCGGCGGCAGAGCTACAGAACTTTTCGTGAAAGGCGGACGATATCTTTAGGGTTTATTCATCGGGGAGCATATATAGGCGAAAGGCGATGGCGGTGGGCGCCCGAGGGGCCCAAACCACCCTCAGGCGCGGCCAGGGGGCAACCCGCACCCAGGCATGGTGTGGGGGCCCGAGGGCCCCCCTCCGGGTCTCCTTTGGACTTCCTGGACGTGTCAGAAATTCTAAGACTTGTGGCTTTTGAATCGTCCAATTTCAAGAATATTTCCAGAAGAAATTTTCTGAAACTAAAAACAGCAGAAAACAAGAACTGACTCTATAGCATCCTGTCAATAGGTTAGTCCCAGGAAATCGATAAACATGACATAAAGTGTAAGGAAAACATGTAGCATATGATATGAAAACAACATGGAACATTCTTCATACATCCCGTCCGGGGTTATGAAGAATGGTTTAACTATGTTCACAAAAGGGTTCAATTGTGTATGTGCACAAAGGGTCCAATTATGTTCGGATCTCACATATCCAATATTATGGTTAGTGAGATCAGAACGAATTTACACTCTTTGGTGCACATCCCTAATGGTCACATTCTTCATACATCCCGTCCGGGGTTATGAAGAATGGCATCATTGTGTATGTGCACAAAATGGTCCAATTATGTTCGGATCTCACATATATAATATTATGGTTTGTGAGATTAGAACGAATTTACACCCTTTGGTGCACATTTGTAATGGTCACATTCTTCATACATCCCGTCCGGGGTTACGAAGATTGTCACCATTTTGTTGTGCACGAAAGGTTCCAATTATGTTCGGATCTCACATATCTAATATTATGGTTTGTGAGATCATAACGAATTTACACCCTTTGGTGCACATCTGTAATGGTCACATTCTTCATACACCCCGTCCGGGGTTACGAAGAATGTCACCATTGTGTATGTGCACAAAAGGGTCCAATTATGTTCGGATCTCACATATCTATTATTATGGTTAGTGAGATCAGAAGGAATTTACTCTTTGGTTCACATCCCTAATGGCCACATTCATCATACAACCCGTCCGGGGTTATGAAGAATGTCATCATTGTGTATGTGCACAAAAGGGTCCAATTATGTTCAGATCTCACATATCTAACATTATGGTTAGTGAGATCAGAACGAATTTACACCCTTTGGTGTGCATCCCTAATAGTCATATTCTTCATTCATCCCGTCCGGTGTTATGAAGAATGTCACTTACATATATGATTTTGTTTAGTTTCAAGGAAGTTCAGAAACTCAACTCTTGTCTTCATCATTCTCCGCATCATCATCACGTATACTATCTCGTAACAAGCACAAAATGTGAAGGTCCAACTTGTATTCGGAGGATTCCGAAATTAATATCTTCTTTGTGTTTAACTTGGGAAAAGT